>CALSFV010000005.1:1200000-1800000 GCA_943737045.1 Parapristionchus giblindavisi
CTCTTCACTCACCAGTTCCCCTGGCAGTCTTGTGCAAGTACTCGCGAGAGAGGTCATTTACGACCTCTCTCTCGTCAAGTACTTGCAATGAGATCACAAAACACTGGTGAGCAGAAAAAAGCAATTCTTTTTTCGATTCACTTGGGTTTTCTCTAGTCAAAGTGGTCAAAATGTGCACATCTGAATATTTTTGGAATCTACACACCAATAGCTATTCAATAAGCATAAAATCGACTGTTAAAGTACACTTTTAAATTTAGTTGATTTGTCATGTTATGCATGCCATAAATTCGGATCAGACTATGATAATATTATATATTTTTATTATGCTAGTACAGTAAACTCGAATTACAATTAAAACTCTTCTTCATCGTCTTCTGAGAGACTCTCTAATTGATAGTATTCATTACATGAGAAATCAACGAAATTGAAAAGTGTTCTTTGACAGTCGATTTTATGCTTGTTGAATAGCCGCTGACATGTAGATTCCAAAAAATATTCACATTTGCACATTTCGACCACTCAGAGCAGAGAAAACCCAAATGAATCGAAAAAGAACTGTTTTTTCGACTCACTTGTGACCTCAGCGAACGGCTGCCAGGGGGAACGAGTGAGCAGTTAGAGAGACTGCTCACCAGTTGGAGGGAGGCAAAACAGGTGAGTGAAGAGTCATTCTCGCCACCCTACTGCAAACATATACTTGTAGATCTATTAATATTATTAATTTAATTTACTTTCCAATTTCAGGCAGCGTCTTTGATCTGCAGTATTCCCATGCTCGTTATCTCAATCATGTCCATAGTCAGTGATGATTCACCCATCGGAGAATATTTCAAGTACTATATCTAATTTTAGGTTGCTAAAAAATTAATCCGGGCCACTTTCAGAGGCCTTTTCGGTATTCTGCCTTACTTTGAGGATACGATCAATATATTGATCGTATACGATCTACGGAGACTTTCATTCATGTAGGTGTTTTACACATACGGATTGCTACAGAAACAACTCTGACAGACTGACAGACAGACTGACAGACAGACAGACTGAATATCTATTGCCACGCAAACTACATGATATTCATATACTCGAGCACAGTTGAACAAAACGTTTAGTCATGGGGTAGAACTTCGCGCTATTGGTATTTCTAGAATATAAATAGACTTGATTGATTACATGATAGGTAGTGGAGATAAATACGTTGCTACGACAAATGTAGCAGAGATGAATGTTACAAATTGTATGATAAAGATAAAGGATTTAAGGACAGATTTAACAGAAGAAAAAAACTACAGAGAACTAAAGAAGGATATGAAAATCGTTTCAGTTCTGCAATTAATCGGATGGAGCATGACTTGTTCCATATCCGTTGCTATGCTTTTCGGACTCTACATTCTGTATATTTACTTCGACACGTATCGATTGGTAAAGATTGAGGAAGAGTACGTTTCACGTAACCATAACTGTTTTACAATTAGAGCAATAAGAATCATATTCAATTGTGCTTATTTTACAATTAGAATACTTTCATGCATACATTCCTTGAAATACAATCACTTGAAGTAATTTAGCTTATTATTCCTATCATAAAACATATATAATTTAAAATATTTTCCAGATCAAGGAAACCTCGAGTGACTGTAAATGTGTTCAACAACAACGGGCTAAACGGAGTTCTACCTGATGAATTCAAATTTTGAACTTCGCAACTGAATTATGCACAATTACATTTTTCGGTTTTTCCTTTGGATAAATTTGTCTGTGTGCTGCTAATCCATTGCTTTAATTGCCGAATGCGTAATTATAGATGAGCACATTGTAATGCACACGTTTTTAATCTTTCCATACATTTGTTCCATAAAGTAATCTGTCTCTAAGAAATAATAATAAATACTATTTCTTAGTATTTATTATTATTTCTTAGAGAGTTATCACTGGCCTAGCAGTGATAACCCGCAGGACTTCGTGTGCCTTGAATAACGGGTTGTACCTTTACCTTACCTTTACCTTTATTATAATATTATTCATCATTATTGTCCACATGGCTAATTTCGAATAAATCCGATGCGTTCGCAGATGATGGCAGTAGTAAAAAGATAAATAAATCATCTTTTTCAAGATCAAACGATCAAACCCAGTCTTGCATAGAGTGTAGCATGACGGAGATCATCCTTATCAGTCCGATATACTTTTGAAAAGAGATTAGCCGCTATCAATGCCTTATCTTGTATTGTTGCATAGCTTGAGTTCATGGATACATTTACCTACTTTTTAACGTTTCGCAGCTAACTGTAACAGAAGAGTACACGCGCGGATAATTCTCTTACAGATAGATTAGCTCATTCCAAACTTGTCCATGTAAAAAAAATTTTAAAAAAATCTGTACATGATCATACTTACTATCTAGTTTTTCAATTTATTACCTGAACCACAACCTTGATTCATAGATTGATCATGCCCACAGTGTGATTTGTTTGTGTTGGGAAACGAATAAATATTGAGTGAATGATGATTTTCTTTGAAATAATGATCAGAAAAATGGGTTGAAGTACAGATAAAGGCCGAGTGGGACAAGCTGTCTCTATCGAAAAGTCTGTCGCGTCATTCATCTTATCGGGGGAACCCACAAAAGAGTCTGACAATACAAAAAGTATTAGCAAACGCAACACATGTATCACGTTTACTCAACGGGTAATCGATCGAACGGCTCCGTTCAATATTCTCAAAACTTGAGATGACCTCCAATAGTCCAATTTAATTAAACTACGGTGTTACTGACAGCGGGTTAATAAACATTAGCGGGTTAATAAACATTTCAAAAACTCTATATTGTATCTTCGTTCTTTCTTACCAATTTCTATCAAGACTTCCATACATAATTCTAAAATTGAGAATAGTAAAAAAAACCGGGAAAATGCCTTTGGATCCAATTGTATACAATGATTGATAAGAGGTTGATGATTCACAACTCTGACTCAAAGAAGACAATTCACAAGTGATACCTCCGCAGACGGCACCAACCCTCATATCAGTCCCGTGTCGTTCTATACTCGCAGCTGTTCACTTTTCGCAGTATCTGGAGGACTAAACTAAGTCCGAGGTGACTTAACTAAGTCGTACGACCTTAATCGCTAAGGTTCAAAGGCAAACAACGGTGAAACGCAAATAATAGAGATGTGCCATCGAACCAAGTGCTGTTTCTGCTTTAACGTGGCGGTGAGTTTTTTAAACCCCAAATTTCGATTGCACATTTTCAAAACGATTTCAAAGTAGTGAAAGCCTTATCAATAGTTACTTATCAATAATAGGAGAGCTAAATTGAAAACCGCTCTTGCAACGCTCTCTCGTAGACAAAGCAAGCATTGATATCGCACCGACAGAGCAAAGAGTTTCAAATTATCTCTGATGCCTTTAATAATACCTTTCCTTCATACCAGTAACGATTATCGAATTTTCTTTGTTTTTCTTTATTCCATCAAATAAATTATTGCACATATTTGGGCAAAGGTAGAGAGGGGAATTGGATTTCCTTCTCATAAAAACGATTTCGGTGATTATTGCGATTTTCATAAGATTGTCTTTTTGTTAATTTCAGATTGGCTCGTGCATTTTCGCCTTGATCGTTATTGTCGGTTCATTCTTATCTCTTCTCGGTATTATCCTCAGTGGAGAAGGCGAAGACAACAGGTTATGGGTCATAATAGCCGATGTAAGTCTCAATTTTCACTATTTAAATTTAAAAAATTTTTTCCAACGATCATTCGCCGCTTCAACTAGTTCTGAATCGTTGCATTACTGAAGATGAAATTCACATTGATTTGTTAGTAATTTCCACGTTTTACATTTAAATTTAAATCTTAATCAACCTTATCAGCTGGTTTAGTGGTGTTAGCTCAGGAAGTGAAGGAATTATCATGTGAACCGAACAAATTTTGTTATAAATATTTTAAGATATTAAAAAAAATATTACAGGGTGCATTTTCCGTGCTCCAACTCCTCTCTGGAGTGAGTGTTATCGTCGCTATCGCCAAGGATCTTTCGTTGCTCATGGTGCCGATTCTCGTGATGACGGTACGGTGAAATACTCTAATTTGAAACCCCCTATGTTTTGGCTAAACTCTCTTACAAACACACGAAACAAGATAGTGAGCCCGGCGAGTAGGGTAAAATTAGCCAGAGATGTTTCTGTGAGCCTATTGGCTTCAAACGAGAATGGAGAAAAATTAGAAGTTAGCGCCATGTATTTGATTTTTTAAAATAAACTGTTGATATTATAGACATGCAGAACCATTGGTTCAATTTAAGTGTTATCGGAATTATGGTCACTTCTTTTAGTACATTATGATGGTTTCGACAGAACATTTTTATATCAATCAATTTATGTATTCATCTAAAGTATAATATTTATACTTCATACGAAGAACTGATTGATTATTTATATATATTCAAGTATATTTCGTCACAGGTGATAACTATAATCTTGGCCATAGCTGGTTTCGTTCTCGCCATCATAGCTATATTCGATAAGAATTCGCCCCTCGCCCAGAATCTGATGTAAGCTTTATCTAGTGAATTTGAATATTTATTTTTATTATTTTTCATTTATTGCTTGTTTAATATTATAGTGGTTTATTTATCACATAGAATGCAGAACGAGAGTATTATTAGAGTTTAGCATTCACTTGAACTTGTAAAGCAATGATGAAACTTACATGGAACAAATGTTCTGTTAAAAAAAAACGGAAAAGAATAGCTGACAATGAGAAAGCTCTTTCCTTAAAGACTATCTCGTAACGTTTTTCATTTATTTTTGTAACATATAATAATTTAAATCTCTTACACATTTTAACGTTTAAAAACATTGATATAATGAATGATTGGAAATGGAGAATTACGAAAAATGAATAAGGTGCCATGATTTTCTCGCAGACAAAAAAAGAGAGCGTTACCTGATCGGAGACTTTGAAACTACCTCGGGATGTCTTTAACTGTTAGACCAAATATGGAACTATTCCTTAGTTTTTTTTCTTTAAATTATCAACTTTTTATAATACCAAACAAATTAGTAGTTTAAAACCATTCCCATCCTAATAGTTCCATGCTTGATAACGTTAATTGTGAATAGTTGTAATGAAATTTGACTTCTATCTGTATTTAAGATTATTATTATAATATAATTTTATTTTGTATTTCAGGTGGTTCTATAATAATATCGATTGGTTCCATGACAGTGTGGATGACTGGTTCGGCGGCCCTGATAAAACAGATGATTGTATGTTTTATCTTTATAAATACCAGAGTTCAGGAATATTTTCGTGAACAAACTTTGAAGCCATAAGATAGAGAATCATGAATGAATCTTGCTTGATGAGTACAATTGGTTTTGAACCCGCGACGTTAGACATTAGCGGGGGTTTACAGGGATAGCTAAACAAATGAAACTTTTACGTGAGCAAAGAGTCTGCGCATGTTCATCAATTTCAACATTACCTGCGCATGAGTATTTCGCATAGAAAATACCTCCGAAACAGCCTAAAACTAAAAAAAAGTCTTTAAAAACAATCAATTATCGATCCCTTTCCTCAATCTTAGGCAAGCACATTCAATCATAACTTCTATTTATTGCCTCCAGACACTCTATCAACCCACTAGGCAAACACTTTGGAGATGGTAAACTCAGGATAGAATAGACACCTTGTTTATCTAATATCGAGTGACTAGGACTCTCACTTCTATTCTCACTCGCATTTCCTTTGCCTCCCCCGGCATTCCATCCATTCCAAATTCGATATCAAACCTCCATAATATTTACACGTTCGAGGTCAGAGATACATCCTTGCAAAGGCGACCGAACGATAGTGATTGAAAGACATTGATGAAAACACTATAAGACACATCATTATTTTGATTTTCCTATAAAATTACCTACTTTTAACGTTGATGTGAATATACACCTATATTTGTACATTTAACTATCATTGATTTAATGTTGATAGCATAATCCGTTCATTGAATGTGAACACTGGGAAGTATCGTACATGTAAAAATAGTTGTATCATGAACGGTGTGAATGGATCTGAACGGATCAGGCCGATCAAACGGGATTGTGAGCGAGAAGGCCATTTTCGTTATTTTTCTTTCTTTTCATTGTTTTTCTTTCCTTCTTATCTACTGTATTGAAACAAAATATTGCCATTTATCAAAAATCATTGCTTTACAAATGAATAAATTGTTCCGATTATACGCTGAATAAATGGGTCAATTTTGGTTCATTGGAGCAATTTATTCCTCGCGAAAATGATGATTTTTGTTAAATGGCAATATTTTGGCCTAATGCATTTCAATATAGTAGACTCGATGAAAAGAAAAACAATGAAAAGAAAGAAAAATAACGAAAATGGCCGGCTCGCTCACAATCCCGTTTGATCGGCCTGATCCGTTCAGATCCATTCACACCGTTCATGATACAACTATTTTTACATGTACGATAGTCGATCGGATGATAATAGCACAGTGTTCGAAATAATGTTGGACCTAGAAATAGCTAACTGACTAGGGAAGAGAGTCAGAGAGCGAAACGTATTCTTTGCAGATTACGAAAATAGTGTATTGTTTTCAGATATCCAAGCGTACTCGATCGCCCTTGCGATTATATTCGCACTCATCTTCTTGATTGGACTATGGATCTTCCTCACACACTTTGATACCTACCGCACGATCAAAGCACGAGAGGGGTTAATGTGAGTTACCCACTTCCGGTGGTTTAACGGTTACCCACTTTCACTAGTTAACCAATTCCACACTTACCAGATGTTAACCAAATTGCCCTCTTCTCAGATATCGACCAGTTCCCCTGTTTCTAAATGCTAACCAGTTCCATATTCCCCGTACATAATCAGTATATTTTATTACCAGCCAAATAGGTTCTCGCTTTGCAGTGTCGATCAATCAGCACCAATCGATGCGTGGAGGGTGGAGTCGAGCGATGTGAAGTCTCCGCCTCCTTATGTGACTGCAATCTACGATAACGGAGCCCATGCAACAGAGGACGAAGAGGACGATGTTATTGACACTAAATTTTGAATATTATTGTTACTACACACAGAGAACAAAGTGTACTCCACAAGACATGTGAAGTGTTATATTTAACATATTTTCAGCTATTTCTAACAGAAACAGTGTTAAATTAAACGCTCCATAGGTCTTCAGGGGTTATATTTTTTCTCTGTATGTAGTATATCACGCCAGTCACGAGAGAATCGACCTAATCGTCGGAATTGAGAAAAATTACAAAACAAGTTCTCTCTAGTTTTATTCTTGTTTAGGCATGTCCTACCATCCCCCAAAGTCGCACTGTGCTACTATCATTCTTGGGCTCCCTGCACCGGGTCGGTAATCCGGGAACACAACTTTGAACTCAAATATCTCGGTTCAGGTGCATTTCTGTGAAAAACTGTCACGAGGATAACCCCCGCTATTTTTCGTGCTCTATCGATCTAAACAAACCAGAGGTCTTGAAAGTGCTTCCGAACAGCGCTACACTCTAGGCCAAATAACTCAAAACCTGTCGATTCGGCGCGGACGAGTCTGAAATATATTATTAAGTTTTTCATGCGCTTTCAAATGAGGGGTTTGCGACTCTAACTCATTTCTCATTCATTTCATTTCATCATAATCATTAACTCTAACTCATTTCTAACTCATCTAACTAACTCATTTCTAAATCTAACTCATTTCATGTTTTTCACCCCATTCCGAAAAATAGCCATTGTAGGTCGATTCTCTCGTGACTGGCGTGATATTACTTTGTACATAGAGTGTATGCTAATAAAGACATAATAAATGATCAAAGAACAAAATGGATTAAAGGAAGGCATAGTTAGAAAATATTATTGTTTTATATTAGCTTTGAGCCCCTCATGTCATCTCTCACAAGAACTCTAGAACTCAAATGACCAAACTCTGCTGTGTCGTAAGCCATAGACCAAACATACTACATCGACTGTGTAGCGACAGTGTTACAGCGATAACTTAAACTCATCGATACGGGAATTTTCTGAGCCTTTTCCACCTGAACTTCTGAACAGCATTATTTTTCGTACATTATGCAAGTTCTGAACACAGCATAATAGAAAGATGTGCAGTTGAGGACATTTTCAAACTATCTCGATATTGATATCCCTCCATTCCATCCAATAGATATCTTCCATTTCCGATATTCATGAATGTATAAACCGAAGCCTACGTGGAATGCTGCCTGGAGACCAAAAGCTTCAAAAGACACGGATGAATTTATGACAGTTGAAAGCTGCTGGGACTCACTTCCATTGAAAGGCAGTTCGTATAGTATAATATAAGATGTCCTCCCTCTACACTGTCATCGTATTTGTAGTCATAGTTCAACAGGTAAATCGTTAAACTTAAAAATAATATACCATTCGATATAAAACAGTTACATTATTCGTCATTGTTTCTCCCGCTAATGCAACAGTTTTCCATGGTGGAACAGCCTAAGATGCGTATCTTCCAGTTGAAGTAGAAAAAATAAATACTGCTCGGGTATTTCCACACTAGCAGAGTTCTTTTATGTCACTGACTAAAAGTTTACTGCAAGTTTACTACTAGTGATAGAACATTTGACGAAAGGCATTACAGTATCATACACCACTTGCAGTAAACTTACTTCTAATAACAAGTCTACTTCAAGTGGGAATTATGAGCAAACTACTAGTTTTGAAATACCAAAGTTGCTTGTTTTTTTCTTTATACGTTATTTTGTTGATTATCACATTAGAAACGATGAATAATAACCGACTGCATGCTAGCCATACGAATAACTTGTCTATTCATTAGCGCTTGTCTCCCATATGCAAATAGTTATCATCCAGTCGGTATTATTCATTGGTTCTTATCCGTCCTAAAGTCGTTGATCACCGTGAACATGTTTCAAACTTCACACACCTAAATGTAGAGAGGGTTGCTGGGAGACAAAGGGTTGCGCTTCTCAAAAAAACGGAATGGCCCCCCCCTAAAATGGGAAAGGAATATAGCTTGACTTCCGCTTCCGAACATACGTGCTATACCGCACATGTATCTTTTCATCGTTATTCTAACCTTTGTTGCAAATATTCAGATACGTTTTACATTTTATGGTAGCAATAACTAAAATAAGTTCCTCATAAAGTTATCATTATGAATTTGCATTTCAGGTGAGATGTACATGCTTCGTCAATACTACAACATCAGAACCTCGTCAAGTGCTGAAGATAACTGACTGCTATGACATGTTACACTGTAAGATTCAGTGTTATGAAAATGAAAAGGTAAATATATCGTATTAATGGAGTAGATTCTAATGTATATGAGTAATTCAGTGTCTGGCTTTTGCATATAAGACTAATAAGTGTTGTCAGCTCGGATCACGGGAAAATATGAAAATGTGTTCGGAGAATATTACCGAATACGTTAAAGAGAACAATTGTACAGGTAAAATTTGCAAAAAAAATCGAAATATGTAAATGAAAAAAATATCATCGTTGAGACATCCCGAGACCAGAGGATCATCTACAATATATCGATAGCATACTTAGTGAAAGTGAGCTCATACCGAATAACAGTACAAATTTTAAGGAACACTGCAATAGTGCTCCCTCTGCAGCTATTGAGTGAGTCTTTTCATAAATATTCATAAATACATTTCTAGTGTACTTTGGAATATGGTTGGCTATTCAGGGTGCGGGTGGCGGGCCCGTAATGGTTCGTAAAATCATTGCGGGCCCGCAAATGTTCGATGCGACAAGGCATCATAACGATGGATACCATAGGATACTAACTTAGCCGATAGTAACCTACCAATACAAAAAACGCAAGATTTCTCATCCGTTATGACATTGCAATGTTTTTTAAAAATTATTTTTGACCGCTACCACAGCGTTCTCATGACTTTCAAAGCAAGAACGACCGCTTAACATACAAACTCTCTCGAATACAATGGTCTCTCCTTTGTCTTGCTTTCGAAGAAAAATGGCTTGGACCAGAATACTGTGCTACTGTATGTTTCCAGTGCAATTCTACCAAATGGAACTCATATGATACTGGGTGCCGGAAGAGTTGCAGATGTATTTTGGCACATGCACATGGGCGCATGGATGTATTACACGTTGGGGAGCGCATTTTTCTGGCTACGAGCATACTCTGGTATTTTGCCACTTAAAGTCTACTTAAACTACGTCACAGACTTTAAGTAGACTTTAAGTAAACTTTAAGTGAACGAACATTTGACGAAATGCATTACAGTATACCACACCACTTTAAGTAGACTTACGTCTCACTTTAAGTTTACTTAAAGTCTACATAAAAGTGGGAAAGTTTAAGTAGACTTTAAGTGGCAAAATACCAGAGTACCATTGTTTCATACCCAACGAAGATGGTAAGCAAGGTTTGACGAGATTAACGACACTCTTATTTTCTTGGCGATAGGTTGTCTAACTGGACTACCATAGAGAAATTTCAACTTACTCCAAACACTCTCTAAAAGACACGATGAATAAAATATACAGTGGTGGTCAGAAGGAAGGCCAGATGGTTTTTTGATGATAGCTTTTCTTGTAGTTACCCGGTCAAATTGAAATTTTTACATGGTGTACTCAAACATTCATCTTAGATAGCTTAAAGAGAGAGTTTGCCTTCAGTGTATTTTAATATTTAAATAAAATAATGCTTTCAGGACTAGATACATCAAAATGCTTACCACTGAAAGCGCATATAGAAGAAAATGGACCTGTAGACACGAGTTTAGGCTTCAATGCATGCGACAACTATATAGTGTAAGTTTCAATAATTCCTATGATATACAACATTTCAAAGACTTGTAATTTTCGAGTATGGAATAGCCTATTCCATTATAATAATTTTTAATAATAATTATCTACAGTAGCGCCGGAAAGTCAAAATACACTTTTTTATTTCTTTTAGAAATTTATTCTGTTGTGAGTATTTTCAGTGCATCGGCAATTCCATTCAATAAGATTTACAATTTACGAAGTTCCGAATCTATGATAGTTTATTACCATGGACAGTGGATGATAGAGTACCTAGATTCTAGAGATGTATCTCCAACAACTTTCGCTATCGAAAAAGCTTCCTGTTCAAAATAATATGTAGCATCGTAACGTTAGTGAAAAGCATTATGGCAATAATATTGTAAACATGCTCAACCAAATCCTTCCATGTTTCGTTCTTTAATAGTGCGTAAGCTTTCGATGTGATCAATTCTCACTATCATCGACTACAGTACTGGTCCTCTTCCCAGTCTACACAAGAACTCCTCCATTCACTCATACGATATACAGGGGATTAATTATTGTGACACCGCAAAAACGAAAAATTTTTTTTCAAAAAAATCGAGTTCCGTTCAAACATTTACCTGATAGTCTTCAGACATCTGGGAATATAATAAAACAATAATATCCCGATTCTGCCTCCATTGGTCTTGATGAAGTCATTGAAAAGGGAGAGGTACGCGTTTGTCAAAACACGCAGGTAGGTGGTGTCCATCTTCGACCACTCCGCCTCCAAGGCTTTCTTCACGGACCCAAAATTTGGGTGGGGAGTAGCGCAGGACCTACCCTCCAAGGTGCCTCACACTGAGTAGACCAGGGAACTGAGATCGGGCGAGGAGGCAGCCACAAAACTCCTCGAGTGAAGCAGAGAAACTGCGCCTTTCACCACGCCTTAACGAACTTTGCCATATAAACTGACGCTCCATCATGCTCTAAGGCCCACGATGAATTTCCGAAGTGGGAACGGCTCCATGGGAGCTGGTTGTCCTTGACTATCTTCTGTAAGTAGCATGCTTTTTGATCTTGGCGCCAGGAGTCACAAAAACCAGATGTGTCTTTACGGAGTTGCACGTCCTGGTGAAAACCATTAGTTTACAAGGCTTGGGAGGTGGTATGGACAATCCGACCATTGCAGTGAACAAGCTGAGGGTCCGTAGTAAGCACTCGGTGACTCTGGGGGATATAGGTGGCTTGCACGATGAACAGCTTCTCATCTGAGAACACGATCATGAGGGTCTGCCCTACCCGCGTGTATTGAGAGAGGGGTACCCCTCCCGTCTCAAGGACGTCATCAAGCCCAATGGAGGCAGAATCGGGCAATGATTGTTTTATTGTATTCCCAGATGTTTGAAAATTATTTGGTATATCACGCTATCTTAGAAAATCGACATATGTGCGGTATCGATGAAAAATGAATTTTTCTGTTTTATGTGTGATAATTACAGGCTCCATGAGTGAAGTACACTGGTACTTGGAAATTGCTTCCAATTGAAAATTCGATTCAGGGGGTGACCACACAACGATTTGGCGCCTTTTCCTAAAAAGTTTATTTCGATGCTAATCGATTCGGGAGTGGGTGCAATGGACTCCTTGGCTAATTCTAAGAAACTATTGTCCAGGGGAGTTTTTTGATCAATGATCAACGAACGCCGGAATCGGGAATTTTCGAAAAAAAAATTCACATTTAATTAATTTTCACTAGTTCACCATAACAAGCCTACAACTTTTTATTTGCTCAATCGCCTCTACATATCATAACACAGCTTCAGTTTAAAAATCATAATTTAAAAAAAAATACATTTTTTATGAAAACATCGTTTTTATAACGAAAATCGTAATTATGGTGTGCACCTACAGTAATCCCAAATCAGTTAATTTGGAAATTTGGTAGTTTTAAACATATTTCACCGCTGTTCTTGACATGACTGAGGTATATAACTACTCCACGTCTTCGGAGTGCTCCTGCACGGTTCAGTGCTGATCAACATTTTATGATATTTTGGTTTTTCAGCAATAACTTTCTTCAAAGTCAACCGTTTCTTTTCATTTTTTAGTATGTTTGTATAGATGATACTATGGTATAGCGATCCAATTTTTATCGATAATGAATAACAAAGAACGGAATAATGATCAATTTACGAAAAATGTAAATTTTCAGCGAAATCAGCACTTGGGAATAGACGCACTCCGAAGACGAGGAGTAGTCGTATACCTCAGTCATGTTAAGAACAGCGGTGAAATATGTTTAAAACTACCAAATTTCCAAATTAACCGATTTGGGATTACTGTAGGTGCACACCATAATTACGATTTTCGTTATAAAAACGATGTTTTCATAAAAAATGTATTTTTAAAAAATTATGATTTTTAAACTGAAGATGTCTTATAATATTTAGAAGCGATTGCGCAAATAAAAAGTTGTAGGCTTGTTAAGGTGAAGTAGTGAAAATTAATTAAATGTAAAATTTTTTTCGAAAATTCAAAATTCCAGCCTTCGTTGACCGTGGATCAAAAAACTTTCCTCAGCAATAGTTTCTTATAATTCGCCAAGGAGTTCATTGCACCCACTCCAGAATCGATTGGCATCGAAATAAACTTTTAAGGAAAAGGCGCCAAATCGTTGTGTGGTCACCCCCTGAAGCGAATTTTCAATTGGAAGCAATTTCCAAGTACCAGTGTACTTCACTCATGGAGCCTGTAATTATCACACATAAAACAGAAAAATTCATTTTTCATCGATACCAAAAAATATTCCAGTTATTGAATTCTCTCAGATAGTGCTTTTTATACATTTGAATGGAACTCCATTTTTTTGAAAAAAAGATATTCCGTTTTATACGGTGTCACAATAATTAATCCCCACCCTGTACATGAGTGACTACACGATGATATGAGAGGGACGACTGGCTCACATGAGACGTCCCTTTGCCAATCCATTATTTTATCTTATCTATCGTTTCTTGAGTGTTTATTGATCACTTATTATTTCGCAATTATTTCAATAGTCTCGTTCATGCGTGAGCATGTGATAAATATATATATATATATATATAATATAAATCCACAGTATGCCACGTTTCTTCGTATGTAATATTACATTTTAAAATCTTTCTTCATATTTGCCCCATAAAGTACCACGTGTGTACTACGTGTGAAATGAGAAATATTATATTATTGTTGTTCTCAGTCTACAATCTTTTTTTGCGTTGTTTTGTGATTGTTGTGAATAACTCACTTTAACTAATTTTAAAGTAGTACTCGCAAAATGAGAACATATTTAAATGGTTCAATAAGGGAAATAATAATTTCGTTTTCTGACAATGACATTATACTATTGATTATTTCTTAAGTGAAGCCAATTAATTGTGGAATTAATTCCACAATTAATTGGCTTCACTTAAGAAATAATCAATACTCACACCAACCATGACAAGAATTACTAAGTTATCTACATTATACTATACTTCCAAGTGATATATTAATTATACTTTACCGTACCATACACAGAGAAGAAAATACCTAATATTTAGCGTCTGACCAAGGAATTTTTCTCTCATAGATATATTCCATTATCTATAAAGAAAAAATTCTACAATGGGATTTTTCTAGGGAATAATTCCCTTACGGGTATACAAATAACGGTTATTTAATTGTCCTTGTACTTCTATTATATTTTCAAGTGATATGATCGCCATTTTTAGTGGGTAGATAAAAATACATACAATATATAAATAGCAATTTAAAGGCATACCTAGTTTCGTACAGAATTAATTTTTATTCTTATTCGGCTTATCGCTGACAATGGGTAACGAATAAATCGCGCTTGCTAGTGCGGCCATGGCGCGGTTTTTTAAAAATGTAAAGCCCTGCAATAGATTTTTAACCCGCGGCCGTAATAATATATTTATCGCATCTTGGAGAAGAGAGAGAGGTTTTTATGCTGAACGTATACTTTATCTTTATGCGCTCGAAAGATATGAGCGTTTCAAGATTTTCACTGCATGCGATTGCAGGAACTGAGAGTGACGCAGTCAGTGATCTACCCACTCATGTGCCTCGTGTGAACAATTTGCTCATATTTTATTGTTGTTCTAGCGCATAAGTTAGTTTTGATAATTTTGGAATATTCATTTATATATTTTAAAGAAGAGGGCGCACGAGACTATTGACAAGAAGAACGTGGGACTTAGGAAGTGGTATTATGTTCTCTATTAGATATGAGAGAATGGGTGTGTAGAGCGTGTAGCTCATAGTCAGTGATTAGTAGTTAGCGCTTGTAACAGCGCTACGTGGGTTCGATTCTCGTTTGCAATTTTCTTTATATTTATCCATAAAATTCAAAAACTCGCGCCTTTCCCTGGGGGATAAATGAACTTTATGCTCGGATTACGACATTCCAGCGCACCTAAAATTTTAGAGAAAATTGTTTTTGTATACAGGGAGATGTGATCTATAGTTCTGCCTGGCCAGTTTAGTCACGAAAAAATTCGTGGGTCCCCATCTTTAATTCATAATTCATAACCAATCTATGAATATTAAACACCAGGAATGCAAATTACAATATGACAACAAAGAGGAAACAAATTCATAGGAATATTATTTTTTTTGGAATACACACTCTTCCTCAACTACCATCCCAATGAAGACATTTTCGGGTTGTCGTAAAATCCCATCATCCTCATCCTCTCCCTCCTCGAAGACGCCATCTCAGAGTCCGACTCCTCTACAACTCTTCTCTTCCTGGTCGATCGAACACTCGACTTCATCCCAGTGCTCTCCGGATGCAATTGGAACCATGGCGACATCTGAGAGAGCTTTCTTGATTTTTTTCATTTAAACAACAAAAAATCATCATAAGATAACTGCGGCAAGGAGGATCGAACCCCTGATGATCAAAAGTAAACGCCGACACCTTCACCAACCAATCCGGATGTATTGTGTAGGTACCTTCTGAGGATAGATATTGCTTGTCGTGAATTATGACCAATGAAATTTGTGATTGTCTCAATTATAGGATGAATAATAATCGCGATTAAAAGCCGTACATTTTGTGGAATATTTTTGAGAAAAGTATAACGTACTAAAAATCAGTTTTTCGAAGAAAACAAGAAAACTAGAAGATGTGCATGTTCACTTTGTTGAGTAACTGCTAGAGTAGTTCATTCAAGTCGATTGAAAAAAATTGCTCACTGTCGGTCAAAATTTAAGTGCGATATGGCCCCCCAAAATGACAAATAAAAAATCAATAAATTGCAAATTTGGTAAAGACGAGTGCCTAGGCCTAGACCCGAGGGTCTCATTTTACTACGTTTTTACAGGAGATCCGGATGAGAACCCATGAATGAGAACTATTTGCATATGAGAGACATTCACTAATGAATATGTAAATAGTAGTTATCATCCATTCGGGTCTCATTCATCGATTCTAATCCATCCTAGTGCCTATCTGATATGTATAATATAGTCTATTATTAAGATACGCATTGAAGACATGTTCAATCTATCTCGATATTGATATCCCTCCATTCCATCCAGTAGACATCACCCATCTTCTATATTTATGGATGTATACAGTGTAACTGCCTGGAGATAAAGAGTTTAGTCTCGCAAGACAAATGAATTTATGGCAGTAGAAGACTGTTGAGCCTTACTTCCATTGTAAAAGCAGTGACTATTCGTATACTAAGAGATGTCCTCCCTCTACACTACCATCGTATTTGTAGTGATGATTCAACAGGTACCGTGTAAAAGTATTCTAAAAAGTGCATTTTTATTAATATTGTAATGTTAATAGAAGAGATCCAACCTGCGAAATTGTGTACATGTTGTGGGCACAGATTTTAAAATCGCATTGTGTGGAAAAGAGAAAAATTGGGAATTTCTTCGGTTTCTGGCCACCCATTTAGATCTTTTCGATGAAATGGAACGGTCGTCTCCCTCACTGGGAGAACGATGTCAGCAATAGTTTCTTAGAAGTAGCCAAGAATTCGATTGCGCCAAGTCCCGAGTTGATTGAATTGGAAATTTCTATATTAATAAAAGTCGATAAACCACACCAAAGGCACCCCATGAAGAGCAATATCAAGTTATTTTCACGTGCTTCACTGGTGGAGATTATCATACACAATAGAGAAAAAAGCATTTTTCGTCCATACCGCACAGATGCGGATTTTCTCACATAAACGATGTATCAGGTATTTCGAAACTTAAAGTCAACTTAAGGTCTGTTAAACGCAAGACTTCTTAAAGTGAAGTGATATATTTGAAATAGACTTTAAGTTTCGAAATACCAGAGTTTAAAGATATTATTATGAATTTACATTTCAGGTGATGTGCACATGTTTCGTGAGTACCTCAACGTTAGAACGTCTTCAAGTGCTGAAGATAACTGATAGCTATGATATGCTAGACTGTAAGATTCAGTGTTATGGAAATAATCAGGTGAATACGTCGTACACATCCCAAGCTAGTAGTACTCTCTCCGCTCTGACAACGCTTTC
Organism: Parapristionchus giblindavisi; assembly: GCA_943737045.1. Taxonomy (NCBI): domain Eukaryota; kingdom Metazoa; phylum Nematoda; class Chromadorea; order Rhabditida; family Diplogasteridae; genus Parapristionchus; species Parapristionchus giblindavisi. The sequence goes on from CALSFV010000005.1 coordinate 1,217,339, forward strand.
TCGTATACAAAGTTGCAGGAGAATGTGGCCAGAAAGGAGAGTTTCAAATCAGCTTGGAGTGTCGCTTTAATAGAGTGGATTCAAATGTATATGCGTGATTCAGTGTCTGGCTTTTGCATATAAGACTAATAAGTGTTGTCAGCTCGGATCACGGATTGATATGAAAATGTGTTCGGAGAATATTACTGAATACGTTAGACAACGCGACAATTGTACAGGTAAAATCAGCAAAATCGAAATATAGTGCTGCTTGATATTTTGGTTTTTCAATTTCTTCGCAGTCAGCCGTTTCTCTTCATTTTAGTATGTCTGTATTGACGATACTGTGATATAGTGATCCAATTTTTATCGATATTGGATAACAGATAAGGGAATAGTGAACAATTTACGAAAAAAAATCAATTTTCAGCGAAATCAGCACCTTGGCATATCGAGCATCACCTGGGAAGTTTGGATTCAGTTCTATCTGTGGAAGCTATTGTCCGTATAAAATGTACTTGCATAATTGCAATGCTACTGCTGCTAAACAGAGGAAGAACTATCGATTAACTCCCCACTCTTTCCTCCTTTCCTTCCTCGCTCTCTCTGATCTACCTACTCTCTCACCGGTGCTCTCTCTCTAAACATAGAAATGCATTGTGGCAGTGGTTCGCTACTCTCGTACCATATAAACAAGTGTATTTTATATGGTCAATATGTGCGGCAATGACTGCTTGAAAGTATCCAGACATGTGGTTGATTAATTTGACGAAGGTGGAGCCCACTTCGTACCGTCGCTACCAAAGAGGTTGTACTCGCTGTTATCGGTCCTGACCACCATCGGCCACTCCTCACATTTCCAGTGTAGATGGTCACTGTTCCTCATCGATGAAACTGAATCCAAGCTGCCCCAGTGACCCAAATGAGCGATATGCAGGCGCTGAATTCGCTGAAAATTGAAATTTTTCGCAAATTGTTTACTATTCTCTTCTTTGTGATTCAATAACGATAAAAATTGGATCACAGTATCATCAATACAAATATACTAAAAATGAAGAGAAACGGTTGACTGCGAAGAAAGTTATTATTGGTCAGTACTGTGTGTAAATGAAAAAAGCATCGTTGAGATATTCCAATACCAGAGGATAATCCCCTATATATCGATAGTATAGTCAATGAAAGTGAGCTTATATCGAATAACTTTTAAAAAACTGGACAACCCTGCAATGGCACTCCCTCTGCAGCTATAGAGTGAGTTCGTTTCATGCATCATTTAATAAATATCAAGTGTTCTTTGAAACTCCCGCTTGTAATTTCGAAAACAATCTGTGAAGACAGAAACAGTGGAGGATTATTTGATTATGTATCACGCGTGTCACTGAAGAATCGAGTAAAATCTGGGGGTGGTTGGCACATTTTGTGACCCCCACATATTATTGCATTTTTCGGTAGCTCATATGGTGCCTAACAAGGTACCGTCGAGCTTTTTTTCATATCTTCATTTTCAACGTCGACAGACGCCGTCAAACTTTTTGGACGCTAAAAATTGCCGACTTTGGAGCTCTGTAGCTCTTCAGGATTTAGTTTTCGTATCGAAACGTCAACAGAAGAATTCCTCGGAATGTCAAGGAGAATGCACCTGCATCATTGCTAGGTCGACATTTTAGTTAGTATTTTTGTAAATCGTTTTTATTGATTAGTTTTCTTAAAAATATAGAAGCCGAAATTTTACAATAGCTTATTCGATAGATCTCGACCAGAGCTTTTCAATGGTACTGAACCTATACTTTATTTAAGAGAGACTATCTGACTCAATGAACATATTTTGCTTATGGCTTGGCACTTGGCCAAAAAGTGATAGGAACCGATCGGGCCCAAATTGTGCATAGGTGTAGTATGGGGTGGCATGAGATAACAGACGGAGTTAGGGTTCGTCATATCTGCTCCTTCGCTAAATAACGTAAGTTCAACATAATGGTATCAAAATTTCAAAGTTTACGGATTCGTTCGATATGTGTATGCGACGATGGGTAATAATAAGCAGGTAAATTACACCAAGTCTCATCCCGGTCAAAACCGTGAAGCCCAGAAAAAATTAAAAACACCAATAAAAAATTTGTTTTATTTTTTGTTTTATTTTTCCTACAAATGCCTCTCGGTGGGTGACTTTTTTTTATTTCTTTAATTTGACGAGTATTCATTAATGTAACTCATATACGAAAATGAACTAAAACAAATGGGTACAAATTTGCCTTCTTCCCGAAAAACCACGACTAATTCGCCTTTTTATCGCAAACTGACTACCGTAATGCAAAGGCGGAAATTCAAAATACTTCATTTTTCGTTTTAGTTCATTTTCATATATGAGTTACATTAATGAATACTCGTCAAATTAAAGAAATAAAAAAAGTCACCCACCGAGAGGCATTTGTAGGAAAAATAAAACAAAAAATAAAACAAAGTTTTTATTGGTTTTTTAAAATTTTTTCTGGGCCTCACGGTTTTGGACCGGGATGAGACTTGGTGTAATTTACCTGCTTATTATTACCTATCGTTGCATACACATATCGAACGAATCCGTAAACTTTCAAATTTTGATGCCATTATGTTGAACTTACGTTATTTAGCGAAGGAGCAGATATGACGAACCCTAACTCCGTCTGTGATCTCATGCCACCCCATACTACACCTATGCACAATTTGGGCCCGATCGGTTCCTATCACTTTTTGGCCAAGTGCCAAGAGAATGTCACTTGGGCCAGATAGTCTCTCTTAAGTGCGCTCGAAAGATATGATCATTTCAAGGTTTTTTTTTGATTGGGAAATTAGTGTAGTTTCATGCACAAACATCCAGATTGGTTGGTGAGCTGACCTATCAACCTTCACAACAAGTAACTGGGTAGTGTAGTGGATAAGGTGTCAGCATTTTATTTTGACTGTCAGGGGTTCGATCCTCCTTGCAGCAGATATCTTTTGCTGATTTTATTTTTGTCCAAATATCTTGCTGTGATTATGAAAATCAGAAAAGAGAACACCCTTGAACTTATCAGTAAGTGTAAACTTTAATACGATGAGGAATAGAAGAAGTGTATGAATCGGAGAATAGACGATGACGTCATCAAGGAGGATGGAAAGGATGAGGAGGATAAGGACATAGAGATTCTAGGACAATACGAAGATCTTTAGGATGGTAGTCGAGGAAGAATGTGATGAAATATTCCTGTGAATTTGAAGTCTCGTTGTTGTCATATTGTAATTTGTCTTAATGGCGATTAATATTCATCGATTGCTTATGATTCGTGATTTGAATTATAGAAATTAATATTCCAAAGTTATCAAAATATCTTAAATATGTACTAGAACAACAGTGAAACTAATTCAAAAGGGCGAATTGGTCACACGAGGTATAAGAGTGGGTAGATCACTGGCTGCGCCGCTCTCCTCTCGTGCGATCGCACTCAATTAAAACCTTGAAATGGTCATAACTTTCGAGCGCACTTAAATAAAGTATAAGTTCAGCATACCATTGAAAAGCTCTGGTCGAGATCTATCAATTAAGCTATTGCAAAATTTCGGCTTCTATATTTTTAAGAAAACTAATCAATAAAAACGATTTACAAAAATACTAATTAAAATATCGACCTGGCAATGATGCAGGCGTATTCTCCTTGACATTGCGGGAAATTCTTCTGTTGACGACTCGATACCAAAACCAGACCCCTAAGAGCTATAGAGCTCCAAAGTCGGCCGATTTCGCCGTCCAAAAATTTTGACGACGTCTCTCGACGTTGAAAATGAAGATATGCAAAAAAGCTCGACGGTACCTTGTTAGGGACCATAAGGACTACCAAGAAATGACTTCTGCTCATTTTCGATTTTTTCAATGTGCCACCGTTTATTCGAACCTTACGCGACACGCGTGGTATACGGAATAATATTTATTTTATATTGATTCAGCATATTTATCGCGACATGGTGATCAAGAATTAGGAAGACTCACTTTTTGTGTCGGCCGTAATTTTGCAGCGCATGGTTCGCGCTCGAAACATTATATTTTTCAAATCCAAACATTTATCGTATCAGCACTCGTGGTTTTTTTTTCATTTGATTGCTTTTCAGGGTAAGGGTGAAACATCATCTGATGCGGGGTGCGACTGTTACGCTGTATGAGCAGGGAATGCATCAAATGGACATCGTTCGGAGGCTCATGGTGAAAACGAGATTAGTTTCTTCGACCATCAAAGTGTCCAATCAGCTTTGTACAACTGGTCATGATGTAAGATGCAGGAAACCCACCGTTGTCATCAAGAACAACATCAAAATGGAGCGGATAAAAAAGAATCCTCGGACGAACATGATATAAAAACTCAAGGAGGCAGAGATATGTGTTGTATCAATGTGGAACGTTGTCATACGCTCACTAGGTAAAGGTAAAAGGCAAAGGTGAGGCCCCGTTATTCAAGGCACACGAAGTCGTGCGGGTGATCACTGCTAAGCCGGTGATAATTCAAGGTCAATTCAGTCCGGAGGTCCTAATCTCTTCTTTCAGACCTACTTTACCGCGTGATCTAGTCACTATCAGTTTCCCTTTCAAGAGCCTTGGTGGGGCAGAGGCGGTGTAACCGCATATCACATGAGAAAAAAACGTCATTCTATCTGACAATGAAAACAATAGACGAGCAGGGCTCAAGAAGTGCAAACTAGGTGGCAACATGGAACCCATCCGACTACTTTGTTCAGGATATTCTGGAGTACAAAGCTTGCTCTGTTTCCCACACAACTATGAGACCGCTCAAATAAGCCCTTGAGGAACAATGGAACAAATTGGACGGAATAGAACAAACTACGAGCGTGCTGCGATTGATGCGAACCCCACTCGTATGAAGGCCTAAAGACAAAAGGATAGCAAAACGAGAAGTGTTGATTATGAAATGTCATGTTATTGTTGAATAAATATTACCCATCTGAACTTGATTGATGAAATAATGTTGAAATTAAAAGTCTTCGTAATTCTTGATCACCCTGTAGACTTACGACTGACAATGAATCATCTTTTATTGCGTGTATGTAAACATTTGCGGTCCTCTACTGTAATCCATTTTTTAAAGGGAATTCATGCTAATGTAATACAACATAAATAAATTATATTATATTTTCAGTGGAATTGTACCAAACGGAACTCATATTATATTGGGTATCGGAAGAAATGGGCAATTTTATTGGGACCCGAGCATTGGTTCATGGAATATTATCTCCTCGGGTATCAGCCCTATTGGATACGAGATTTCCATTGCTTCCTACCCAATGAAGATGGTAAGCAAGGTTTGACGAGATAAGCGACACGCTTAGTGCAAATTCTCTTAGAAAGATCTGTCGCTCGAGATATTAGGTTGATTTTTGGAGAGGTATGTTTGTGCTATCACTGCTCAGTCGTACGTTATCAATTATCCTGTCCGTTCTGACATTAAACAAGTCACTACTACTACTCTTTGAGTCAACTTAAATAATACTAACGGATACTGTAGAAAGCTAACTAAGTTGTCTCACATATGAGAGAGAGAACATTTCTTTAATTGACGCGTCTTATGGGGTGTTCAGAACTTGGAAAACGCAAGAAAATGCGGAAAATGCTGTTCAGAAGTTCAATTGGAAAATGCCTGAAAATGCTCGATTTTGGATTGAAAAAAGACGGTTTTATACACTTTAAAAGCGTTGAAACTCGTTGTTTCATGGAAAACAACTAAAGTAGGTCATTTATAAAGTACGTTACTGAAATTAATATCGTATGATCCTTTTTTGAGCACTTTGAGCCGAAAATCAACGAAAATGCTGCGAAAAATCAACCTAGCGAGTCCAAAATTAAGATTATCACTGATCATTAATAAAATGCGTCCGCAACACTGTTTCCAACCTTTAAATGTTGAGATTCAACTAAAAACCCAGTAAAACTTGCCAAATATGAGATAGTATGCCGTTAGTGTATTTTAATAATATTTAAACTTAATATTTTCAGGACTGGACAAATCAAAATGTTTACCACTGAAAGCGAATATAGAAGAGAATGGACCAGTAGACACGAGTTTAGGATTCAATGCATGCGTCAACAATATATCGTATGTTTCAGTAATGCTAATGATAGACAATATTCCAAAGACTTGTAATTGACTTGTAACACATCATCAATGAATTATATGTTTTTTTATGCAAATGGCATACATTGGGAGATTTATACAACGTGAAACATGAGAAACGAAGGACACGCGAAATTTATTCCGATATGGGTATTTCCAGTGCATCGGTAATTCCATTCAATATGAATCGCACGTTTCGAAGTTCCGAAGTTACGATAGCTTGCTACCGTGGACAGTGGATGCTAGTAGACTACAACGATTATCATGGTATTTCGTCAACGACTATCACCATCGAAATGGCTTCCTGTTCAAAATAATTTAACGCCCGTGAGAAGCATAATGCCAATAATATTGTAACCTTTTATGTTTTGTTCTTTTGTCAGTCAGCTTTCGCTGAGATCAACAATTATTTATGCCTTAATATACCGCCTAAGAAATTATAAATAAATATACACTGCCTAAGAAATGATAAATATTATTATTGTTGTTGTTCTAATTCCACAAACAAATTGTTTACGTTTTGTTATTTGGACGATAGGGAAGAATAATTCTATTCAATTTAACTGATTTTGCATTACCTTCAGGGGCTAAGTACACATTCAAATAGTTCGATAACGGAAATTATTACTACATCGTAATCTGACATTGTTCACCAAGCTTCCTTTTGATAACGTACATTCTGTGATGGTCTCTGACGTTATATTTTGAAGTGATACGCCATTTTTAGTGTGTAAATAGGTATATATATATATATATATACGTACAATATATAATAAAATATATCCTAGAGCTCTTTTAAAAGAATACCTAGTTTCGTACTCTATTAATTGTATTCTGATTAGGCTTAAAACATGAAGTAATCGCGCTTGATACAATCAAGGCGCGGTTTAAAAAAATGTGAAGTCCGGCAATAAATTTCGTAAAAAGTTATACCACCGCGCCAACGGATCTGTGAGAATTTACTCTTACTTTTCACATATTAATTGTCCCTTGAATATGTTAATCGATAGAATTTTGCAAATACATTCTCCATCTATAACACGAACTTTGCAGAGAAGATACAAAGATCACTTTTATACATCGAGTAGAATTGTTTTAATTAACAATAGTTACATTAAATTTGATTGAAAGTTTATGAACTTTACCAAGCTGGAAACAAAGGTGTGACAATCGTCATTTCTTTTATAAAATGAGCGAGAACCTTAAAATCATTCAAGGTCATCCAACATCACCCACGTTCAACCAATTCGGCAAGTTAATTTTTAATTTATATCGCTATTATATTTTAACAAATAAAGGAAAACATCAAGGTTATGTGAAAAAAATTCTGGCGTACGGTTTAATTACTATTAAAATGATAAAATGATAAAATGATATAAGATGTTGTCACATCGATTTGCCTGTCCGTCACACTCCACTCTTTTCATTCACACTGTTCCGTCTTTCTCTCTGCTGTGCGGTCGGTAGTCGGTAGGTAGCTTGTCTGTTCTATCTTTTTTATTATGTTTTAATATCCACCCAGTTTTGTACAATGTTGCATTTGGGTTACAATAATTCCGCAAAAGAAAACTGTTCCCGCATAGAGACTAGATGAACTCTACTAGCAGATAAAATCAGTAAATAAAACTGCTTGTTTCAGATATAATATGCGTCTTATCATCTTCTTTATCGTTCTACTGGTCACATATGTTATTTCCAATCCGATAGGTCACATTGCTGAGACCGGCAACAAGATTACTAGCGTAGATCAAGTTCCACCTGGAGTAAGTTATCTAACGACTGATAGAACAGCCGAATACGCTTACTCTGGTCACTCTCTATCACACGTTTTGTCAGCGAGAGACGGCAGCTAGAGAAGAGAGTTTCAAATTATCTGGGTGGAATTCAACTATGATTTTATCATTATTGATTAAATTTATTTTTTTACAAGAGTTCAATATTTGATTTGCAGATCGGACTGCTAAGAGTGAAGCATAGGGCAAGAAACGACCATGTGGCTCATGTCGACGAAATGTCCATAAGAGATGAATTGCGATTTCCTCGATAAATATTATCTCATTGTTTAAACTCTTTGTTACGAACAATAATAAGATCGGTCAATAGAACAACCTCTGGTATTTCCAAACTAGTAGTTTACTTACGTGACGTCACAGACTAGCAGTTTACTGTTAGTTTACTACTAGTGAAAAAACAGTTGACGAAATGCATTACAGTATTATACACCACTTCTAGTAAACTTACGTTTAACTAGCCGTAGACTTGCAAGTCTACGGATAGTGGGAAATTTAAGTAAACTACTAGTTTGAAAATACCAGAGACTGTAACTACTGTAAGCATATATTTGTTAAATGAGAAAACGTTAACAAGTTATACAAACAATAATACAATTGATCTTCGACCTTTCGATATCTAGAGATTGTCTTGTTGCATTTGCACGACCGGTTTGACCGTGAAATATATTATAAAGAAAAAGTCAAAATTGAAGACTAAAAATGGGTTGTGTTAGTTTTTAAGAAAAAAATATATAACGAATCTAAAACGATCCAGTATTTCATAAAATAAAATTAAATAAAGTAAAGCAAATAAAATAAAGTAAAACAAAGTAATGCAAAGTAAAATTCAATAAACTTATGTAAAAGACTTATGAACTAATAAACTTAATAAACTAAACTTAATAAACTTATGTAACTTATGCGGTGTTACATTTTCAAAACGTGCGCACGCCGTGACCTCCGCTGTATCAACGGAGACGTCACGAAGACATTACGGAGGAGCTTACGGCGTTCGCACGTTTTGAAAATGTATCACCGCATAAGAGGTATAATAATCAAATATTGAAGATATTTCATATTTTCTCCGATATTACCGTGGACCTATATCATAAAATTGCTAGTATTTCCGATATTTTTTGAGTACTTGTATCTTTTTCCAAATTCCACGTTTTTTCCCGAAATTTCATAAAAGAAATGGAACTAATCTACTAAAAGAAAAGAAGAAACTCCCGTAGAAATAATTTCCAACTCTGTAAGCACCAATGCAAATCCAAACGTTTCTCCCATTTTATCTCCAATCGATCAGTCAATTTATGGAACTCGTTGCCTAATAATTGTATTATTTGCCCTAATTCCAAATCTTTTAGTAGAACTGTTAAATCTTCGTTGAATCTGTCCATTTTTTTAATCTATCACTCTATTGTCTTATGTTGCCACAGTTGCGACATAGTATTTTATGTGCACTATAGATTTCACCCTATTTGTATTTGTTTTCCGCCACTGTCACCACATAAATAAATATTATTAAATATTATTATTAAAAAAAATGTGGCCTTGTAATATTTCAAAATCGATATTCTCTGTAATTAATATTGCAAACATAGCACAAACACTATTTATTCACATGATAAACGGGAGTAGGCGTCAATTGGCAAGTTTCCAAGTCCTTCAGTTGCCAAGTCCCGCCTATTTCTTTTTCCTATCGGGGGCCGGTTGTAGCTTTCTCTCCTCGATCTCAGTGGCGATCTGCTTGAGCAAGTCATCCTTGGGATTGGGCACCGCTGCCAGGCAATTAGCCATGCTCTACAAAAATACAAATATTTTTTCGGGAAAAGTTGGCACAGTGCCAAAATTAAGTTTTGGCACTCTGTCAAGTGTACCTTTTGATGATCGACGATTAGTGAGATGACGTCTTCGAGCTCACAATAGTGAACCTTCTTCATTTCGGGCAATGAACTGAACAAATATTGATTAGTGGAGAGAATATATGGAAAAAAACGCTCTGGCGATACTCTCTCGTAAACAAATAAAGCGATAGAGCATTGCCAGAGCATTCCTATTAGCTCTAGTGAGCCTTTAAAGTCACAGTTCGAGCTAATTTTAAACTCTCCGTTCTGACCACACGCTCTCGCTTTCTTTGTCTACGAGAGAGCATTATCAGAGCGTACAGTTTCAAATTAGCTCTGGTGAGCATTAAACGATGATTTTCTTAAAACTTACGCTGCATGACTCATCACTGCATGCACTGCTTTCCGATACTCGTCCACAGCAACTTCGAGTGCTTTCTGAAACGGTTCTTGTCGCAGAGCCAATCAAATCTTTTGCGAAGAACCTTAGCCGCGTCAATTCCACTCTTTCCCGCCTTCTTCATGGCCATCTTAGCACTGTCGACGTTGTCTCTGAACGATTACTGAATTATCGATTTTTCAAAAATTTCAAGATTTCAATTAACATTCTAAGAAGACATATTTAAAGTCATCTTATAAAACCAATACCTTGCCTTCTCCATAGAGCCACGCGCATCTTCGAACTCGATAGAAAACTTAAAATATCGATTGGTAATTCACTTTGAATCGATAATTTTTAATTATTTTTCAATATTTTTATGAAACTTTCCATAGACACAAAAATTGCAAAAATAAAAAAAATTGTAAAACTCGATACTGACCTTGTAGATGAAAAAGATCATTCGGGTCATTTTCTTCTCAGCCATCGCAAAGAAACGATTCCTCTCTTGCGACAGCTTAAAGACGGCGGTAGTGCATTCTTCGAGCTCTTTCTTTAAAACAATATTTTATCTATTACTTAAGTATTTGCAATATTTAATTAATTAGTTAATTTTGTTATAGTTAATCAATATTAGCACATCTAGTTTTTGTAATGGCAATGAATGAATGGAAGAAACGCAATTTCATTTAAAAAAGCATAAATATAACACAAAAGAATCAAAGAATTACATTGAGGACTGCTTCCTTCTCCAATTTCCCAAAAGGCTTCTTCTCCAGAATGTCATGAAGTTGTGCGTGGGGCTGATAAGATACAATCAAATGATACCGTAACCCGAAAGTACCGTACCTCCCGACCATCTGGAGGTGTGAAGAGTGCAACGGTTCCGGTGCAACCACGGAAGAGATTGTCCGATTGGATCAGGTTTGTGAGGGCACTGTAATTCAATGGTGAAGAGGTTGCATTTTTATAGCTCATCAATATTTTCCATGACCAGCAACGCTCGACAATATTCTATCGAATTTTCGGTTTATTCGCAAATATGAAGAATGAGTATTTGACAAAGGAAAAAGGCATCGATATACAATCAATACAATTACCGTACCCAAAGACGTAGTTGATCGAATTGCGATATTCGTCATACTCCGTGAGTGTTTGCGTCAGAATCTACAACGAATACATTTGACGGTAGATTTCCCCAACATTACTATCGGATGTGCACTATTTCTTTCAGACGTGCTCCTCTTTCTAGGATTTATTTTGAGAGAGTTTCAGTAGTGAGCGGTCGTTCTCGCATTTCAATGTTTCAGAACCTTGGGGTAGGGAGTTCTCGGCACGATCTGAACCGCATCACGGAAGAAATTTCCCGAGCCGTTGCTCTTCTTGTTACGTGAATGACGACCACCTCGAGGAATGTTCTGTAGAGGAGTTGATAAGAAGGGTTCATTGTCTTTTTGGCACACTATCTAGTAAGGATCCGCAAATGTACAATCGTGCTCAATGAATTTCTAAAAAAATCAATAAATGTCTTGCGCACGATTTTAATATCGTAATTAGTAAAGATTAATAATGGAAATTTTGCCATAAGTTCTGTTAGTATCGGAGAATTCCCATAAATTCTTCATTACTTCAAAGTGCTTATTTCGGTACACTTCTATCTGACTTTTGAAAAGTATAAATAAATAAACGAACAGTGGTAGATGATGATCCCGAGGTTCTATCAGCAGCCGATACATCGTCACGCATCTGTGCTTTAGGATGAGAGAACCGCTCGTGACGAATGAAGTATACACAGAATGAAAGGACCGTTCTTATAACTTCATTTTGTTTGCAACAAATCAAATTATGAATAACAATTTATTCAAAAAAGAGGCACTAATCTAATCTACCTTTGTCTTTCCACAAATCAAACTACGAACCAATCGATAAATAAATCTCAAAATCAATAAAACAACAAAGATTACGGTAATTGCGATTGCAATCAGGAATGCAATACAATCGATTAGATAATATTGGAAGAAGTTGAGGTGACGGCCGTAATGGTCTAATTGACGCAGTGGACCGTGTTTGGCCATGAATTCCATGTTACGGACGAAAATCTAAAGATATTATTGATTAAAAATCGATTAATCGATTATCCCTTGGAAAATCGTAAATCGTTATACTTAGTTGTTCTATTTTATATTTGTAGTTTTTAATTTAAAAATATATGGAACAACGGTAGATCACTCTTTCAAATTCAAATCTTAAATAAAATGCACTCACATCTCTCATCGTGAATGGCCTTTCTTCGAGCATTTTCTGCAGTTTCTTAGCGTTCTTTGCGTATCTGAAATATATGTTGTTTGAATGTTCTGAACTTCATTTTGTTTATCAAAAAATATCAAACTTCAAACAAATAGTGCTGAAAAAGTATGAAACGCACATACCTATCATTTCCAATGATCTCCTCTATCGCATCTTCCAACGGTTGGCTTGACGATAGGTCTACTCTATTCACTATAATAATATTAATATAATTCATGCATACTGTAAAAAAAATAAATACATAATAAGATGCAAGTCTGGTGTTATTTTAATATACGTACCAATGACTCCGATATCACTTCTCTTGACTTGTTGAGCGTTTCTCAGTTGATCGAAAGCGAGTGGAATCACGATTAGAGGAACGCATAGAATTATTTATTTGTTTTCTTCTAAATATCGATCACTGATTTTTCCAGAATATGATTTTGAAGGCACACTCCGACCTAATTTGTATCTCCGCTCTGCCACACTCTATTGTAGACAAAGAGAGCGAGAGAGTGTTGCCAGAGCGGAGAGTTTCAAATTAGAAAAGCTAGGGTGAAGAAGTCACATGGATCCCATATCGAAAAACGAGTATGCAAATCGAAAAGGTAGTATATAAATGATGATGGAATAAAGAATAACTATAACCAACCTGCATAGCTGGCCTCGCTCACGCTGTTCTGTCCTGCGTGTGTGATAAAGGCGGTCAGACGAGGATCATCTGCAAACTTGTTCATATATTGATTGACTAACTGAATAATGAATAGCGTGTCACTGGCAGGCCAGTATAAAAGTAGCATGACAGTGTCAGATAGATATGTAAAGGAAAACCAACGAAGAAGGTCATTTTGCGGCATCCACGTCGTCTCGATAATGTTGGGAATGTCCTTGGAGATTTTGTGTTCTGGTATCTGAATGGTAAATGTTTCGTGAATTGCATTATTGTGCGTATAAAATGTACTTGTATAAGAAAATGACAAACGGTGCTAACGAACGGAAGTCACAATCGAGAGGCGGGCGAGATGTAGCCTTCTACATCTCGCCCCGCCTCTCGATTGTCTCTCCGCTGCCTCTCTCTAACCCGGCTGACCTTCGCCGCGCGCTATATGATATATAAAAGAGTTCGGCATAGTTTCTGAACCATGCAAAACAAGAAAGTCTCTTCTACAAATAAAACAAGTGATTTTTATACGCTCAATATCATCTTGTTTTTCCTCATATTTATTATTCTTTGTCTTCAAGAGATGGTCAATATTAGAGTTTAACGATGGAGTCGTGCGAATATTTTCGTGAACAAACTGTGAAGACAGAAAGATGGCGAAAGCATGGTACATACTCGCTTTTTTAAAAGAAATAATTGTTTGTTAAAGATCTTTTACCTCATATTTACAAATGAACGTAACATCGGGATGCCTTCTCATCGCTTCCCTTATCGATTGCTTGTACTCCTCAGGCATAGCACTTGATTTGTAGATCGAACCAAATGAGAGAAGGACCGTTTTATTCCTCAGATCGAAGACGTTTGACCACTCCTGAGATTTATTGCGTTTATTTGAATGATCTTTCTGATTTCAATTATGATCTACTGATTTTTTGACATACTAATTTTTGATCTCAATAATCTACTAATTTATTTCCTGTAAATACTTCTACCATAAATATTGTATTTATTTATTTATCGTACACCACAAGGGTGTTTCAACACAGTACAAAGTGTTCGAGTGCAAGAAAATATGTGAAATCAAAATTATTAAAAGAGAGAGAAAAACTGAGAGAAAAAAATATAACTATTAATATAACAATCAGTAGTCTTACCTCGCTCACTCTACCGTGCTCTCTGGGTACGGTAATGCCTCCGATATCGATTATCCTAGCGGAAGTGGGTCGAGGAAAGTCGAAGAGTGGCTCGGTACTCACGAACACGAGCGAATTACGGGTTATGAGCTCCTGATATAGATTTGCTAAAGTTATTCAGCAAGGTTAAGTTAAGCAGATAAGTTAGTTGTTAAGTTAAGTAAAGTTGTATTAAACCGCGTCGGCGGTCTCTTCATTCCGTACACTATCTCGCTGTTCTCTGCCTATCAAGATAAAGAGAATATCGTTTACCATTGACAAAGGCCTACATCCTTGAAATCAGCAACATTCAGGAAATATTATAGGTAATTAGTCTATTATTATCCTATTTTTTCGGTCGATCGCTATAAAAAATCGGCGAACCTTGATATCCGGAAAGTTCGGGTCGTGTTGTACAAACATTCGATGAATCCGCTCTGTGTCCAAATTTCCTAGCTTAAAATATACTATTTATTTTTAAAAAAAAATTAATCAATATTATTGTAAAAATCAATACCTCAATCAGACAGTACACAATAAGGTTGATCAATCGCTGCGAGAATGTCATCTTGTCGCTCGACTCAGGGGTGAAGGCGCCTGATTCAGGGGATTATTGATTTATTGACGTATTTTATTGATTCATTGAATTCATGATCGATGGATCTGCTGTAGTCGTTGTTAGGATATGGAAAACATAGAAAAAGAGATGCTGGTTTCATTTCCGGAGTTAATATCGATTGAAAAGTGGACAGGGCTAATTTGTCAGACAGATTGTCTTTTGAATAGTGGGCAGGGGTTCTCTGTCTTATTGATTATTGATTGAAAGAGGGTGGAGCTATGTAGATCACCTGGCACATAAGCTAGATTGGTGGCCATCTGAGTGTAGTAGAAGGTGCGTTCGGGAATGACCATCGGATCAACGATGGCGAATGTGTCGATACCGAGAAGATGGAACAAACCTGGATCAGGAATATGTAACAGAGGTATAGGGTTACGGTAACACAACTGGAAGTGTAGATTGATATATTGGTAAAAATCATAATTGTCGATCAGAAAGTAGTATATGCTTGTCAGAAAAGGATCGAATGGGAGCAGAGGAATCTCTCCTCGTTTTACACACTCTCTCGCAATATCTCGTCTCTTTTATTATAAAAAAAGATATAGCTGAAAATATATCACCTGCATGACAAAAGTCCTGCGCTTCCGCATAGGCTGCGTCGAACTTCTCAGCTCTGAGTTGCTCCAGCAACCCAGGATAGTTTATGGTCTCTGAAAATCAAAATTTCACTTCTATCGTAATCCACAGATCTACAGTTACCCTGACCTACGCTAATTCTGTCACTCACCATTGCATCGTTCGTACCACGCGTTCATGTACTCATCCCATCCCTGGAATCAATTATCGATTGATCGCTACCATAATCGGAAACTACCGTATACCTCGCCCAGTTCGGTGGGATCCTTATAAGTCCACACTTTTCCTACGAGGTTTCTCATGTAGGCCTCGAAGCGATCGCACTTTGCGCATTTCGGAAGCTAGAAATATTGATTATTGAACACGTACTTAGGGGGAAAATCGATGATGCTACCGTAATCACTCTGGCCTTCCTCGTGCCGGGAGACGTGATGGACGGGTCCATAATCGGTGCGAGCATGACCTAACAAGGGAGCTCTGTGGTCTTGTCTTGGCCATATGAGAAGGCACTATCATGACTAGATTAAGTTCTCGATGGTGATTACGAATCTCTTTTTAGGGCTGCCTAGACGACCTGAGTTTCGACAAAATCGATATTGAAATTCCGATGGTCAATTCGAAAATTTTCGGGGGATAGTACACAAACATTTCCTATGAGTTGGTGAACTCATCTATCAACCTCCGAAGCAACGACCTGTGTAGTGTAGTGGATAATGTGTCCGCGTTAGTTTTTGACTGTCACTGGTTCGATCCCTCTTGCAGAACTTTTCTTTTGCTGATTTTCTTTATGTCAAGATGATTCATCAAAAAACATTTTTTTTAAAACATCAAGTAAAACATCAAAAAACATCGAGATCAAAGATCATTCTTTGTGTGCGTTCTTTAACAACAAAATGATCAAAAGAAAAGCGATTCTTACATCTTGGACACACAAAGAATGATCTTTGATCTCGATGTTTTTTTAATGTTTTGCTTGATGTTTAAAAAAATGTTTCATCTTGACATAAAGAAAATCAGCAAAAGAAAAATTTTGCAAGAGGGATCGAACCAGTGACAGTCAAAATCTAACGCGGGCACCTTATCCACTACATTACGCAGGTCGTTGCTTCAGAGGTTGATAGATGAGTTCACCAACTCATAGGAAATGTTTGTGTACTATCCCCCGAAAATTTTCGAATTGACCATCGGAATTTATATATCGATTTTGTCGAAACTCAGGTCGTCTAGGCAGCCCTAAAAAGAGATTCGTAATCACCATCGAGAACTTAATCTAGTCATGATAGTGCCTTCTCATATGGCCAAGACAAGACCACAGAGCTCCCTTGTAAGAAGATTTTTTTATATGTTATCGATTGATTTTATATGTTATGGACTCGAGTGACTCGTCTGGTCTTGTCACTGTTAAGTGAAACAAGTGTGTTTCACTTTTACAAAAATACGTATTACTGCCGTACTCCAACACTTCTTGACCACAGCCACCGCACTCCAACCATGAATGACCATAACTACCGTACTCACCACCTCATGTCCCGCATCTACCAAAACATCGGCGATCTTTCCCATGAAGTTGACATGGCTGGCGACGAATTGGGGAGAATACGAGAGGAACTTCAGGCTAGACGCAGAAGACAATAATGATAATGAAATCAAGCAGAGGAGCATACAAATAGTACTAGCTATGTGTCCACTGAGACCTTGATAGAAATGAGAGTGCATGGCCACAGTGAGAGAGGGAGATAGGCAGACAGTAAGAGTGACGATAGAGTGTGCAGAAATGAGAGAGTTGGAAAAAAGAGCGTAAATCGCAGTTGACTGACCAATGTTGTGCAATAGAGCACCCACTTATTTTCATTTTCACATTTCTAGAATGCAAATTAAACAATATAAACACGTATGTTTACTTTGAAGTTACATAGTACATAGTGAAATTGTATACACGTTAGTTCAGCCTCTGTAATAGCGGGGCAGCAAGGAACTAAGCGAGAATACCTTTTTCCTGAGTTGCATGAGATATAAAGACGGCGCGGCAGATGCCAGGCGGGTTTGGTGGGCTGCATTAGAGAGGGTGTGCGTGCGAGAAGACATCCAATGATTTTCTCTGTTGCACTCTCCGCCGCGCTACCAAACCTGTCTGATGTGCGCCGCTCTTGCTAATGAACTATCGTCTCATTATTGCGAAAACACACCAAACCGCACACTACAGTGTGCGTAAAGTGGCCTGAGCATCTCTGTTTCACCGCTATTCCCATCTCTTTCGCATTTTGAAGTAATGTGTATAGTAGCACTGAAAGCAGATAATTTAATTGCTGTTCATGATTAAATCTCAAATTCATTTTCCGTAAATTGTGATCAGTTAATATTTATCGAATAATAAAAGCATTTTGATTTAATAAAGAAATAATTAAGAAAAGTAATTAAAAAAAGAAAGAAAATTCTGCACAAAAAATCACAATCCTGACCCAGCGCACACCCTATCTCTACTGCTCAGCATACTGTAAGCAAAATCGTCGACCTTTTGTAGCTAAGTGCGTCCCTAATCCCTAAGCGCGTCCCTCGCCTCGCTCTTACGGCTTAGGGTAACGATTTTCGGCCTAACGAGTCTCTCTGCTCTTACCTCCTCTCTCTTTCCTTTTCACACTAATCGATCGCACGTCCCTTATCCGTATAATATTTTGCTCCCATATTGCATGTGTATGTATGCCTATTTACACGTATTGTTTATCCATTTATTTACCGAGTATGGCTACTTGCTACGCAGTTTACGCTCATAAATTGCGGTGCGACTTTGGTTTTGGAGATTTAATCGATATTTGTCTTTGATTACAGTATGGGTGATCTGCGTTACGCGATCGTCCGTATTCCATCGTCGCAGATGGTGGAACTGTTCACGTTACTCGTAAGTTATCCTTACTTTAAGTCCTAAAGACATGTGTCTTAAGTTACCATGATAAGCGATAATTGTATTGATTTTACACCTTGTTTATACTACTTTTGAGTTGTTTTTTTTTGTTTACTGGCATAGAATAGATGCATAATGTGCGAGATTTCCAATTGATTGTGGGCAAACTAGATAGAATAGAGCGAGAGACTATTCCTATCCTGTTTGTGTATGATCAAATGCATCGTTGATACTCACAATTCTTGAATCTCTGTAGTTTCTATTGAACTGTTCTCGATCCCTTTAGGTTCACTCTAGCTAATCACTTACTAAGTACTCGTTCAGGGACGCACATTTAGGGACACATATGAATCAATCAATATGCCATCGGTCCAATCAATAATATCGATTTTTCAGGTCGATCATGGATTCGGCGAGGTGTCGTTCGTCTCGAATCTCGCACATTCTACCGTACGATGTGATCCCAATTCAGTGGTAGGTTCCTTATTTCTAGAATCATCCCTTCGATACGGTAGTTTCTAATATCGATCTATATAATTTTAAATTAATCAACATGGCTATCGTATAAGTAAATATCTGAAGATACGGCATTGACCACTATATGTCCTGAAGATCGCTTTAACACTTTAATCATTATATCGATTGACTGTAGTAATTAAATTATTAGTATTAATAGATGTACAAGAAAATGTATGCATGCACTTTAAATGTATAATAGATTTTTAAATAAATAAGTTAATCGATATTATTGTCAGGGCGACGATAGTCCTTCGACATCTGGCGTGCGTCAGCACGTGAATGGATTGGCCCCCGCGATGCAAGCCACACCGACGACTACTCCGCAGAAACGACAACACAATAATGATGAGGTATACGGTAGTCTTGTACTCAATTTACAATTGCTTACCTCTCGTTTTGTTAATTACAAGTGATTTTGAATAACAATTCCTCGTGCAAAGTATGTCATCCAATTTCAGATAGCATGAATTAAATCATAGGTGGGCACGCTGGAGGAAAGGCTGTGCGCAAACCGGGGAAGGGGGATGCATGGCTGTGCGAATTTCTATTTTTTGACGAATTCGACTGGAATTTTTCCAATTCTTGCGAAGCAAGGCTATGCGCAAGGCCCATATAGGAAAGCAAGACTATGCGCAAAAAAATTTCGTTTTCGCGCGCCCACCTATGAATTAAATAATTAGTTAAATAAGAAAATTGTCTGTGTGAGACGGGGGTTAAGGAAATACTTTGGTTTATGTAGACGTTGTGTTCGAATAAATGACGGAATTGAATTCTTTAAATACGCAGAATATAATCGATAATTGATAATGACATGTTAATCAATATATCGATTGATTACAGTAAATAACTGAACACTAATCAATACTTGCCTGATTCAGGATGACTACAACTCGACGTCTCCCCCTGCCTCTAATCCCGCCGATATCCTACAGTCACTCTTCGATCGAACCAGTGATGTGAGTATACTGTAGCTTTAAGTTATTGATTTTTGTGGCTCGGAGTTGCGGTACTCTGTTAGGTGTTGATTTTTTGTCAGTGATTATTTTAATGAACAATTTGTTGTTGATTAACAGACGTTATTAACTATTTAAATGTCATCAACTTACTTTAATTAGTTAATTAATTAATTAGATGCTATCAATATAATGCTATTTATATATCATTCTATTGACTCTTATTCTGACTCTTGAAAAAATGAATCACTAATCGCTAAAGAGAGACGGAGTTCCATTAGTTTATTTATTTATTTATTTATCTATAAACAAAATATATTATTATAGAATGAAGATCGCCGCAACCCCACATCGAGCAATAACAGCAACGGCAGTGGGAACAGTCATATGAATGGAAATGGAAATAATGGTACCAATATCATCAATATCATTATATCATTATACATTTTCGGCACCCTCATAGGATTTTTACATAGTGGGTAGATTTAGAAAAATCGTTATTTTTTTCGTTAAAGTGTAACCGTTCGCGTAAAAATTTATAGTGGTTCTATCTTCACATTTTGAGGGTATGAAAATGTATGATTTGTATCCGAAATATGTAATAAGCAAAATGCTCCAAACATAACAAATATCCGGGTGCTGGTATTTAGGGTATTAGTTTAGCCTCAATCGATGCAAATATTGTTGACTATTTCATCGTTAAAAATGTTATTATGAGTGCTGCACACTTTAATTTATTTGATATTTAATTATTAACTTTACTTAATTGTGTTATATTATATTATATTTAGGCGGTTGGATCATGCACCAGAACGGCGGAGGTGGGGGTGGTCAATTCAACGGAGGTCCAATGATGCCTCTCGTAGTTACCGGTCCTCCTATTGGTGTGGTCAGTTTTAGTCTATGTTTCTTCAAATTATTCTACATCGTCCTGGCTTTTCTTAAAAGAAATCAACCTGACATCTACATTTTCTAGATGGTGCCTTTGTATATAAATAATAATAATAATAATATTGACCGTATAAAATACACTTGTTTATTTGGTAAGAGAGTAGCCAGCCACAGCCACAATGTGGTGCTATGTTTAGAGAGGGAATCGAAACGAGATAGTAGGTAGATCGGAGAGAAGGAAGGGAGGAAAACGTGTAGAGTTAATCGATAGTTCTTTCTCTGTTTAGCAGCCAGTAGCAAGGCAATTATACAAGTACATTTTATACGGACTTTAATAATAATAATAATAATAATAATAATAATAATAATAATAATAATCAGTCCCACTTTACAGCCAGTTCGCATCATGCACGCGCCTGATTACCAACAGCAACAACTTCAGCATCACAGCCAACAGGGATACGGTAGTGATCCGAATGGATCAGCGAGGAAGATGGTAATTGATTTATTGATTGATTTCCTGTATTTTTGTGCCAATACTTTTTGGTTTTAATTGTTTTTAAAAATATTGTATTCTCATTTCTTAGCAATCTTTTGTAGTTGCATAGAATAAAATGAATTTCATTAAACCACTATATTTACAAAAAATCATGTGATCGCGCCGAAAATGAATGTTAGTGAAATATGAATTCTAATGTGTAATTTTACTTCTTTCAGCCGTACGTCGAACGCATGAAGGGATGGCAACGCAGGACTCTCGCGAACGCTCTCAAGTATGAATAATAAAAATAATATCATTAATAATAATAATATCATTATTAATATTTATATTTATTACAATTCTAGTAAACCTGAAAATATTGTTTCGTTCCAGCAATGTACAGCGTATGTTATTTGAAAATTGTACAATGCCCCCAATGACAAGTTATGGTCCAATGATACAGTATGCCTTTACCGATCGTCCAATGATACATCCCCTTGCAGGCAGGGCAACGGAATGATTCCAACCGGCGACGACCTGACGCGACTGTGCCTGCAGGCGCAAGTCACCGAGATTCAGGTACGGTAATACCTTGATATTGATTGATTTGGGATTATATTGATTGATTCCGGTACCAGGAGAAACTGAAATAACAATGACTTATGGTACAATTTTTGTGAGTAAGTACTCGTAAAATTCTAAATTTTGGAGCTGGCCCCACCCTACGGGATAATCTGGAACGACCTTTTGTATTGACTACTGTAATTTGACGATCGATCTATAATCCTTCCTGATCTTCAGGCGCAGCGATTCTTCCGCAAACGCAAGCTTGGCCAGATTAACTACGAAGATGGATTGGATTCAGGTGAGCGTGTTTTTTGTAGTTTGAACTTTGAACTTTAATCTTTGATAATCTATTTGAAACATTGAATAGTGTACTTTGGTCTTTAAACTTTGATGATTTAGTTGTTAGAATATTGTAGTATGATCTTTGAATGTTGATTTTCTCTTTATTTTAAATTCTGTGTTATAGTTCATCTTTGATATTTTTCTGTGATTTGATCTTTGTACCGTAGTCTAATCTTTGATCTTTTTTCCAGGCATGCGTCCGGAATCGCCCGATGTACACATATTTGACCCACTGAAGCAGGAGGAGCAAGAGGCGGAAGACGATGAGTAGGCCACGCCCACATCAAAACCACGCCCTCTTTTGTATCTAGACCCCGCCCACTTTTGTGTCTAAGTCCCGCCCACTTTGCTTTACTGAGATGAAACCCCGTCCTCACTTCATACATACCAAATTGCTTGATTCCTCCTAGGACACAACCGCATTCCATCAAAGTACACGAACCCCAAAACGGGTACCAAATTGCGTATAACGATCATCTTTCTGCTATTTCCCAATGATGGTGCACACCACACCACCATCATCTCGTCTGCCTTTTCCCAATTACCGTACCCTGTAGCATGAAGAAGAGCATAATTATTGATTTATCCATACCTCGTAATTCACAACATTCATTTGAGATACACATTGTGATAGATTATTGTGCTGTTTTAAAGTCGCGTAAAGAAAAGGAAAAGTGATGAGAGAGTGTAAATTGAAGAGAGTTTTCTTTTCTTTTCGTGGCTTTTGATCAGCACATAAAGAGACATTTCGAGTCGTTTTGTAGTAATGTTTTTATAATGTAAAAAATATTTTTTTGAAATATTATCTTTTTTTTCAAAAATGTTCATTTTGAAATACTCTAAGTAACGTCATCGAAGTGTGCAAGGTTGTGATCGATTTAATGTTCATTAAATGATAAATAACGATAAATATTTTTATATTTGTTTTTGTTCCAGTAGAAAGTTTATTGCAGAGCTGCACGGGCCACGATCCCAGCAGCTTGAATCTAATGCGGTGTTAAAATCTTGTAAAAGTAGATGGAAAAGTGTAAAATTAGTGTTAATTTTTTGATTGTAAAAGTAGTTGGAAAAGTAGTAATCCAACACTCGCGTAATGGTATTTTTGCTGTAAAAGTTTGTCAATTACGAAGGCATACTACTTTTCCAACTACTTTTACAATCAGAAATTAACACTACTTTTTTCTACTTTTACAAGATTTTAACACCACATCATACAGAACAGTGTACCACATCACTGGCCCCATGTTCTTCGTGATAGTGAAGCTCCCCAAAACTCTCCTTGATAATAAACATCAATATGTATATTGTACTGAAATGAATGATATTGTGGCAGATTGGCCCACCCTTCTGACGTCATAATACTCTCTCTATCTCTCTTTCTCTAATCTGAACGAATGGCAGGCACCATAAAGTTGTTCCAACCATTATCTCCCGCTCTCTCTCCCTCTCTCTCTCTTTCGCTCTCCTTCTCCCTCTCCTCCTCTCTCTCTCCCTCTCTCGATCTCTCCATCTCTCCCTCTCTTCCTCATCCTCATCCTCTCCCTCTCCCTCTTCCTCTCCCTCTCTCCCTCTTCCTCTGCCTATCCCTCTCCTCTCACAATGCTACACTGAAGAAGCGATCAGACGCAATTGGCACGGGGAGATTCTAGAGGGCTCTCAAGACAGGCGCTGGGGGGGGGGAGAGGGAGAGGGAGAGGGAGAGGGAGAGGGAGAGGGAGAGAGAGAGAGAAATGAACAAGCTGCGGTAAGAGATGAAGTGTAGAGGAGTGTAAGATGTACGTGTTGATGAGGGGAGGAGAGATTCGGGATCGGAAGGGAGGGGGAGTGAGAGAGAAAGAGGGAGAGAAAGGGAGGGGAGAGAGATAGAGAGGGAGATTGGAGAGAGAGGGAGAGAGAGAGGGAGAGGGAGGAGAAAAGGAGAGGGAGGGATCAAGATGGAGAGACGGAAGCCGATCTTCTTGAGCGTGAACTTTTCTTGACTCTAGCCTATTTCTTGATTTTTTCTGTTGTTTTGTTGAACAACAGAAAAGGATCGATTGTCATTCAAATTGTAGCCACTTTTGTTAGCGTGGTATATGACTCTCACATCCGTCAATCAGATTCTTAGAACTTCTGCTTATTGATTTATTGATTTTTATTTATTGATTTTTCTTCCTGATATATTCAATTATTCAATTAAACATCTTTTTATTATATAAAGATTAGCTAATCCGTGTTGCCAATGAATCTGGAGTGCTATAAAAGGCCTCTTCTTTCCTTGATGATTCTTCTTTCTTCTGCTTATGATCTGGCAATAGATTTCAAGATCAGAGCTCATTCTCTTCTGTTATACATATGTGTTTTGAAAAGTCGAAAACAGTCCAAATAAGTGTGAGGATGATGGAGAGTATTGATAGACCTTCAATTGCTTGCCCTTTTGATCTCCAGCTAACCCTTCTGTCCTGCCCTGAACTGGTTCTCGCTCTTGCTTTGGTGTCTGCGGAGATTAGTGACTTTCAATGATACAGCCTGCGATCTTTGTTCAAAGGTCACGAAAAGAAACGGGGAAAAGGTGAGAGAGTGTGTAAAACGTGGAGAGTTTTCACTGTTTTACCTCTTATTGTAACTTACAGTAAGTTGTCGGCATATTGCAGCGAAAAAATTGGGAGCATATATTTGCCAAAATTAAAAAAAAATTACCTAATACTACATTGAAAACAACAAATCAATATCCGCCCAGATCTTTGACTTTGTAAACTTCTTTGTTTTCGTTAATATCCAATCAATAGCCACTACGTTCTCTGTTTCCGGTGAGTTGACGAATCACTCAAAATACACCAAAACTCCTCTCCACGCCAGTTGTTTCTTGCTTGTCTTCATAAAATTCTTATTTGATTGATTTATTGATTTTATTATTGGTTTATTGAGTCCGATTAGTTCATCAATTTTCGCCATTGTGATATTTGCCTCAACGCGTTCATTAATGTATTTGTGGCAAAGAAAGCGAGAGAGTGTGGCGAGAGTGGAGAGATTCCAAATAGCTTGTGTTGTGTCTTTTAAGGCGTTAAGAGAACAGTAATTTCACATTGAGCATCATCTCTGATATTGAAAGCAAAGGTGAAAGGACCGTTTTTACCTAACGGTTTCTCATCCGTTAACTATTCTACGTTCTTTCTCCTCTCTCTCTCCCTCTTCCTCTCTCCCTTTATAATTGTTTGTATAGTAGTATACCTCGATGATGGGAGCGCATGAGAGAGAGGGAAATGGTGCGTGGTTTTTTCTTCATCTATCACTGTTTCTTCAAAGTTCTCTACTTTGGTCGGACTGCTATTTTTCTGTCCAATTATTCCGATTCCATTCCACGCCCCGAATTTCGCCTTTGGTTACTTATGATTATCAATTTGCAATTATATAATTCGTTGTATACTTCTCGTTTCTGTGCACATGTTTTGATTCCGAGTGTTCCGAGAACGGTCATGGTGTGACAGAGGAAAAAGGTAGAGCGATAAAGAAAGATTACACTAAAGTGAGAGAGAGAGCAGACGATTAAAGTACACCACATGCACCATACCGTAACTTTTTAGGGAGAAAGACCTATGCTCCTGTATGTTGGAGAAGGACTGTGCCTCGCATGGTTTTGTTACCAATGTCCGATGATCGGTATTCTTGTCCCTTTATTCGGTCGCTATTAGCGCATCTGTTTATTTTTGGCGGTTTTATCTTTGAACTGAGTTTTCGGTTTGACGAATGTTTCAAACCTCTCATTGATCTGACAGCACGTATCATAGTTGTCATGAGCAATTACGCGGAATGTGACTCTCACAATGTCACAATGTCTTTCAATCTTGAAACGGCATTCCCCCATTCTAATTACTTCTTAATAAAAATTTTGCAATACAATTCGTAAACAACCCTTAAGACTGTATTTTACCAATATTTCCTACTTTATGCATTGGAATTTTTAACAAAATATATATAAGGATGGAAGCGAATGATGAATTCTAACACAGACGAAAAATTGAATGTTCCTGAACATTAGTTTCGAATGTGGGAAGTGAACTTGAGAGCGCCACTGTTTCTTCCACTTTTAAAAATTTAACTATTGGCAAAAAGATAAAAGTAAAAAAGTGATAGAATCGGTTGCCATATCTCTCTCCAGTGAAGTCGCAACGCAAATCCATATAAGTTTCACTCCGAATAGGAATGCGTTGGCTTATTTTTTTGTATGATCAAATCGATACATCGTCTTCGAGCATTTCCCAAAAGTATAAGTATAAGTACCAGTATATTTGCATGCTTTAGCTATTGAACTATCATAATAAACCCTTTTGTAATCTAACTCAATGGGGGTTCTACTGAAGATGATTGGGTAGAGGTTCACTGTCTAGAACCTAATGGCCGAAACAGTGAATCTCGCCTCTACTAATAACTACTTTTGATTCATTAATATCTAATTTTATGAGTACATTTGCATGTTTTACTATGATATATTTCGCTTATAATAAGGATGAAAGCAAGTAATGAATCCTAATGTAGCCGTAAAATGAAATATTCCAAAACAGAAGTTCCGAAAGTTCATTTCCGTGCCTTTGAGAGAGATAGTGCCATAGGTTCTTCCAATCACGGCATCAGAATTTTCCGAAAAAGGTCGGAAAATCGGAAAATCGAAAAAAAAAGGAAATCCCAGCCCTGCTACCAATTTTAGGCCCTTAACATTTGGCAGATAGATAAAGGTTAAAAATGGAGAATCGTTGCCGTATCTCTCTCCCGTGAGATCAACCGCATCACAGATCCATATATGTTTCATGCCAAATAGGAATACGTTTGCTTACTTTTTTAAATGATATTATCGATAGATCGACTTCTCGCATTCCCCAAAATAATTAATTGTTGATTGAATATTTCTTATTTACAAACAAAGTCAACGATAATGAATGATGACGAACCGTATGCATGAACGGTGATAAACGGTTAGTCGACAAACGTGATGTCACAACGGAAAGCGGAAGCGTTTGCCCAAGATCCTCCCTCTATGATTGTGACGTCACGTTTGTCGGCATACGGTTTGCCAACGCTCATGTTTTTCTTAAATTAATATTTTGCTTGACCAATGTATGTGGTTGGCACATCTGTTCTGTTCCATTTTTGGGTGTTATCTGTAGGGATAAAAAGACCGATGAGTGAAGAGGAAGCAAGCAAAAACAGATAGAACCCACATGTGAAGGATAGATGATGAATGAAAGAAGATTGGAAGGGATGGTGTGATGAGAAGGCGACGTTTCGAAGGAACATTGGCAATGCTTGTATTATTATTATTATTTATTATTATCTATCTTTATAACATTTTAATTTTAGCATAAATGTGCATGCAAACCAATATTTGCACCTTTGAATTATCATCAATTCAAATGTCGACGAATCTAAAACTTGATGTTTATATTTTTTGAATATCTTCTAATAACTCTTCTTTTCCAAACAATCCTATGAACTATATTTGAATGATTTAAATTAATCTTTACTCTGTTTATTCAATTGTATTTCCATCCGGGAGCCATCGCCCCAGTCATCCTCCACCACAACCACTACAGATTATGATAATCCTACTCTCTACCCCTGTCCCTCCTCCCTTTCTCCCTCTTCCTCTTCCTCCTCTCTCTCCTCTCCTCATCTCGCCCTCTCCCCTCTCCCTCTCTACCTCTCTCTCTCTCTCTCTCTCTCTCTCTCTCTCTCTCTCTCTCTCTCTCTCCCTCCCTCCCTCTCCCTCTCCCTCTCCCTCTCCCTCTCCCTCTCCCTCTCCCTCTCCCTCTCCCACTCTCTACATCTCTCTCTCCCTCTCCCTCTCCCTCTCCCTCTCCCACTCTCTACATCTCTCTCTCCCTCTCCCACTCTTACCTTCTCTCTCCCTCTCTCTTCCTCTCTCTCTACCTATCACTCTTTACTCGTCGATATGTTTCCCACTTTTCTCCTCTCTTTATTTTCTCTCTGGTCAATTTTCACAACAGCCCAATGCATTCTTTGCGGTCGTGTAATACCTCGTTCCGAAAATAATGATCGATTCCGTTTATATTTCGAGTCCTACCGTAATCTAGACGCACCATAATTCTACCGTACCCTAGGTAACGTCGCTTCTCTCCACGTCGGAGAAGGGACACCTCGCCCACTGTAGACATGGGCGGAGAAACTGTTGGTTTATTCATTGTTAAATATTATTAATATTATTATTAAACTTGAATTTATGATATTTTATCAGTGAAGGAAATTGTTGTTTTTTTCTTTTTCCCTTTTTTCGAAAAGAGTTTGAATGGCACAAAATCGAAATATCTGTCGTACATTTTATCGAATTGTTTATTTTCATAACTCAATCAATACGCTGCAGGTTACGGTAAGAATGGCCAGGGGCGATCGATCAACGCCCTGGGGCTTCGGCGTAACCGAGACGGACAGTCGCTCCGTGATCATTGTTAATGTAAGTGCCGACGGGATTACGGTATCGATCAATCGATACCAGGGAAATCGTTGGGGGATATTATGCTCTTTTATCTTTTTATGATCGTGTCTAATTGTACGATTGGTTGCATACTTGACGCTCTTCAAGCAGTTTCTAATTTAGTCTTTTAAATCAATCAATAATATCTTATGGCTCTACGATACTATATCGTACTTGCTGATGTATCGACCGTCCGTCACTATATTTCTGCATTATTTTGCACTGCAAACAAGTTGTCGAACGGACCGCTTGCTGTCTTTCTCCGATTCTCTCCCTCTCCCTCTTTACCTCCCTCTCCCTCTCCCTCTCCCTCTCCCTCTCCCTCTCCCTCTCCCTCTCCCTCTCCCTCTCCCTCTCCCTCTCCCTCTCCCTCTCCCTCTCCCTCTCCCTCTCCCTCTCCCTCTCCCTCTCCCTCTCCCTCTCCCTCTCCCTCTTTACCTCCCTCTCCCTCTCCCTCTCCCTCTCCCTCTCCCTCTCCCTCTCCCTCTCCCTCTCCCTCTCCCTCTCCCTCTCCCTCTCCCTCTCCCTCTCCCTCTCCCTCTCCCTCTCCCTCTCCCTCTCCCTCTCCCTCTCCCTCTCCCTCTCCCTCTCCCTCTCCCTCTCCCTCTCCCTCTCCCTCTCCCTCTCCCTCTCCCTCTCCCTCTCCCTCTCCCTCTCCCTCTCCCTCTCCCTCTCCCTCTCCCTCTCCCTCTCCCTCTCCCTCTCCCTCTCCCTCTCCCTCTCCCTCTCCCTCTCCCTCTCCCTCTCCCTCTCCCTCTCCCTCTCCCTCTCCCTCTCCCTCTCCCTCTCCCTCTCCCTCTCCCTCTCCCTCTCCCTCTCCCTCTCCCTCTCCCTCATCCTCTCCCTCATCCTCTCCCTCATCCTCTCCCTCTCCCTCTTTACCTCCCTCTCCCTCTCCCTCTCTATCTCGATCTATCTCCCTCTTTGAGTCTCTCCCTCTGCCTCTGTCTCTCAATAGTTGTACCTCTCTCCGTCTCCCCTCAACTGCCCAGTTATTTTAAACCTAGGGGAGGATGAGTAGATTAAGAGAAAGAGGTAGAAAAGGTATAGAGACATCGATCCTGATAGTTTTTGCCTCTCGAGGCAAGAAACAGAGGAAGAGGTAGAGGTAGAGGGAGAAGTAGAGACAGGGGTAAAGATAGAGGCAGAGGTAGATTGAGAGATAGAGGTAGAGACATCGATCCCGGAGGGTTTCAACCAACGCAAAAAAACGAGGGAAAGAGGGTGTTTAGCAGTCAGCGTAATAGTGTATTGAGGGGGGATAAAGGATATGAGAGGAAGTGCTAGTGAGATTGTTAAAGTGTAGATGAGGAGGAAATATAAGTGATTGATTAGCTAAATTGTTTTTTCGAACTTCAAAACATCATTGAGTTATTGAAGAAATTACATTCCATCAAAGTAATATGAATTTCTATATCTACGAACGATCATGTGAAAGATCAGACTGATTTTAGGGGACAATAAAAACCTTTATTTTACATCAACTGGTTTACAGGATATTTATATTTATATGATATGATATTGCATGATGTTTGACTTTTCATATATAATATTGTTTATGCAATATGCACTACAAAGACATTTATCAAGTACAAAAACATCTGAGAAGGAGTGGTTGCCACTAATGCTGTGTTCAGAACTTGGAAAATGCAAGAAAATGCGGAAAATGCTGTTCAAAAGTTCAGGTGGAAAATGCTCGACAATGCTCGATTTTGGATCGAAAAAGATGGTTTTATACACTTTGTCCATTTTTAAAATTATCACTTATCATCAATAAAATGCGTCCATAACACTGTTTGAGACCAATAAACGTTGATATTAAACAAAAAAAAACAAAAAAATTTGCTTAAAATCCTCGAGAATGAGCATTTTCAGAGCATTTTCCGGCTGAACTTCTGAACAGCATTTTCCGCATTTTCGTGCATTTTCCAAGTTCTGAACACTGCATAAATAATTGATTAGTAGGTGCGTGTTGAGGTACCATCATAGGAGTGCATATTAATTTAAATAAAATGACCAGAACCTTAATTTTCTATGAGGATCATGTGATTCCCTATGATAACATGATACATGTACGCTCGCAATTCATGAATTCGTCTTGCTCCTCAAAATCAATAAACACCGCTCGATCGATGTTTGTTATGCTATCATGCGCTAATCGGATCAGTGGTCAACTAATCAAACAAAAGAATTCACGAGCCTGAAAGTTGTTTTGTATAGCGCATTGGTAAAGCGTTCGATTAGCAATCCAAACATCGCAGGTTCGATCCTCGCCGCGGTATTCTTGCACTTTTGCCGGAACATTCCCTCTTGGTATTTCTGGGATCTTCACATCTCTTGTGTGTTTGTGCGAGATTTGCGCACACAGAGAGACTCGCTCCCGATGGGTAGATCAGAGAGAGGCTGTAGACTATGGACAACGGAGAGAGTCCAGAGAAAGATAGTGCGTTAGAGACAGCGAGAGAGTGTGGGTATCCGAGAGTGCGCAGAGAAGTACAGGAGAGAGTGGGAGAAGCCACTTCTGAATCGTCTCTCTGCTCTTAGACAATTGTCTCTCTGTCTCATCATTTGTGGATTGCAACTTTCATTTTTATTATTAAATTTTATGAAAATCTTGCTGTTTCTGAAGAGTTCAAGCTATGCTTCCTGTGCCGTTCGTTCCTCAGCTTCGCCAGATTATTGATTGATTGATTTTTCAGTGATTGCTTTTCTAAGAAGATTCTTGGCATCATTCTTTCAGAAATAAGATGAAAAAAACAGATAAAAAGATTCAGAAAAAAACAGATAGTCCTCGCTCAGTCTTCGTCAGCAAGACCAAGCAATTGGGTTCCATGCTACATAAATAGAGTACGCATGCATACATTTCCATGATTTATTTCGCATCTATAGATTAGATCTTGGCAAAATCAATTGAAAATGAATCGTGGCTACTCCTTGCTTCCTCCATAGTCCTTGTTGTTATCCTCTCCACTTGTTGAATTCTTCTCGAATGATCTTTCACTCACTCACTCATCATGTCCGTGTCCACTGAAAACTATAAATAAAATGTCACGTAAGACAGTCCCATGACAACCATCTTTTTATTTATTGATTTTGATTTATCTATGCAAACGAAACGTGTGATAATTTATAGAGAGAGAACATGATAAAATATTGATTCTCCAGCGATTCGATCATGTTTTCTCTCAATCATGATCTCTCCTGTTATAATAAAATTGAAAAAAAAAAGATTTTTTACACACGGGGTCCTTAATAAATCGATATTTTTGTATATTAGTTTAATTATTCATTTATTCCTTCCAATATATATATATATATATATATATATATATATATATATATACATATATAGGTATATATATTCATAAACATATAGTTTACAAATATCTTTGGAAAGTTATTGAGAGACTAACTGTAAGATATTGTTCGTATAAAATGTACTTGCATAATTGCATTGCTACTGCTGCTAAACAGAGGAAGAACTATCGATTAACTTTTTTTCCTCCTTTCCTTTCTCGCTCTTTCTGATCTACCTACTCTCTCACCGGTGCTCTATCTCTAAACATTGAAATTCATTGTGGCAGTGGTTGGCTACTCTCGTACCAAATAAACAAGTGTATTTTATACGGTCAATAAGAGTTACATTCTTTTGGTCCTTTTTCACGTTTTACACATTTAAGATATTATTTTACTTTTTAGGTAGGCGAAACACTAAAATATTTGCTTAATTAAATAAATAATCAATTCCAGGTCGTTCCTGGTTCACTGGCTGATCGTGCTGGACTTCGTAACGGAGATATTCTCGACGAGCTAGAGGGACTGAACAACCTTGACGTGCTGGCTACAGATAGACTGCTCGTCACGTCGAGGGATAAGATCGAGCTCGTGGTGCACCGGTGAGGGCGACGTTTACTGATTTGATTTTCTTATTGAAAATTCTGATTGAGTGATGGTGAGAGCGACGTTTACTATTTTTTCTTCCTTACTTTGAAAACTGCATCGGATTGAAGACTGAAACTGGCCACTGGGCATATGTGACTTTTACTATTATCATTTCCCCTGTTACAATTTGGTAATTAAATTAATGAGACAAAGGTAAATTATGGATTTGCATGCACATTGATTCAAAAATTAAATTATATTATTAAAATACTCTCCCTCTCCCTCTTTTACATCTAACTCCACAACCATCTTCCCATCTTCAAACCAAATCGCCCTCCGTTCTTCTTCTCCTTTCGCTTTCTTTTACCCTCTATCAGGTCAAATCAAAGCGTTACTTTGAAGTATTTATTTAGGCGAAGGTAGAGACAGAGAAGTAGGGGACAAGGAGAAAAAACTATAGGCACCATAGCTAAAGATGAATAATTAAACGGTAAAAAAGATATGCGTTTAATACAAGAAAACAGTCCAAAATGCCCTTGAACGATGAGCATGAGAAAGTTGAAAGTGCTCTTCGATACTTGCAATCATATTATCATAGAAAACAAAAGATGGAAAGCAAAAGCTATTTCAAGAAAAATCTTCTCATTGATAAAAGATAAATTAACAACGATTCTTTGAGGAAGAAAAGTCCCGCATTCTCTTACTTGTGTCTTTATTTCTCCTTTTGATGTAAATTATAATAAAAATTAAACACATTGGTGTAACATGCTAGTAGTCATTCAACAATCAGACATTCCTTTTTCGCCCAATGGATTGCATATTCATAATCGTCTCACAGCTTCATCGTGTCCATAATGAACCCTGCTGACAATTAGAAGAAATGATGAGAAACAAGCGAGTTGAGATTCTCGCTTTCATTATGATCTCTGTCCCTCTACCTCTTCCTCTTCATCTCTCTTTCTCTCCTATTCTTTCCCTCTCCCTCTTCATCTAACTATCTACATATCTCTCTCGACGCTCATAATCTTGAATTCCGGATGGTTTGTCTGTATAGATCTTGTCATGATAAGATCTCTCCCTCTCCCTCTCTCTCTCTCTCTTTCTCTCTCTCCCTCTCCCCCTCCCTCTCTCTCCCTCTCCCTCTCCCTCTCCCTCTCCCTCTCCCTCTCCCTCTCCCTCTCCCTCTCCCTCCCCTTCTCCCTCTCTCTCAATCTCACTCTGAGATCTTGATTGAAGGTGAACAAATGCCCAAGGCGGCAGCTGACAAAACCCGGATACGGTCTTGCAGTGATACGGATACGGTAACATCAGCAGTAAACTACTTCCCGGAACTGGGATCCGAGAAATTTTTATCGACGGACTTATTAACCGTAAACCCAGAAAAGAACACGCACAGCTGAAGTTTATATGATCAGCAGACTCCGCCCACTTTGGGCTAGAGAGAGTGTACAGGTGGTCAAAGACAGACGAGAGATCATGGGGAATTGAGAGAGTGTCAGAGAGTGTCCCTTTTGCATATCTTTTACTCTCGACCTTATTCATTCATCTCCACCATCCCCTCTATCCATTTCTATCTCCTGCTTTGATCGTTTTGATCAAAGAGAAGCATGGTCCAGCTAACGGCGGCGCCCAAACCATGGTAAAGCATATTTCTGAAAAATTAGTTATACAATTTCAATTTTTTTCAATCCCTTCACTTCTTTGGTCCAAGTTTAAATTTTCTATCTAAATTATAGAATATATTGTGCGTGTTAGGCGGCATAAATAAAGTGACGGTAAAATCAATGAAATCCGGAATACCGTAATTCCAAAAGTAATCGATAATCAGGGTATTTGTTACAGGAACACCGGTGCTTCGTCCACGTCACAGGCCGGTCAGGCACGCATCTGGAAGCCCGAGATCACTCACGATACGCAGATCAGCAAGTTCCAAGTATCGATTTTTTCAAACTTTTTTCAAATTTTCAAAAATTTGTTGTTGTTGTTTGCGCTAATGGTTTGTTTAAAAAATAACTATAGTGGCTCCTATGATCGGCTCAGCTTTATTGGTATTTCCTGTCATTTTACACTACATTTACAGTTGAACAACTTTATCAGCCGATTATGGTGTTAGGTCAACTGGGTTATTCGGGTGAGAGACCGATCCTGTCTCGCGAGTTCCATGAATGTGCATCAGTAATCTTGACAAAAACAACAACAAAAACTATAGTGGCACCATTGATCGGCTTAGGTTTATTGATATTTTCCATCCGTCATGACGCATCCAAATTATCATAAGTTGGTAAATCTGTAAAATCAATTCATTGATGATATACATTTTATAATTTTGATTTCGTCAGGACTCAACCCATCATATCCCTCCATCGTCCGCACCCGCGCATAACGTCCGTGTCTCACTCGAACATTCTAATACGGTACATGATTATTGATTTATTTTCAGATAGTCATTGATTTTTTAACGATACCTTGTGATATCGTCGTTTCTAATAACAAACAATTCCATTAGAAAGTTCAGAAAAGTCAGAAATTTATGCACCAACATACGTGCCTGTGAAAGCTTCGTCAAAGCGGAAATCTATTAGCTGTATTTTGCCTTATTGATCGATCTGAACAAAAAGTTTGTATGAACGAGACAGGGGTGATAGATGGAACGCCCTTTAAGGACCCTCCGTCTGGGCCCTTTAAGGGCCGATAAAATGATGAAATGAATGACCACAAAGAATGTGTATGTGTGTACGATTATGACGGTCATATTAACCACAGAAATGAGTCATTGAAGAGAATTTTGATTTTATAAGTACAGTACTAGTGAAGAGTAGTTCAGGCAGACCCGAGCTAATTTGAAACGCGAGTGGAGAGCAAACTTCGCTTGGGGTTTTTCAAATAACTTTCACTATCAAAAAATCTACGCCTTTGAGTGACAATTTTTTGAATTCTATAAAACGGTTGACAAGGATCTCGTTGAACTTCTATGTTAGGGTGGGATACTCAGCCTTACAGTTACCCTCATATTTATTGATCTTTGGTCTGTTGTCTCGTGCTGGTCGCGTTGATAAATCAATGCACGAATGAGTCATACAGGGACTATTATTCAAATCAACTTTCTTTGTTATTGCGATTGTATGATTATGATATGATTAAATGCACTATAGTGGTGATGGTCTGTTGATAGTTGATCATTGTTTTGTATTACTAATAATGCCCCTATCGCTTCACTAACATAGTTTACACAAATATTACAAATATGTTTCAATGGGCATATGTAGATTAATAATATCTCTTTCATCAATGGAAGAACGATATCATCGAAAAAAACACGACAAATTAACTTCTACATTCACTCACTTCTCTCACTTCTACATTCACTCACTTCACATTTTTTTCGCAGAATATTAGCGTGTTCTATGAAGAGAACATTATCATTTATAGGGACACCTGAACTAATTCTACGCTCAGCTTTGGTAGTACACAGTCGCAGACAAAGAAAGCGTTGAACATTGCCAGTTTGAAATTAGCTCGTGGTGTCGCTTCAAGTACACACACATAACATAATAAACACGAACAACGTCAATACTGCATGCTACATAATATTAATTCAGTACATTTGCATGTTTTTCATATAATATACTTCACATTTAATTGTTCAGGCACAGGCACCAAAGGGCTTCAATAGCTCCGCACTGCCTTTCCCCACTGATCCCAGAGTCAAGGTGAATCTTTACCTTTCTTTTCCGAATTTTAAAATATCATCGATTTTGATTGTCCTCGGATATCCTCTGGGATAGACACACCACCGTACCTCCAAATCTTGCATTTAACGTGCATCCACCCGCAAAATTGGACAATAAATTTATGGTTTTCTTTGAGTTTTCGCTATATTTCGACCACCCTCACGCGTCTCAAAATGTCTCCAAAAACGAAATGTTATCGGTTTTTTTGTTGTCTCAAAATAATAAAAAAATGCACTCATACGCACTAGAAGAGTCAGGGATATTTAGCGATCATTATTGGTATCAATAACATGACCCGCCAATTCGTACGAATCCATTGCCTCCATCCTTCTCTTTCGCGAGTTTTTAATTTGCATACCTACTGCGTCCCACATACCTGGTGAATTGGATAGTTTCCCCCCCCCCGTATATAATGCCCTCAAAACTGGTCGCTAATTTTTGGTAATCAAAAATTTATTTATGGTTCTCAATCAATAATCAAATTGCAGCACGCCCAATACAACTCTCCTCTCTCGTTATACTCTCCACAGAACGCCGCAGAGCAATACAATATGCAGACAGCGGAAATGCTGTAAGTGCATTTTAAAATTTTGTAGTTTACTTGTATTTTTCAAAATGATTTTAATCCTATCTAAACTTACTTTTGACACTCTCCTCGTTTTGCACACCCTCTCGCCTCTTGTTCTTTGGTATTTAGTGACTTTTGAACACACCATTACAAATTCCCCTTTGATGAGCCTATGATATTTTATGAGCCTGCCTTTCTTATATTGCTATAGGCGTTCAATTCTTGTCTATGATAACAATCGATCGATCACTCTCTTTTCACTTTTTCTCATAATACGATATATTATCGCAGATAAAATAACACGCTGATCTGGGAGATTTGTACCTATTATCGATGTCACTTTCACTGTTCATACCTCGTTCTCTATCTCTTCCTCTACCTCTGCCTCTCCCTCACTCCCGAAATCGTTCCGAAACTACTCATCATTCCCATCTCGAAAATTCCTCTGATTCTCTGGCACACTCTCACTTTTACACACTCTCTCGTCGCCCTTTGTTTCACTCTTTATCTCATTCTCAGTGGGTGGGGGAATACTGACTGACCTAATTATCCCTGCTCTATCTCGAATTCACTCCTTTAAAGTCCCGCAATCAATTCAACAGCAGCTGATATCAGGGGATTCAGGGATTATTGATTTTTTCGATCGATTATTGATTATTGATTGGGTTTCTCATAAACAAACAACGATAAGTAGATAATGATTCTGTCATACTCATACTTCGTTGCTGTGATATAATTGAGGCGAACAACAGTACAGAGCATAGTGAATATGTGCGAAATTTGTGGTTTTGCCTGAATCAGGAGATGATCGGATTTGAGGGAGTGAAATCCCTCGACAGTTTCGCACTACTTTTATCTTGTTTGTTATATTAGTGAGATTGGGAGCAAACTAGATATAGGGGAGTAATAAACGTTGATCATATGAGCATCTTTGTTACATAAATGGAATTCTGTAAAACATGGAAACCAATGTGGTCTGCATCTTCAATGATGTTCTTGAGTACGAAGAAATTCTTGGTGAAAAGAGGATTGGGGACGATGTTACAGTGATGCTTTAATTAATAAAAGGAGAGTTTTCAAATTTTCACAAATTGGCTAACACGGAATAACACGTTTATTAATCGATCTTGCATAAAATATATGACAATTACGAAAGTTTGGAAGTGTTTATTACTGAGTAGCTGACAGGGCTGTCTTGGCAAAGTCCTTGAGCTGAAACGAGAAGGGATTTAGTTAAGTAAGTTCACTAGTTAAGTGTTAACTTTGATACCTTCTCGGTAAGTCCACTTCTGGCATTCTTGAGCTCAGTCTTGACGGCGTCAGATGCTCCAGTGAATGCGGTCTTGATCTACAAGCACATTTCTTAAAACCTTATGATTAAGGTATTGCTAAGTCAAGATGACATTAGTTAAACCTTAAGGTTAAGTCCATAAGTACCTGGTCGAAGACTTGTCTGCATGGAGTGTCAGCTCCGTTTTCGTAGATGGAGACAATGTTGTTGAGTACAGTCTGTGTCTCAGCGGAGAAGTCAGGAATGATCTGCTTGGCCTGAATGAGGCTTGTTCTTAGGAGTTCATACTTAGGAGTACTAAGTCATTAGGATTAAGAATCCTTACAAGAGCGATCAGGTCCTTCTCCTTGGAGAGTCCGATGTCGCGGAACTTCTGCGCTTTCTCCTAGAATTCGAGTTTGATACGGAAGATAAAAGATTAAAGTGAAAATATTATGATAAATGTTATCATTAAATTAAAACCTGTTGGTCAGCTGGAAGGGCAGCAATGGCGGTGTTGATCTGGTTGATCTTCTCGTTTCTGGAGATATCGAGGTTTGTGGCGATCTCGTGTACCTGCATATCAATACAAGTTAAACTCCACCCCTTCTACCGTATACCTGCTTGACGAAGGCGGGGTCGAATGACTTGAGCTGCTCGTTGATCGCTGAGTGGAAGGCCTGAATCAGGGGACGATTATCGATTGATTCCTTGATCAAGCTACGGTAACCCTACCGATAGATCGTCGTCGGCGTAGGCGGAGGCGGCTACGAGCGCGACAAGTGCGACGAAACGGAACATATTCTAAAATATATTATTGATTGATTAGGAACAAAAATATTATTGATTTAATGAACGCGACGGAAAGAGTCAAATTAAAGAAAGATCCCAATACAACCTATGAATGCTGTACGAAACTTATTGTGAGAATGGCAGTCGTTTCGTTTTTATAGCTCGAGATAGAGGATGAATGGGGGATTATGCTTCGATCAAAGACAGGAGAGAAAGAGGTAGAGGGAGGATAGAGGCGAGAGGTAGAGGTGAGAGGTACAGTCATACCCAATCATAGAAGAGTTTTTCTTGCCAAATTGCAGGGAGACGTCAGCTGCAAATTAATATTTGGTCTTTCCAAAATAACCGTACCACTGGCCGCCTTTTTATGTAATCTAGTCTCTCTCGATGTATTCTCTTGTTGTCCATATCATCACAACAGTTGTGGTTTGTCTGTATCTCGGTCTTTATTTTTGATCGTTATTTCTCTCCTACAATGATCTTGTTCATCTCTCCCATTGAACACAAATCATAATCTCTCGTACTTGTGACTGCCAAAAAAATTGTGATCAATCTAACCTAGAAACTAAGCTTCTTTGTTTTCCAATTGGTATTCATTCTTTTCATGGTTAATTTTTTTGAGCAATTCTGACCTTCATTTCTCGTAATTTTAGATTTTAGTTAAAAACTCATTGAATGGGCGAACTATTACAGTTCCTGAAAACTTCCTGAAAAATCTGCTTGCTTACTCAATAAATTAAATATTTTCACTTTAAGGAGCAAGATGAACGTGAGCGGTCGCACCTCCGCCGCGTCTCAAGGTTCCGGCGCTGGCGCCCCCGGATTCCGCTCCGAGACCATGCGCCTCATTCAGGAAGAAGCCGCACGTGGAGGTTCGAGATAAGATAAATTCCTGATACGCTCTCCATATATTCCGGCATAGCAATATTCGTGGAAAAATATTGTATCTATGAGTGTTGAAAAATGGGACAGTGGAAGACTACTTCCTTATTAATTTATTGATACAGTTTCATTTACAGGTCGAAACAACACTCTCACCAGCCATCCTAACCCGCAAGGCCTTCCCACCTGCTTCATCTGCACACGTCCCATTCTGTAAGTTATCGATTTATCGATTAAACAACAATATTATCGATTTTCTTTATAATCATACCATAATAGCTACAGTAGTTAATTTTTTCTTTCAACAAACACACTTTATCCTTGGCACTTTGACGGCCCACAATATAATTACATTAGTGAGAAGGGGCGTGGCCTAAAGTAGGCGGAGCCTAGTGAGATCACTGATTGCGTGAGAGATCATACACAAATATGGACTAAGGAGTAAGTAATCGATAAATGACATCATCAATCGATATTTCACTTCCGACCGAGGAGTATAGCGCCACCGGTGCGTTGGAAGCGCGATGAACGAGGAAATGTGGGCTCCTTAAAGGGAAATTTTTTCGAATTTTTCTATTTCCCGCCAAAACTGGAACTTGGCGCCAAATTCAAAACAGAGCAAATGACTCACATTGATCGAGTTCTCACTACGCGTCATCCTTCCGTATCCCTCCTCGGGACCGTAGCGTTCTACCCGATTTGGAATCCACACCCATGAGGCGGACACCTGAATCATGGATTTGTTTTTTAAAAATTTTTTAGCCAATTTTGAAATTTGAATTTATGAATGCGGAATTCGGCGGCAAACCTGAGCGATGATAGCGAAGATGCAAAGGACGACTGCGGTGAAGCGCATTGTGTGTCTTGTGTAGAGTTGGTTGAGAGCAAGAGTCTGGAATGGGGAATATTAATATTGTTGATAATAGTAATAACATATTCCTTCTATCGAACGCATCAGGGATGGAAATATCGGATAGATCAGTATCGTTTAAAGTTGTCCGTCGCCAGAAAAAAAATCGGGGGTTTGGGGAGGCAGAAGTCAGTAACAATGAGAGCTATATGAACAAATTCATGAAATAACTTGAAAGTGGGCGGAGCTAAGAGTGGACTTGGGACAAAAATACATAGAGTCCTGCTGCGAGGAAAGATCATCAAGTCGTATAACTTTCTGTTGGAGTAGACGTAGAGGGTCATCATAAAATATACGATGTTTTTGATGATTCTGCCCGTAATTACGACATAGCATGGACTGTTACGATAATGAAAGGGCAGAGCAAGACAGGTGCACGAAGAGATACTGTAGTTTGGACCGACAAAGCGGAAATCACAGTTCTCTAGGCTAGACTACGTACGCATATCTTCCTATTGCGTATTTCTATTCATGCGATTATGGAAGTTCGTCAACGTGCGAAAATGAGTCAGGGTGTTTTTGAATCAGACTTGCCGCATCTTTTTGATCTATGATAAACAAACAAATAAAAGTGAGTCACAGTGTTATTAGCGGAAGATAATTATAAACATGAATCACAGTATTACATAATACAGTTAGTAAACAGATAAAAAGGGTGAAATGCTAGAAGACTATTTATAGGAAAACTTCGAAATTCAGATGTGAAAACTTCAAAATTGAAAATTGAAAGATATCAAATTTCAGAGGAGTAATGGCTCGAGCTGCCGGACATGAGGTTCATGGTGACTGTCTATCATGTGCGACTTGCGGTGCATCTTTAAAGAATGTAAGACGTCAAAAATTGTGTGTTGGAAAACATGTAGCTTATAATTCCTTTTCAACCCAAACTCTGTGCGACTAATAAGGTTTCATAACGTTTTTTCTCTTTCTTCAAGCACAAACAATTTTTGAAAGCAAGAAAAGCGATGAATAATGTATAAGCGATGAATGTATGAAATCTGTCGGATTTTCATACTGCATTTGAACGGATTTCAAAGTCAATAGAATTTTGTGTGAAAAGAATACCTATAAACATTTTTTTACCTTTAGTCGTAATGTCCCTAGACATTATGAAAATTCTCTGTATCTACCAAAATTATTGTTCGAAATGCGACATAAATATTTTTGGACATTAAAAAATTTAAAATATGTCGCTACGACTGCTAGAGAATAAAATACTACTATTGTCTAATGAGAGCGCGTTTGAACACTTTGTGGCGCTGAAATAATGAGCCTAAGCTGCGCATGAGAATAAAACAATGCTATTATGTCAACTGTAAACACACGTGTGCAGGGTGATTATAATGAAGAGAAGGAATTAAAAATTTTTTTTGAATTTTAAATAATTTAACAAAAATAATTCCAGGTTGGACATCACTTCATCGACGACAAATTCTACTGCGATGTGCACGGCGCGCAACGCAAGGGACTCGGTCCGAAACCGGAACCAATCAGGTACACACTTTTCTCTTCATTCTGCAAACGTCCATGTAAAATCTGCACTATGTAAATTTCGAAAGGGATTTTGGCATATATGCAAAGCTCACAAGATTTATATTCCATTTATGCAAAGATCCCGTCGAAGATTCACGTTCAGCAGATTTTACATTGACATCTCCGTCGTTACGGTGAAGTTAGGCACGCAAGGCTAATGTAACACCGCATCTTGTTTCAAATATTGAAGCATCTTTTTGATGTATGATAAATAAAATAAATATATATCTAAATATAATAAGGCAACAGGGGGGGGGGCGGTTATTGAGCCAGGCTTGAAACTTTGTTTCGCGATACCAGGGCATAGTCAGCTGTTGTTTGACGATGATAACATACAGGTTTTAGTGGAATGTACTGATTAAAGAACTATCAAAAAAACTAGAACACATCAGTAGCGCAATACTTATCTGCAGTTTCAAATTAGCTCGAGGTTTTACTATATTTATTATCTGCACAATCGCTAGTACATAGGGCCAGATATAGAATCTTATCAAAACCATTGATACGCCGAAAGGAAACGGAGCCAGAACCAGGAAATTGACAATATATGAATGTTTGGAAGGATATATACATAGGGCCACGCCCTTATCTTAGGATTAAGCCCCGCCCACATTTTAAGGGACCATACTGAGACTCTACTATAGTATATGACGGAGATGACTTTAAGAAGAATAAGGGGAATGCTCGAGTTGTCAGCGGCGACATGGATAAATTGCATATAGTCGGAAAAACAAACACAAAAGTCCCTCTGAAAATGGATATTCTTATTATTGTTCTTTATGCATTGTTACATTTGCCTGACGCGCCTACGCCGTCACGTAAAAAACGTTACATTTGGCGACGCGCGCGTCGACGTCAATTTTGGAGTGTGTTGGGTCCCAAGGGGAAACCCTGATTGTCATCAGGGGTACGGTAGGAAGTTACCGTAACCATCGATCAATATTGGTTGACTACCGTAACCTTTTACCGTACCACTGATGACATTCAGGGTTTTCCACTTGGGACCCAACACACTCCAAAATTGACGTCGACGCGCGCGTCGCCAAATGTAACGTTTTTTACGTGACGGCGTAGGCGCGTCAGGCAAATGTAACGATGCATTATTCCAACATATTGGACAAGGAGATCCAAGGATGTCCGTACATAAGATAGTGATTGTGATGTGGATTTTGATATTCCCCGCTCTGCCAATGCTCCCGCTTTTTTGTATACGAGAGAGTGTTGCCAGAGTGGAGAGTAAAATAAGCTTGCCTTTTCTACGTGAAACTTAGAAGTTCATAACCCACAAGTAACTTCATAGTCTAGCTTTAGCTTGGTTTTCAACTTGGCTGAAAAAATGTACAGTGCAAGTTTCACTCTAAAACTCTCTGTTCTATAACATGTTGCAACATTTCTTGAGTTCGTTTGACGTTCTATATCTAGTAGGCCTAACATAGCCGACCTTCGAGCATACCAAATATCATATTCTCATACTCCCGCACATGAAACATCTGCCAATTTACTGCGTATGAAGTCATTTTCTGCCCATAACTAAACTAGAGAACGGAGTGGCTCC
The DNA here is from genome assembly GCA_943737045.1 of Parapristionchus giblindavisi. Taxonomy (NCBI): domain Eukaryota; kingdom Metazoa; phylum Nematoda; class Chromadorea; order Rhabditida; family Diplogasteridae; genus Parapristionchus; species Parapristionchus giblindavisi. Next base: position 1,261,005 of record CALSFV010000005.1, read on the forward strand.
AAGATTATACCCTAGTGCGTTTATTAATAGGTCAGCTCGGCGAGTTGGTACTACAATTTGTGAGTTAGTGATGCAATTACGAAGAAAAACGATTACTTCAATGACCGAAGAGCAAAAACTAGGATGGTACTAGAGATATTGTATTTTATTTTCAAGATTATCGATTAGTAAAGATTATTGAATTCAGCAAGGCTCCACCAATGCCTCGGGCGCCTGAGCAGCCCAAGTCTTTCTACCAGCCGGATATCATGTCACGCAGACCGCTCAGGTATGTTGAGCAATCTTATTTACTCGTTTCCAGTTAAACAAAAGGGACTAGTTTATGTGTTATGTCTCATCGAACGCAATGCCAAAGAAAGATAGAGAGTGTTGCAAGATCAGAGAGTTCAAATTAGCTTGGGGCGTGAATTTATATGACAATGGAACAAACGTTTTAGACAAACAATATACCTATGCATAGTGAATGCATTCGTCTTGGTCTTTTCTCGGTATTATATGTAGTGAAAACATTTTTCAGTGTGAGCCCGAACCCTGCCGTGCACCAAACTTCCACCTTCTCATCAACCAACGTCCATCTATCCAACCCGAAGACCCATGGACCCATCAGGTTAGACCCGAAAAAATAAGTGATATTAAACGGTGACCGAAGCCCGAAAACCGAGTCCTAAACCGGCAAAATCCGATTCTTGAAATTGAAACCGGCGGCCGACACCGCAAACAACAACGCGATGACGATAGAGTTATGCATGCAACCGTTTGAGTATGAATGGGCGTTTGAGACGTTGTCAGAAATAGGAAGATAAGATCGTTTGTGTTCGGGTAACATGAGTAGGGGTAATATTGGGAGAAAACACTGGGAAGCGCTTGTGTTAGGTCAAGCCATGACGTACTGAGAAATTCAATCTTATGAGGCTACCTAATATGTATTTAATGGGGGCGTTAAATCTTGTGAACATATTCTCATTGATCTGAAAATCTGAAGCTTGTCAAGGTGCACATGCACGAAACGAAGAGTTTGAAATATAAAGGTGATATATTTTCGTCTTGGTAAGGGTGACATGTCTCAATGGAGGGAGTGGGACTGATTAAACCAGAATAGCGAGATGAGGACAAAAACGTTCACACCAATTTCCCATTTCAATTTCGCTTGCTTCGCTCGAGATGGCAGTTGATGAATTAAGCAATCTCTCCAGATCTATGATGAATTGACCTAGGCACGAGTGCTAAGGGTATTTGGGTTCATGCCCTAAAACCAAATCCATCATGTTCTCTTTTAGCCCAGGCATGCATGTGGAATGACGAAACAATCACAAAATATTAGAGATAATAATATTTTTCACGCACGCACAATGGTGCGATGAGGCATGATAGGGCTCCTTCATAGATCAATAGCCTATCTTTGTACTTCTATCGATTGAATCATATTGTTAAATCTTTATGGTCCTACAACATCAAAGAATCAAAGAAAAGCAGCAAACGTTTAACGTAAATAAAGATGAAAGGCGGATTAGAGCACGGGGGATATGCCATAGCGACAGACTGTATATATTTATGCTAGTGACTTTGTGGTTTTAATGAGCCGAAACGGTAAAGAAGGGATAATACTGTGATGATGTCATAATAATATAGAACGGCCGTTTTGGTTGGTTATGAACAAATCTTGGATGTAGTTGACACAATGTTTACAGCGATTTGAGGGTGCCGAACCCACGACTCTTGAATACCGGTACTCAAACAATTTCCCGGATCCTTTCGACTATGTCTATGATATTATATTATAATAGCATAAGTATAGCAGTGAACATAGAAAAAATTTAGAAAAAAAGAACTACACAAGAAGAATAGCTACGCATAGTCGACAACGTATATTTTCATTCATTTTCGTTAATAGTATCCCTAACTAAGGCACCGGAGTTATGTAGTTTGCTATGCATACGTAATAATGTGTGGCTACAATTTATTGTGGCCAAGGTCGGTCATTCGGGTACAAATCACGCAATAGGGCTGTAGGAAGAGTCATTGATCTTTCCGTCATTTGGGTAATTGATATGATATTATCACATTACAACATAGTTTGCATAAATTTGAACCTGAGTTTTTGTTTGGATACATTTTGGAAACACCAAATCCTACATATCACATGGCTGCGGTTATCCTTGAAAAATATTTTAGTGGCCGACCAAAGGTCAAATAATAATGAAATATGAAGGGAGGAACAAGAGCCCCTACTCTAATGTAATTTGTGGCCGACGACAAGGTTATTAGTACGATGACTCCAAACGAGGAAGGAATACGAACGAGTGGGACACGTTGGATCTTACACCAAAATTAGAGTTGGCCCTTGGGGTCAGACAGGAAAGAAGTGCCCTAAACTAATTTTTTCCGTCTCAGCCTCGTTCAGAAATGCGGAGAAACATTGGGGTGCCCCAAACTCTCCTCAAAAGAGATAGCGTGGGATAGGAGACTAACTATTTGCAATTTAAAAGAATAACCAGAGCACTGATATTCTGTCTGCGAGTTATTCAAATCCCTTTGATTGCATAGTAACGGAATTTTTCTCTAAATCGTAAGGAATAATTCCCCTTATAGGTGCGGGAATGGGCTAAGGAATAAGAATGATAATAAAAAGTGAGCACGTGCGGTCATAGTTTCTCATAAATCAGGAGTCCTTTAACGACATGAGTATGGCTACAACAATGATGACTCAATGATGATGACAGCATATTCATTATGAGTGCTCGTATAGCAACATTTCAAAAAGTTCGCCTAATTTAATTTCATGACGGTGACGTTATTTTCTTTTCCACATGGGTATCATATGGCCATTGTTCGACATTATTGCTCATAAAACAGCATTTTTGTAGTTGGACCAATCTCGGCGCAACATGACGCCCAAATGATGTAAATCTAGAGTTCTAGAATACCTTAGGCTAAACTATTGAACACAATCTTACCTCCTTTCTCTTCGTGAGAGTGCTGCGAGAGAGAGAGAGTTTAGAGGAGTACGCCTTTACTTCTTCTTTATGAGGAAATGTTGTCGAAATATGTCATACATTAATCACTAAATTACTGGAACTAGTTGACGCGATGCGAGCCTGAAATGACTCTAGTCCAGACACATTTCACTTCTTCTATATGAGGAAATGTTGTTTGGGCCTTAAGCGAGCCAATTCTTTCTTTTCCATACGAATTCCACGCGATGCTGCACTTGTTCATTCCTATCGTGGAATCATCCATCATGCAAAGGGGGCGGGGCAGACAAAAGCCCCTTATTACATGGCCCCATAATTACTGTGAATGTTTTGATGAAACACGTGATGAAATCATGTAATATATCATGGGGAGGGCCCAATGGTTGCTTGATGTTGCCGACGATTTTGAAACGAACACATGGCACTGAATAGACATTAGACTAATGGTGAAAAATTCTCTAGATTTTTCTGCGTAAAATGTACTTCATTATTGATAGAATAATTAGATTATTCATTATTAAAGAGTGCAAATTTAATTAGCATACACCCTAACGTAAAGAATTTATAAAAGTAAAGGTTACAATGTGCCATATACAATAGTTGTTAACTGAAATATGTAAACATATCAATTTCAGTCCTGCCAACCGTGGTGTGCCAACCAATCCTCCTTTCACTTCTTCTTCTTCATCATCTACTCGTCCGGTGTCACCACCATCGTACGCGCCACCTCCACCACCGCCCACTACCGCACCTCCCACTGGTGAGAGCAACTCATTAGCCAGTGAATGAATCCATCTATAAACCATATAAGAAATTATGGAATAGGTTCAGTGATATTGTTTGGCGTTTCGAGCTTATTCAATCACAATTTTTATTTAAAAAAAAGCAAATCTTGAGAAAAGCTTGAGAAATTTGGTTTAAACGAGTCCAAGTGATCAAACGGTCCATGTCATGTCACTGCTTTGTCCATGTCACTGCACCAGTCCGTCCTCTTTCAGGCGCCTCGTCTACCGCCAGACCCAGCTCGTTGTCGCCGCGGAGAGGATCAATAGCGCGCTCGCCCAGCTATAGGGTTACATCACTCAGAAAGCAATGGCCGCCACCTCCATCTAGACATTCTATAAGTACGCCTACTTATTGGGACGTGGCGCCGTCTGGCGCCTTACGCGGTCCGCCCAAGACGCTGAGTGAAATGATTGAGGATGACGATAAGGAGTTAGCGACCAGGGGCAGGAGGAGGGATCCGAGGAGAAAGACGATTATTCAGCCACAGCTAGTTGCCGATGCTAAAGAAGCTATTAGAAGAAATCAAGTGCACAAGGAAGAATTGCGACTTCGAGAGCTTGAGGCACCCGGGATCCCTCACGGTATCAACGTGGTCGCTACCCGATCCGAACCGAGATATGAAACCACGAGACCGACCTCACTAGTGGTCACAAGGACGCCGTCAACGCAGACCGAAACGCCCCGACCAAAGTCTCTAGTGGCACCCGAGCAGCGTCCAGTGTCGTTCATCTCGGAAGCATCGACAATTCTCTCGGCGGAGCAATCACCCAGACCGGTTTCTCTGATCTTGTCGACATCCGCGCCCGCGCCAATTCAGACGCCTTCTCCAGTTTACGCGCAAGTCCCGACACAGACCCAAGACCCACATGTTGCCCCTGTTTCTACCCAAGACCCAGTCCCGACTTCAACACAGGTCCCACAATTCCCACCTAGCACAAACCTTGCGCATTCTCCAGTGAAAGTAGTCTTATCACCGGATGGCATTATTCGAATAACTTCCTCTCCGGTACCGTTCGGTAAGACCCGAACCGATACAGCGACTTCACCCAATCTTCCGCCTCCTTATGATCCCACCACCAAGCCAAAAGTGCTCAAGCGCGTCGATATCTCGAAACAGGAACCGGTTAAGAAGACGACTAAGCCCAAGAAGAAGCGGACTGTCACCAAGAAAGTAGCCACAGTACATCCTCCTCCTACAGGCGGCATCGCTCCTACCCAAGAGCTCCATCGGGCCAAACTAGCCAAGCTAGATCCGACCCAGTTCACTGATACCTGGAGGGACACGTCGGAGGTTGTCGACGAAGCTGATCTGGTTACCGAACCGAGAAGATCCCCAGAAGAACCCGAAGAGGATGAAGAAGAGCATCTGGTTCCGGGTAACCTGGTTCAACCCGCAAACCAATTTCCGGCCAACCAAGTGGCGCTAAGCCAATACCCCGCCCGGTCACGTTGCAATCCGCAAGAGGATCTGGCTAAGGTTCGCAGACCGGTGTACTTGCCGTTCGAGGATGGTCGGTTTGTGGACTATGATCATGAAGAATACGAAGATTCGGTAGTGTCGTCGACGTTGTTTAGACCGGAGATTAGACGAATCCTGCGACTGAAGGATGAAGAGGACATGGAGAGTCAGGGTACAGACGAGGATTGGCGTAAGGCCAATCTGTCCTTGATCGATGAGGAGGGTCAATGGGAGAGGGATCTGGCCACGGTTGGGGAGATCAATCGAAGAATGAGGGAGAGTATTGAACAGAGGTGAGGAGTTATTGAAACTAATGAAACACGGTTCTAACGGATCTTGAAAATGGTAGACGAGAAAGATGAGAAAGTTGTTATTTGGTTCTATTTAGATTGTGAATCCATAACAAGAGTATGAGAGATCGAGCTAGTGCTGAAGAGTTCACATTTTTTATATCCTTTAAACGTTTGCCAACGGTTTCTGCTGTGTAGACGTTACTGTTATCTCTTTCTAAAATCGATATTTGTGTCCTAATTAAAGAGACGACGATTCGATGGACGAGGATGATCGTCGTCGTGCCATAGAGAGTATTGAACGTCATCAACGTACACTCGAACAACAACAGGAACAACTGTCAGGCCTTCTCGATAGTGCGATAACGTTCTTGAAAGGACTGGAGACGACCAGCGAGAAGAAGAAGGAAGACGACCATCAGAGCGTTGAATCGTGAGCACAGTGACTTAGTGCCCTAAGAGCGACTTACGGACTTAAGCGTGACCCTAAATGATACATACTTAAGACTTTAAGTGTGACCCTAAGCTATGTAACTCCTACCCTAATATTCCCTTACATGCTCCTTCCCGACTTTTCCCGGAACCACAGCGTTCTCATGACTTTCAAAGCAAGAACGACCGCTCAACATACAAACTCTCTCGAATACAATGGTCTCTCCTTTGTCTTGCTTTCGAAGAAAAATGGCTTGGACCAGAATACTGTGGAACACTCTATGCCCAAAGCTATTCTTGTCCTGAACACATAACTAACATGGACTATGAAAAGCAGTAAAATAATGACGGCATTGTGATGAAGTTCTAATGTATGCATGAGTATACGCGAGTTCATGCATACATGGATGATGGGTTTGGTCGGACTCTCAGTGAGTAGTCATGATATGATGTCGACCTCTCTCATATCATCGTCATCTCAGAAATGAATAGATAGGACTACTAATGCCAATCATCATGAATGAGAAATGACACTCGTCATGGTAGTGTGTGCCATACTCTGGTCCTTCTCTGGGGGACATTAATAATGCAAGACATTGTTTCGTTTGAGCTTTATTGAAATTTCAAGGAATACCATGGACTTTTTGGAAATGAAGTGGAGATTCCGAGGAAACAAATATCCTGAAAATCGCATGTTTGGCTAAAAAATGTGTTTTGGTGCATGATTAATGCATGAATATGTAATATTAACCATGCTTGTGCTTACACTAACCAACCGCTCGGCCAAATGTTATGTGTTATTATGTATCTAGGAGGCTATCATCGGTGCTGGACGAGCTACGGACGATCGGTCTGCCGCAGCAGACGGTGTCGTCTGTCGTGACGCCCGCGCCGGCGCCTCCACTCCGCGTCGCATCATTCCGTTCCACCCAGCAGGTAGTAGTCCGTTAGGGACGCACAGTTCACTTCACACAAACTGTCAGACACCGCAGCCACCGCCACGCCGTCACATACCACTGATCACCGTAGGCCTCTACGGCACCGGTTCACCCGTGCCTCCTCCGCGTGGTGCGTCCTGTCTTACTGTAGTCGACGTTTACTAGATATATGTTGCTTCCACTGAATGTTCCATGGTTCTTTTGTTGCTTTGGTGTATGTAGTCGACATTTCCTAGTCGTCCGTGTTCTGTGGAAAATATGCTGAGAGAAGAATTTTGGAAAAGACGTATAATTATAGGAAGCAGCTTCGCACGCAGTTCGTACGAGCAACAGCGCACCACCACCACCAATGGATACGGTAGCAGACCTGCAGGTACGGTAAACCTCGTTTATGTTGCTCAATAACATCTTCCTCAACCCTAACTGTACATGCATATAGAAAATATTTGCCGAAAATCTTTATGTTAGCATTGCATTATGAAATAGTGTGTGAAATGAAGATACTGTAAACCAAAATAACGATTTAAAAATTCAATCAATACATTTAAGGATACACCAACGGTTCCTCTTTCGCTAACGGCGGAAGTTCTACAACAATGACCACTACTCAGCATCAGACTCCATCCAACACTGAGCGCGCGACCGCTCGCAACCAAATCACGACCACGATTGCATCATCCAAGGCCGCTTCGCTGCAGGAAGATGATGGACGAGTACCACACTGCGAAGCGTGTCATCAGGTCATTCGGTGGGTCACGCTTGTTATTTTCATATCTTGTCTCGTTTAGGACTTCAAATCAATTTTACACTATACTGAAAATAAATTTCCTTGTTAAAAAATATTTTTTTTAAATAATAATAATATTTGTGCAGTGGTCCATTCGTTCGTGCCTCGGGCAAGTCGTGGTGCCCTGATCACTTCATCTGCTCCAATAAGACGTGCGGACGACGTCTGCTCGAATGTGGATTCGTCGAAGAGAATGGACAGAAGTAAGGAATTTGACTCTCTGCTCTGGCAAAACTATCTCGCAGACAAAGAAAACGAGAGAGTGTGGCTAGAGCGGAGAGTTTTAAATTAGCTGGGGGTGTTATTATAAATATAATAATTACTTTGTGCTATGGTTGGTATCCTACTGTTAGGAGTGTAGGCGACTGAAAATAGTCGCTGTTCTCCCTATATAGCAAATAAATTTGTTTTCAGGTTCTGCGAGACGTGCTTCGAGAAACACATCGCGCCCAAATGCAACAAGTGCAACACCGCCATCACTTCAGTATGTTAATTTAATTTAAAAAATTAATATTAAAAAAATCATTTTAGGATTGTCTGAACGCTCTCCAAAAGAAGTGGCATCCAGCATGCTTCACGTGCGCCCATTGCCAGACGCCCTTCGGCAACTCGGCCTTCTACCTGGAGCAGGGACTACCGTACTGCGAGAAGGGTACGGTATATCGATTATTATTATATGTTTCTAGCACTTTTCAACGTACCTGTCATTAATTTTTTTCAATAGTAATTCTACAATGAAGACCATACCTTTCTAAGCATTCGCTGCCTGATTCGATAAATTGATTGTTTACATTCTTTCCAGACTGGAACCTCCTCTTCACGACCAAGTGTGTCGCGTGCCGTTTCCCCATTGAGGCCGGTGATAGATGGGTCGAGGCCCTCGGATCCGCTTATCACTCCAACTGCTTCTCGTGCACCGTAAGCTGATCTTTGATCTTCAGTAATTAATCTTTTATCTTTAGTGACTGATCTTTGATCTTTAATGATTGATCTTTGAAGGGACTGATCCTTGACCTTTAGAGAATAATCTTTGATCTTTATTGACTGATCTTTGATCTTTAATGATTGGTCTTTGATCTTTAATGATTGATATTTGATCTTTAATGACTGATCTTTGATTTTAAGTTACTGATCTTTGATCTTTTGTAACTGATCTTTGATCTTTAATGAATGATCTTTGATTTTTAATGACTGATCTTTGATCTTTAATGACTGATCTTTGATCTTTAATGATTGATCTGTGATCTTTAATGATTGATCTTTGATCTTTAGAGAATGATCTTTGATCTTTAGAGAATGATCTTTGATCTTTCAGCGCTGTCGCGTAAACCTCGAGGGCGAGAGCTTCTACGCCAAGAACGGCGAGCCATACTGCAAGGCGCACGCCTAAGTGATCAAAGATCAAAGATCAACTCCTCTCAGCATACCCAACTTCTGGATGAACTCGTTCATCTCCCTATACCGATGACGTCACACTGTTCATTCTCAAAAACCACTTTGCAATATCAAGCAATCAATAATATACCGTAATCAATCAATAATTGTAACAATCGATAATCTTCACAATATTTGATTCTTTCATTCTTTTCACATACACAATATGAGATACTTGCCTATATCTGAAATGGCTCAATACTTTTTTCTTTAAAACCTCACCCCGCGGTAATCTGAAACTCTTCGCTCTGACAATACTCTCTCGCTTTCTTTGTGTACGAGATTACTTTGTCAGAGTGGAGAGTCTCAAATTAGCTCGGAGTGTGCCTTTAATTTCCTCTATTTGCTCTACTTCCATTGTAGTTTTCGTAGATGTCGAGCTCTCTGTCTAATAAATGTTTCATATTCTCAGATTGGGATCAGATCATTGTTACACACAGATTTTATTCAAAGGACGCAAAAATTTTTAGCCCGGAATATATTGACAACATTAATACTAATTTACCAATTCGTACAAAGCGAATACTGTAATGAACTGCGGTAGGTGAGTATTTTGTATTAAAAAATATAATAAGTTAGCGAAAATAACTTTACTAATAGGTGTGATTAACCATCTTCAGCATGTGATCGGTTGATAACTACTGTAGTTGTGTGATATCAGCATTTTGTTGAAATCAAAGAATGGTAAAGAACTTATATAAGCACCCTAATAAATACAATAACTCGCTTAATGACACACTCTAATTTTTCTCAGAGAGAGAGTGTTGCCAGAGTTTCAAATTATCTCGGAGTGTGCAATTAAAGTGTGACTGTATAGATGATGTATGGGTAAACGATCAGTTTCTTCAGTGCAACTTTATGTGAATTGATTGGCCAGTGGCCTGCCAAGTAAATCTCTTGCAATACGGCATGGTCTGTGGATAGCCGCGGGTTGTGATCTACTTCCGATGGGCCAGTATTGCCGTCTTGGCGCTTGCTTTCGGGTCGCGAGATTTCTTTACTGAAAACAATTTAGTTGCAAACATTTCACATTAAAGATTATTGATCGAACCAGAAGACACAGTACATCCCGGAGTGAGTGCAGTGACTGCGGCAGGCGAAATCTTTCCTGCTGCCTCTGCGAGGAGTTGTCCGTCGAAAAATAATTAATTATTTATTATTTATATGATATTATTATTAATATTCTTGGATGGTGCTGGTGATTCGCATTGAAGCAAAAAAAACAACTGAACCTTTCTTTTTCTTCTGTTCCATTTTCGCTCTATTCTCACGATCGCGCAGATCGTGCATGGCCTCAACTTCTTTTAGCAACTGAAAATAATTGTTCATTTAAAAGTAAATACTAGGGGTCCTAATCAGAGTACCCACTTGCGCGTGCCTTTGTTATTGTGCGTATAAAATGTACTTGCATAAGAAAATGACAAACGGGCTCTAAAGAACGGAAGTCGCTCAAAGGGTAGATTTCGCCAAACTCTCGACTGCCTCTCCGCTGCCTCTCACCTAACCCGGCTGACCTTTGCCGCGCGCTATTTGATATATAAACCAGTTTCTGAACCATCTATGGGGGCATTGCAGACCAACTCAAATATTCAATATTGAGATGACACATTTTAGATATTTGTATATCAGCTAATAACTTTTCTGATTATTTTAAACCATAAAATCCCATGCAAAATAATAGGATATAGGATCGTAAGTAGCGTATATAAAGAGCAAACCTTAAATCGTTCTTGGTCCCTGGTTCGAAGACGCTGAAAATATAATTTTCAATCACGACATCGCTGAGATAGTTTAAAAGAGTATTACCACACGCTCTAACCAAAATCTCTCGCTTTTGTGCCTGACATATCATTTGGACAGAGCGTATAAATGAACGTTGGACAAAGGTGCTTGCCAAAAATTTAGTGATGACATCTTTTTGCCGGAAAATGGCTTGCCCAACAATAATGGTACGGAATGAACAAATGAACACCTGATTCAGTCGATCGTCCTCCACTTTCTTGTCTCGTCGCAATGGCCGAATAATCGAGACGTTCAGTATCTGTGCAAAGATTTTATAGTTATTTAAACGAAACTATACTCTCTCGCATCTACAGTTCTATGAAAATATTGTCAAATGGCGAGTTTTGTAGTTTGGAGTTTTGCATGATAAACATAAATGATACCATGGAGGCCAAGACAATCAAAGTCCCTATGAGACTGCAGACGACAGCTCCGACTGCGTTGTGCTGGCGCTCTTCATCTAAAATAACGTTTCTGGCCGTTTGTGGGTCAACTTCCGTTAAAGGGACAGTGATCTTTCTCAATGGTCTCTTCATTGCGCACACTATTTCTCTGTTCTCTAACAACGAGAGAGCTTAGACCGTTGAAGAGACCGTTGACAAAGGTGTCAGCCCATTTAACAAAAGCACTATTTCGTCCTGTCACTAACGAATAATAAGAACATTTAGAAGTTCACTGTTTTCATCTAGTAATATTCTTGTTATGAATGAATTGATTGATTGATCGCGTACGTGTAATATTTTCGTATTGATCCTGATTGCAGACCATTCCGCTGAACTTGAAATCGAGTTCGTTTTTCGCGGTCAGAACGTACAACTGCTTAATGCTGTATAAGGTCTCCCGAAAGCCCCATATGAAGAGACAGAGCTAAATTAATTAGAATAAATATATTTAAAAATAATCCTAGAAAAATAATAATAGATAAATAAATAAATGGAAAAGTGCGCTATACAACGATTTAAAGTAGGTCTGGAATATGTTTTGGTCACTTTTTCAACGAAAACAAAGTTTGAACAAAGATCTCTCAGTCAGAGAAAGCACAAAAGACAGAGATTCTCCTGGTTTTGAATCCAGGCATGATTTTGATTTAGCATGAATCTCGAATCATGCATGGATTTCTCAAGCGCATTGTTTGCATAAATGTCATTGCAAACTAAAGAAAATTTCTTTGATAAACGTGAAATATTTATTTACAACCGTCTTCCCATGTCAATAGATCTACCTCAATGGAGATCGGAATCCACATCGACGAAGGACGAAGTCGAATTATTGCCTGACATGGAAATGATTTCAATTCAAAGTGAGTGACTGTGTCACATGAGCAATGTGAACCAGAGTCTGATTCTGACTCCTTACCGTGGCAAGGATGGGGATATGTGCGAGCACCAGTACGTAGAAGATGACCAATTGGGCGATCTGAAAGAGAAATAGTCGGGTGGTGTGACATGGTCTCTTGTTTCGCAGATCAACTCTCCATTTACGAAACTATATATATTCACATTGCGATTTCGTGCATAAGAGAGAACAAATCAAGAATGATTCGAAATTTTCGTTGTCATTCTCGCTTAAGAACAAAGTGTTCCAAATTAGCTCGGGGTATCACTTTAATAGGCACTACTCTAGAACACCGGACCAGTCCAATATTATAATATAAAAGTGTAGATTAGTCTAGAATAAATGGCTATTCTTCGTGTTTATTTCATTTTTATCATCCTTTTAGACTGGCCCGGTGTTCTGGTCCGGTCTTCTAGAGTAGTGCCCTTTAATAGATGCCAAATGTTACCAACCATAACATTCGACACTTCACAATGGGTATTCTCGCACAGACGTATTAGTGTGGCAATGAAGAGAGTAATGGCGAGAACGTTTCCAGAGGCCAGAACGAACACAGCTGCCTTCTCAAATAACAATCAATTTAGTCCCGTTTTCCTCATTTAATATTCCGATCTAGTCACGTTCTCTCGTGTGCCTTCATGTTTGACGGCAAATCTTTGACGGTGGAGTGGAGGATTTTTGACAAATCACTTCGGTTATGATTGTGACATCACAATTGTTGAACAAACGGGTTTTCAAGCTTCTTGAATATCGATGTTGATAGAGATAAAGTTTTAAAAAACCTGAGCGGTAGTAGTGTGATTGTGTTTCTTTATACGCAGCTCTTTCTTGGTCCCGATGTCGTCATCAAAGTCCTCTATTATCGTGGGAGGATCTGTAAAGACACTAGTGGAATGCAAACTGTTTATGTAAGCGTTAGCACAATAATATGATGCGTATTAAAACACTAGAGAAGTGCGTAAACTTATTAATTCACCTTCCAAGCATCGAAACATCTCTAGCAGAGAGACCACCGCTCAGGGCGATTGAAATGAGCAGAAATGAAAGAAGGTTACAAATGATGAAAATCGCATTGAAAATTAATAGCCATTCAAGGATTTTCTGTTTGTCGTATTGAATTGCTTGAAAACCTTTATTTAATATGACCTCAGGGCTCCATGATACAAACTTTGATAGTACTCTTTAGCGTTTCTTATCATATGCAATTGCAAAGAAAATTTTTTTAAACGAACGTTAAAGGTACTTTGTTCTTAATAACAGTACGAAAACTCATTTCCCTCAAGCGTTATGGATTTTCTGTCATGTTTGTTTAGTTTAGCACCAAAGTAATGATATTCATTGTCAGTTATGTGTCTAAGCTTTGTTCCGGATGAATATAAATATGGATCGGATCTGAGTTCAACATCATCGTGGAAATGTTCAAGGCTGTTATCTTCCTTCTCTTGGCTGATTCTGTTCTTTCTTGTGGAGCTGGAGGAGGTGCGGGAGGTGACTCTTCTTCCTCTTCGTCATCATCTTCTTCATCTTCGGCTAGAAGGTTTGAATATGAAACATGAACCGAAAATATATACCAAACATCAGTAAACGAACAATTAATAGCTTGAATAGTCTAGTATTGGGTGTCCAAAAAGTATTGTTACACGAAAAATCCATTTATCTTCCTCAAAAACCATCATAGAAAATTCAAACAGGGCACAGTATTTACCACTTATCATAGCAACATAACAATGAATGATCACTCCATATGGCCTCCATTGGCCGCGATGACGCATCTGAGACGATGAGGGACAAAGTCGACGATGGGCCGCTTGTAGGGGATGCCGACTTTCTCCCATGTCGTTTCCAAGGCCTTCTTGAGAGACTCGCGGTATTTATGGTGGGTAGAGCAGGACTCCCTCTACAATACTGCATAGGCGTTGAAGTCAAAGGGTTCAGGTCGGAGGAGTTGTAGGGTCAAAATGGAGTCGCGATGAAGTCGGACACATGGGTGCGGAATCATGCCTGGGTCACTTTTTCCGAATGAGTAGGCGCTGAGCGGAACCAGTGGAGAAGGACCTTCTTGAAAATCGTCCTGACGTAGTACTCCTTATTGAGATCCACGAGCACAAGGGGACTCTTGGCCGTCAAGCACACTAAAGCCAAAATCATCACTGATTGGGGGTGGACAATGCAAGAGATGGTTTCTCCACTGGCATCCGCTTGTTCAGGAGTCTATGCTATTATCATCGTGTTCTGGCTGTTGAAGACCGCGAAGTCCTTGGAAAAGACATGGGAGAAAGTCGGCATCCCCTACCAGCGGCCCATTATCGACTTTGTCCCTCATGGTCTCAGATGCGTCATATCGGCCAATGGAGGCCAGATCGAGTTATCATTCACTGTTATGTTGCTATGATAAGTAGTAAATACTGTGCCCTGTTTGAATTGTCTATGATGGTTTTTGAGGAAGATAAATGGACTTATTCATGTAACAATACTTTTTGGACATTCTGTATAATTCCTTGCATTTTATTGTTAGCATCAAAGTACATAGAAATATTATTTGAATCCATTAGTTTTCCTTTATTTTCATTATTCTCAGAAAAAGGGACACGAACGCCGACGTTATTTCTGTTATTGTCTCGTCCAAACCGTTCTCACCCGCCACTCATCAGAAAGATATGGATTCCGTAGAAAGAGAGGCATGTTATTTGTAGATTTTCATGTGTCTTTAACGACTCCACTGGCACTGCATGAACAACGGAAAACGGTTTTCCGTTGTTCATGCATACGGCCTCAAATTCAAATTAGCTTTCACCTTCAGAAAATAATTACATAAACACACAATTTGAATATTTAGATCCATGATTTTTCATCGTCTTCCGGACTCAGTTTCAACACTCTCAATGCGATTGATCGTGAAGCTGAAAATACCAAGGGAAAGTAGGCTTTGCAACTGATAAATATTACACTTATTACTTAAATAATAGATTCGGTGTTCGATTCCGTGTTGTGGGAGAAGCAGAACACTGTCAGAGAGTCACTCAATTCGTACAAGCTGCGGTTAACGAAATCAAAGATGTAAAATCTTATTTATTCTGTTAATTAATCATGAATTCTGCAATCCTGAAAAAATCCTAAATCGTCAATCCGGACAATTTTAGGTCACTCATGGTTTCGTGAAGTGTGGCAGCTTCGATACCATTCGGCTATCAAAGAACAGCGCTTGAATGACACATCAATCACAGTTGTTATCATGACACCATCATTTGGCTGCCCAATTCTCTCATTTCCTTTTTTTTCTCGGATAAATAAGGCAAATACAAATAGAAGTACATTCATTACAATGACAAACTGACTTCGGTAAGAAAAATATCATAGTGGAAAACATGGCTCATTCCCTAACAAATAGAATGAGAAAAGAATAAATAAACCTCAACAGCACGACCGATCGTGGAGAAGTCTAGTTATAAAGATATAAAATGTTCAAGTCGAAATAATTGCAGTGGATAGAGGGGACATTCGGTACTGTTCCAGGATCCCAAATCGACGGGAAGAATCTGCTGTATTGTTGTTGTAGAGTAGCCTGAGCATTCATTAATTTACAATCACGACCAGTCGCGAACACTCTTCCCTGGAACAACGTGAAGCGATCACCCTCGATCAACAGTCTGATTGTTTCTAAAATACACGTATTTCTCCATAATCTATCGATAAATTTCTCCATGAATTCGTCATTGGTCTAGTCTCTATCCAATCTGACCCAATACAAGGCATTACTCATCTCATATCATCTTTGTCTTCAGTCGCCTGACTCATCCTCGCATTTTTCGTCTTCATTATGAAGCATTGTTACCCACTATCTCTTATCTATCTATAGAGTATAAGAGCCTCGGCTGATCAATACCTCAAACACACTGATACTATCATACTTCTTCTTCACCTTCACTTTGAGCCTCACCAAGGCTCACTCACTCTGTCTATTACTCACAATCGACGCTATGATTGATCATATTTTATTGATGCTTTTTCTAGGACCACATTGTACTTTTGTTATGTTTATTTACCCATTTTAGATAAATATGTCCGGATATCCTCAACAAGGCTACCCCCAGCAAGGATACCCGCAACAGGGATATCCCCAACAGGTATTTTATGTTTTTTTTGTACAAAAAAAACAATATTTTAAAACTTCGAAACCTGTCCTCGTGATCACTTGATTTTTCATCGGAAACTTACATTTTGCCAGTATCTTTGTGAAAGTCTTGAGTCAAACCACAAAGTCGAAAGTTTTTACTCAGTTTGTTAGATGAGCAATGTTTGCTTAAGGTATCATTGCAACTTCACCTTAAAAGGCTTTCACAATCCCACCTGACTACCCAGACCTTTCAACCTGAATATGCGCTCTGAAGTTTTCAATTTCAATTTTTAAATATTTAATTTCAGTCCTACCAACCCGGTGGAGGCGCCCAACCCAACGTGATGTACGTGCACCAACAACCACAAGTCGTGTGAGTTTATTTTGATTTGAGCTACCAAATAGTTAATGAATATACGGTTGTAGTGTCAAAATGAAACAAACTTGCGTTCGATCATCGTAAAAAACACTTATTTTGCATTCAAGTACAGCGGAAATTTTATTTTATTTTTTTTCCAAAAAAACAATATTCCCTATTTCCAGAGTCGTCGACGATTGTCACCACCACCACGCCGAAGAGGAAGCCGAACGATGCTGTCTATGGACCCTTCTGTGCTGTTGCTGTCTAGCCTGCTGCCGTCGTTGATCTCTGAACTTTGAACTTTGATCTTTGATCTTTCAAATCTCATTGTTTTGTACCCGCTCGCATGTCACATGACACAGTTTTCCCTGACAAACTCTTTTATCACTCTTTTCTGTACTGATAATGATGACTTTTCAAGTATTGATCGTTAGTCGATTTATTATTCTTAAATTACATTTTAATCGATGATTTATTCAATAATATGACAAATTGTCGAATTGCATAAACAAAAAAAGGTATTCGCTAATTGTAAGATAAAGATAAATATAACAATAAGATAAACAATTTCAGCTGTGAATTAGCTCACAAGAACTTTTTGATATAATGTACTCGGATTGTGTTTGCTTATCGATTGATCTTTGAGCAGACTGGAAATGCATCGATCGAAATCGGAAGTCCACATAGACTCATTAATGACCTAAAAGTGATCTGACTAACAATAAGACAAGAATATTGAGAAAAAAATTGCAAAACGAAACAACGAATGAAAAAATAACATCTTGTTGTTCGTTGAAAATATCGATTATTATGTCCCGTGGGAAAGTTTTGAAACCACGTTTGCCCTCGCCCCCCGCTCCGCATGAAAGCTAGCAGCCACCATCTGGGTCGCTTTCGGAACCGTTTCCGTCGCAGCTTCCCTTATCTTAATGTTACCAAAATAACTACGGATCTCTTTATCCGAGAATATAGAGTCTAGCTGGAATATCATAAAGGTTAGCTTACTCCATAGGTACTCTCTCAAAAGGCACGTTGGATATATAACACTCTCTCGTTCGAGATAGTAACGGGGATTGGAGTACACTAACTTATTTGGAAGTTATATGTTGTTATAATATGTTGCTTGTTCTCATGTATATTGCTAGCTCATCTTTCCATTCAATTGTTCACTACGTCTACACTCAATTAACAAGCTCTGAACTGTCCAAATATTTTCTAGAATATTAATGAATATTTAAAAGTGATCTGATTAAGATTTGTAGCTTTGCTGTTCACAGGCACAATACAAAACAATGACCTTTATTACGTTCGCACTTTGGTGAATCATGACAGGGGTCCTTTACAGGACAAAGATAAAATGAAATATTTTTAACTTGCATATATAATTCTGTCGTGTATTTCCTACTCACATATACTAAGAAGGGAATGCCAAAACACTCCCGTGGAGATATTACTAGATTTTTTTTAAACCATACATTGCCTTTCATAAATTATCTATCCTTATACATAGTTTCCGTGTCTAATTGTTTTTATTCATCCAGTACCAATGCGTCCTCGATGCGCAGTGAGTGGAGAGAGCGCGAGAGCGCGTGGTCAGAGTGCTAGGGAGTTCGATCAGAGCGCGGACGGAGAGTGTCTACCACCACCAGATCCATGAGAGCATGATGAAGTTGAAGAGAAAGAAGCAAATGAGTGAGGCGACGATCTTACTCATACGTCGGCGTCGAGCACATTTTTCATCGATACACGCGTTTGAGACCATTCTGAAAATATATTTTAATGATTAAATATATTTAGTTCATACTATATGTTGATTTCATAGATTATAATGTTATCCGACAATTCAGAGATGATATTCTGTCCAGAGCATGAAACACATAGGTTAAAATAATACTGATAATAATATATTAGCTGGTTTTGTGTTTTTTCCATCTCAAGACAAATACACATAAATCCGCTGCTGAGTAAATATTGCAAACATTTTCAAATACAATGTTTCATTCAGTTTGTCTTAGTGAACAGTAATTCGGATTAAAACATGACCAAAGGACTAATCAGCTCTAAGACCTTGCATGACACATATCACGCTTTTTAACAGACAAAAAAGCCTTCACTTTTGCGCTCTTTAATGTTTGCTTTATTGATCTAACGAATCGTCTCATGTCGTTTCATATTTTTATCAACCAAAAGGATTTGCGTCATATTATGATCTCCCTAATGGATTAAGAAACAATTAATGTTTTAGTATGAGAATAACTTACATAACGGGCTGTCCAGCTCCATTGACATAAGTAACATTATTCTGTTGTGATGGTACGTAACCCACATTGGGTCGCTGTGAAGGAACATAAGTCACATTAGGCTGATGCGAGGGGTACCCTGTTGGGTAGGTCGGGGGCGGGAAGGCGGAAGTGGTATTGCCGAGAGGAATCTTAAAGACGACAATCATAAACGTTTCGAATCTCCTATTTTGCATGCTTGAAATGCATAGTTTAGTCACTTCATAGGAAAATATTGATTTTTTTAGCCTAACGTAAGACATGCACGACTTTCTCCACTTTGTTACAATAAAATAACAAAAATGTACCTCTTCATAAGGAGGAGGTGTTGCTGGATATCCAACTGTAGTTGGTGAAGGAGGATGCTGTAAATATGAGGTTTAAATTATATATACATTATGCGATTTAATCTATAAAAATACTAATGAAAATACTTTTGATAGTTAGTTGATAAATCACATATTTAGAAAAATAAGTTAATCTTCCTAAAAATATCTAACAATGTCAAACTAACAATCCATCGTCGACGGCGAAAATGATAAATATGACAATTACCTCTGCTGCGGGAGGGGCAAAGGGATGCGGTTGGGGCATCTCCGTAGGCTGGCCAGGTAGTGGTAGCTTCTCTGGGTCCATATCTCAATTTTTTTTAAAATCACTGAAAAACGGCACAGTTGGAAGCGATCCACGGGTTAAAATAGCAACGCAACGCTGGACAAACATACTAGGTAGTGTGATGAAGGCGGGATTATATGCTTAAGATGAATGAGTGAATGAATGAATGAATGATATAGTACCGGCTTATCATAGGCTCACTTCTTACAATTAATGACGTATACCACCTCATGATAGTTCAATCATGACAGAGAATGTACAATAAGCCGGGAAATAGACTACTACGCTATTAAGAAACGGCGTAACTGTTAAGCAGGCGAGCATTCCGAAGAGTATGGTATGAATTGTGGTGTGCCACACAATAAATAGCGAAATACACGTTTCAGTCTTCAATTCCTATCTTTCCTATCTCCACCACCTCTCGATGAACCCGTCTGGCATTCGCCGCGCTTCTTTTAGGTCCCACGTAACGCTCTCCTTTCACACGAGCGCTGTTGAAAAGGAAGATGTTCGTATAGCCTAATGGTAACTCGAGTGGCTGTACATTCAGAGTGAGTTCAAGTTCGAATACCCATGGTCGCATCTGTAATCTCTCTTTCACCCTTATTGTACGCTCTAAACTAACGTGACCTGTTGGGAAAATTGGGATGATCATTATGTGATGAAATTAATAATGACTAATGGTTTAAGAGTACGATAATGTTAAAATTTAAAAAAAAGTTGCAAGTTAGATGTGTTGCCTTTTCGACGGCGGTGAATTTATGAAATATTGGAGTGATATTCCTTATTCACCAATAACGATACTGATTATAATTAAAGGGCTAATTTAAAACTCTCCCCTCTCTGTCTACACTCTCGCGCTTCTATTATCTATTGTCAAATGCGGAGAGTAGAACTAGCTTGGATTATGCCTTAAAATGGGCAAATTTTGTAGCGAACAATCAAACAGAAATGTAGAGAGTCTGTCAGCTGCTCAATTGAATGTTACACGATAAATTCGGATGGAGTAGTGCCCTAACAAAAGAGTTAACAGTACTGAGAGTTAATAAACTGAACACCCTTGAACTTGCTGTAGAATAATTGCAACTATTTACACCGAAAAGCGATTTTGAAAAACGTTATAGTTTATCATGCTGAAAAAATTCTTATTCACTTCGTACCCTAGTCGAGATAATGCGTTACAAGTCGCGACACCTTTTTCTGATGACTAGCTTATCGAAACAGCCAGGGATTGTAACGCAATACGAAAAAAAAACACATACCATAAATAAAATATAATGCATAAATATCAATCAATACGTACACAATCACCAATAATGAAATATCACATAAAATATATTCCTTCCTGTGCACCACGTGGTTCAAAAGGGTAGGCGGAATTTTTATTTGTTTCGTGGTTTTTCGACTCCGATTATTTGCGAATTTGGCTGAATTCACAAGAGGGCTTCAGAATAATAGATAAGCAATGAAACTGGAGGAGAAGCCCTCTCTGCTCCTTCAATTGTTTTTGGACTTATTGAAGTCTGATGTTTAGTCTAACTTCATTAGGTCCACCCATCGATAGTTTAGCCACCCGCTTACTTGAGCAAAATCAAATTTTGATATTTTACGATTGGCTTTCATTTCAACCTATATTTTTTACTTTTGTTTCCATAGTGTTTTTGTGCGGTATGATCACAACATCTAAAAATAGTAACACCTATAAAGTGTCAATTTGTGAATAAAAAAAACAGTCCAAAATTTTCTGAATTCAACGGCGTGTGGAAAAATTCCACCTGAATATCTTTCTCGGAAAACGTTTCAGCTTTTTGCGATAGTTAGTGTTGCTGTGAGTTATGATTTTTCCTTTTTTTTCGACAACTATAATCTTGAAGATTTCGTACTCTATAACCATTAGTCAGCCCAAATTTCATAACATAATGGTCATCGTAATGCAGCTCCATAGGTGATACGCGTCATTGATAACTGGTCTGAGTCAGCCTCTTTTTCCTTCTATCACATATATCAGCTTCGCTGTGAATAATAAGACCACAGTCTATCATTCATTCATCTTAAGCATACAATCCTTCCCCCCCCCCCCCCATCACACTGCCTAGTATGTTTGCCCAGCGTTGCGTTGCTCTTTTTTCTCAACCCGCCGATCCCTTGCAACTCTGCCGTTCCTTTTGTTTTTTTTCAACGGTGATTTTTTAATTAATTTCAGATATGGACCCAGAGAAGCAGCCAGTGCCTGACCAGCCTACGCAGATGCCCCAACCGCATCCCGTACCGCCCCCCGTTGCACAGGTATTTTTTTAAAAATATTTATTATTTTTTCCGTCGACGATCGATTTGCTAGCGTCACACTGTTCGATATGTGTAGGAAGAGTGATTTATTTTATGCATAATATAATATATATAATATAATATGTATAATATATATAATATGTCATTTATGAAATAACTATAAAAGTAATTTCATCAGAATTATAAAAGAATAGTTCTCTTGTATACTTAAAACGTCATACTTTTGCAGCAGCAGCCTCCACCACCAACTGCAGCTGGATATCCTGGAACACCTCCAGCTTACGATGAGGTTCATTTTTGTTATTTTTTTTTATTTAAAAAAACGAAATAAAGTATATGAGGGAGAAAGGTGTCGTAGGCTAAACATGTATCTATATTTTCCATTTTTTTGTATTGTATTGAATTGTCCAATGCAACATTTCAATTGTGCAAGTTAAGACGAAGCTTAACACGTTCAATACTTAGCATGATTCTGATCGTTGTTTATTTTAGGTTCCTCTCGGCAACACCACCGCCTACCCGCCAACTGGATACCCGACAGGATACCCCGCGCAGCAGCCTAATGTGACTTATGTCAATGGAGCTGGACAGCCCGTTATGTAGGTTATTCATTATCATACCTTTATTACGTGTTAGTACGTGTTAGAACGTGTTAGGACATTAGGGCGTCTTTCACTATGAAGGTCATAATATGACGCAATACATTTTGTCGATACAAATATGAAAGGCGTGAGACGATCCATTTGATCAATAAAGCAAACATTGAATGGTGAAGGAGTAAAGAGCTTATTTTGTCTGTTAAAAGCGTGATATGTGTCATGCGAGGTCTTGATAAGTTGCGTTGGTCACGTTTTAGTCGGGATTACGAACTGAGATGGATATAGACAAAACCCATTTTTGCACATCGATTGATATAATATTTTTTAAAGCATTACTCATTTTCAAAAAAAGTTATTCAATATATTAACTGTATTATTTGAACCATTATGTTCTCAGGCCAGATTATGATCACCAAATGGTCGGAGAACATTAAAGAACATTGCAGTAAAATCATCATAAAATTGTATTATAGCAAGGAGCCAAATATATTTATTCATAAAAAACATTTGCAGAATGGTTTCGAATGCGTGCATCGAAGAAGAATATGCGCGACGTCGGCGTATCCGTATGATCAGTCTCTCGCTCTTCATTTTCTTCTTCTTCTTCACTTTCATCGCTTGTTCGTGGATCTGGTGGTGGTAGACGCTCTGTCCTCTCCTCTGATCAAACGCTCTAGCGCGCAAACTACGCGTCCATAGCGTGCTCGCGTCCTCGCGCTTTCTCCACTCGCTATCGTTCGTACTATCCTCAAGCCAGAGTATATTAGCTTGGAACATTTTTTTCACATTGTCTGGTTGTTAACTGTTTCTTCCACTCTCCATGCTATAGGAATCGCTCAATGTAAGATCACTATATTCTAACCATTACTTTCGCCATTAATCGTTCATTCCCAGTATTGTTCAATATTCAAAGCAACATAATTGTATGTAACTATTAGAAATACGATGCAAAGTCACTGTTTAGTCGGGTCTCCTTCATATCTCATATTGTACTTAGTCACTTATCGATTTGAAACAAAATAAAGCTTTTCACATTTCTTATCTCCATAACGATGACAAATATACGTGATGAATCAGATGATATGAAGGCTTAAATACCTTTGGACTCTGAAATCGTATTGAATATTCGTAAACACGAAACACTGCAGACAGATTTAGAGAGTATAAAATAGTGAGAGATTTCAGAAGAAGGAACGATTAGAGGCAGATTACAGAGAGAACAACACAGAACTGATATTTTAAAATTTCGAAGACGATGACGTCATCACTGTTTCTGTCTGACAATTCAATTGACATTGACAATTGACATGACAATGAGATTTCTGGAGAGAATAGTGTTGTGATTGGATTTCGCCGCCTACATTTGGATATGTACATAATTCAGAAACACAGAGAAACAAAATTTCAAAAAAAGAAATGAAATTTTTACCAATTTTATATTAAACAATATAAAATTTTCCACGTTGAAATTGATATTTCAATGTAATATTTCGTGCTGATAAGGTCTAACTAACATTTTAACTAACAACTAACTAAGCTTGATCATATTTCGAGCGAGCGTATGCGTGGCATGACGAGACTAAAGGACGTGGTGAGAGAGGCGGTGATTCGGAAATGGATGTGGGTCGGGAGGCTCTCGAAATCGTGTTGTGATCGATGGAGTCTAAAAGTGCTCGAATGGACTCCGCGTGGAAAAAGGAAGCGTGGAAAGCCGGCAATGCGATGGAGAGATGAATTCGTAAAGGTCGCTGGTCCTCAATTCATGCAAATAGCAAGACACGATCGGACTCGATGGAGAACCCTAATGGCGACCCAGCTAGAATAACATCCAAATGCTGATAAAGTTGTTTAAATGTAAAAAAAAATGTAAACACGACTTTTGATTCCTTTAATCGAACAATTATTGACGCTTTCCATTACTGATAACGACAGTTTAAGGATGACTCACTCTTTTTTGTTTCACATTTTCTTTGATCGTGTACAATTTCCTGAAAACAGCCGCAATGAAGAGCTCGGGCCTTCCGCCAGGCTATAGACCAGCTTCACCCGTCACTCCAAGCGCACCATACGAGGTTACGGTAATTATGAGCATGTCATGATTTTATTTTTCATTCTTCAGCCGCCACCGGAATACAGCGCATATCATTCAGGAAACGGTTCACATCAAATCGAGAATGTTTGTTCGATTCTGTTTTTGTTTTTGTTTATGTTTTTTTCCCGCTTTTTTGGTCTATGTGAGAATGTGGCCAGAACATAGAATACAATTAGCTTTAATTTAAAGTGTTCAAACAATAATATATTTATTATAGGACATTTATATTGCACCACAGACTAGACCGACGAACTATCCTACCGCTCCGCCGCTTTCCCAGGTGAATCTCTTTTTTTTAAAATTTACATATTATTTAAAGGTGGACTCCCGCGAATATTTTCGTGAACAAGCTGTAAAGACAGAAAGTTAGCAAAAGTTATTCTAAATACAGTACACCATTTATTTAACGTTAATTCAGATTATTGATCGATAGAAACATGAATGAATCACGCTTGCAATCGCAGGCAAAGGCGCACTTTTTGAATATAGGAAAGTTCGGCAATAAGAGCCGAACCCACGGCCATGCGCTATCTAATCAGAAGTGTTACCACTGCGCTAAGGTATTGATGAGCGGTCATGCACTCTTCTTGTATATCACTTTACACTTGCATAAGCGAGATGCAAGAGATTTGCATGAACTTAAGGCAAATGTAACGGTCTGTTCAGAGCTTGATTAGCATATGAAACGTAGATGATGCACTTTAAAAAAAAATTCAGCAATACGAAATCGTAACTTAAAATATAAAAAAAAACAAATTAAGGCACGCCCACCACCAGTCGCAGACTATCGAGAAAGACCGAGTCATACACCAATCGACAGCGATGTTTGTTGTTTTACTTCTGCTTACTTAAAAGGACGTCCCAAGCTAGTCGGAAACTAATTCCACTCTGGCAATGCTCTCTCGCTTTTTTTGTCTGCGAGAAAGCAATAAAACAATCAATTAATAGCTATCATCTTATCACGGATCTCCTGTAAGAATGAAAGAAGCCAACCGACAGTTTTAAATTTTATCTCACCGATTTGGATGAAACTTGTTTGATTAATCGTAATGAGGGAAATGAGAAGGCCGAGGCACTTGATTTCGCTAAATTTGCATTTTTATCGATTTTTTGATCTACCACTTCGGGGAGCCATATCTTACTCAAATGTTCACCTAAAACAAAATTTTTTTTTCTCAATCGACTCGAAATGAACTAATCTTGAAGATACTATTGGAAATGTATGGGCGAAAACGCCATCTTGTACCGGTTTTCTTCGAAATACTGATTTTTTCAGTACATTATGCTAATTTTCTCAAAATTTTTCCACAAAAGGTACGATTTTTATTCGCAATTCTGATTCCCCATACCCGAATTGAGGTAAGCACATATTTCATCAGCCGTAACTCACAACAAGCCATATCGATCCTCAGAGTGGACCCGGACTTAGCGTTATTTTCATTCAAAAATGCATTTCTTATATCACCTCTCCTCATTGTCATGCAAATTTGCAATTATGGTATACCAATCGAAAGATCTCGACGAGCTCTATAAAAATGACCTAATAGAAAAAGTCATGAAATTTGGCCGTTTTCAAGATATGCTTGAAAATCCGTTTTTGCACTACCAAATTGCTGTGCAATGCAATCGATTCGCAACGAAACGTTCTTTGCTTTCTCCAGTGTGCTTTTCCAATTTTTTTATTAATAATATTATAGGAAAGGATAACAAATAAAACAGCAAAAAGGTTTATCTGAGATATTCATCATTGAAAAATACGCATTCTGAAATACGAAACTACTCATCGATATTTCCGATATCGGAATCGGAATGATCAAAAAAATATCCGGATCATTGAAATACTCCTTGAGATCACTGTGAACGAAATCATAGATAGCCTCAGCAGTGATCTCTCTATCATCCTCTTCCACATCGACCTCCTCCTCGGTCTGAATCTCTTCCTCCTCCAAATCCATGAGCATATCATCCAGAAGAGCTCTTCTTCTTCTGCTCCTCACTCCCGCACTCTCGAGTTGCTTCTTCTTCGCTGCGACGAGCGTTCTGATGTTCTGATGTCTATCTCTCGTTCAGTGAGAGGGAGAAAAGAGTGCAAAAAACACACTGGAGAAAGCAAAGAACGTTTCGTTGCGAATCGATTGCATTGCACAGCAATTTGGTAGTGCAAAAACGGATTTTCAAGCATATCTTGAAAACGGCCAAATTTCATGACTTTTTCTATTAGGTCATTTTTATAGAGCTCGTCGAGATCTTTCGATTGGTATACCATAATTGCAAATTTGCATGACAATGAGGAGAGGTGATATAAGAAATGCATTTTTGAATGAAAATAACGCTAAGTCCGGGTCCACTCAGAGGATCGATATGGCTTGTCGTGAGTTACGGCTGATGAAATATGTGCTTACCTCAATTCGGGTATGGGGAATCAGAATCGCGAATAAAAATCAGACCTTTTGTGGAACAATTTTGAGAAAATTAGCATAATGTACTGAAAAAATCAGTTTTTCGAAGAAAACCGGTACAAGATGGCGTTTTCGCCCATACATTTCCCCTAGTATCTTCAAGATTAGTTCATTTCGAGTCGATTGAAAAAAAATTTTTGTTTTAGGTGAACATTTGAGTAAGATATGGCTCCCCGAAGTGGTAGATCAAAAAATCGATAAAAATGCAAATTTGGCGAAATCAACTGCCTCGGCCTGCTCATTTCCCTCATTACGATTAATCAAACAAGTTTCATCCAAATCGGTGGGATAAAATTTAAAACTGTCGGGAAAAGGTCTCATTTTCCTACATTTTTACAGGAGATCCGTGTTATAGGTTCCCTCGAATTCGGAAGGGAATGGAAAAGAATGACATATGACAAATGGCTAACATCCATACCCAACATACCAATGAGTGATACTAATATTGATTTATTGATTGCTAGGTTCCTCTCGGTGGTGCCGCATTTCCCTCCTATGGTCACTCCATTCCTCAGCCTTCTGTTCGAGTAGAACTTGCGAGGCAACTTGACCGTGAAATGTAAGTTGACTATTGACTATCCACAATTCATTGGCTTCATGAAGAAAATTAATCATAATCTATACCACCCATGATAGGAATTACTAACAATTTGTTTTTTTATTGCTTTATTACTTTATTACATTATTACGTAGAATTACTAACAACAGATTGTAATAAGAATTGGTAAATTATGTTTATTTAACCAATTATTCGCTATCTTATTAGGAAATTTTTGAGTGTTATTAGGGACTACGAATTTAATTAGGAGATCTTTGAGTCTAATTAGGAACTACGAATTTAATTACGAGAATTTAGAATCAAATTAAGAGTTTTTCGAATCTAATTAGCTGATTTTTTAAATATAATTTGAAACTACGAATCGAATTAGGAGATTTTCGAATCTAATTATGTCACGTTTGGAGCTAATCGCGCTAGAATTACATTCAAAATGAGTTTGCTAAGAGCGGGGTCATTAAAAAACAATCAATCGATTTTCAGGCCGATTCAGCAACTTTTGAAACTAATAGCGCATCCCTCATCTACCCGTACATGCAAATATGGGCCGATTTCAGAATCTCTTCCTTTGGTGATTCCTTTGGGTAGATTTCAGAATCTCTTCCTTTGGTGATTCCTTTGGGCCGATTTCAGAATCTCTTCCTTTGGTGATTCCTTTGGGCCGATTTCAGAATCTCTTCCTTTGGTGATTCCTTTGGGTAGATTTCAGAATCTCTTCCTTTGGTGATTCCTTTGGGCCGATTTCAGAATCTCTTCCTTTGGTGATTCCTTTGGGTCGATTTCAGAATCTCTTCCTTTGGTGATTCCTTTGGGTCGATTTCAGAATCTCTTCCTTTGGTGATACCTTTGGGTCGATTTCAGAATCTCTTCCTTTGGTGATTCCTTTGGGTCGATTTCAGAATCTCTTCCTTTGGTGATTCCTTTGGGTCGATTTCAGAATCTCTTCCTTTGGTGATTCCTTTGGGTCGATTTCAGAATCTCTTCCTTTGGTGATTCCTTTAGGTCGATTTCAGAATCTCTTCCTTTGGTGATTCCTTTGGGTCGATTTCAGAATCTCTTCCTTTGGTGATTCCTTTAGGTCGATTTCAGAATCTCTTCCTTTGGTGATTCCTTTGGGTCGATTTCAGAATCTCTTCCTTTGGTGATTCCTTTGTGAGTGCAGAAGAGAAATTCAGGGCAGGGTGAAATTTCTCGCAATTTCTTATTATTCTGTCAATGACTTTTTTCGCCATTGAAGAAAACGGTCCAACTCGAACTTGTGCATTGAGATGCATCTAAAGCAAGAAAACGGATGATTATATACAAATGTCGAGAAAACCGTTAAATATGATTTTAAATGTGAAAAAAAGAATTCTTAAGAGTCCGGGATGAGTACTTACATGAGAGTCCTCAATCATATCTTACCAACAATTGCTGTTGCGGCTCTGTCGTATAGAAATTATTTATTTATTAATTTAAAAAAAAACCCGAGTCAATCAGATATTGAGCGTATAAAAATCACTTGTTATATTTGTAGAAGAGACTATTTCTTGTTGCATAGTTCTGAAACTATGCCGATCTCTTTTATATATGACATAGCGCGCGGCGAAGGTCAACCGGGTTAGGGAGAGGCAGCGGAGAGACAATCGAGAGGCGGGGCGAGATCTATCCTAGCTCGATCAGACAATCTAGCTCGCTCAGACTTCCGTTCTTTAGAGCATAGTGTCATTTTCTTATGCAAGTACATTTTACACGCACAATATTCTATTCATTCCAGAGCTGAGTACAATCGAAAGAGGAGGCATGATTGCAGACGTTGTTGCCGTGTAACTATCTGTATGGGCGTTTTAATTATCGCCGCGATCGCAGGAAGCGTCGGCGTTGTGCTTGTAATTATTGTCTCGTCATGAAAATCTCTTTGATATCAGATGTGCGAAAGATACCAAAATGCCAACACATTATCACTCATCATACATTGTGAACCATTGCCCTATACCACTTACGTATTTCATCATGAAAATCTTACTATAGGTATAGTTACTATTCTATATAGAAAAGCTATAGTTAGTTCCCCAGTCCTATTTTAAAATCGTTGTTCAATGTTTTCAATTCACGATAAACGAGTACTCTTGTCTTTCTTGAGTGATTCGACACCAACAAGATAACAAATGCAAAAAAAGAAAATAATAGTCGTCGAAAATGAAACTTGTATTGATCGTCAGTTTTTGAGACAGTGGATTATATTTATTATAAGGACAACTTGATTCACGGTTCGATTACATTAGATGGATTACCAATTGGCAGTTATATACAACGTTTATCATGTGAATGAAAACACAAAATGCTGATTCATGATTGTTGAGGAATCAAAAGAACAATCCATTTCGTGATCAATGTCCTTGCATCATACTGAATTTCATAACAGAATTATCATACTATCAATGATCTTCAGTACGGAACAACAGATAATCGTTACTGATAGCCAATCTGAGTCATCCACTATCATATGCGAGACGACTACACATTTGACGCATTTTGACGTTGCACTGGTGTATGTATTTAAGCCCGCGTCTCTCTGGAAACTTGCTCTTTCGTATTTTATGTGTGTTTAAATTCGTTATTTTAAAAAGTTTTTTTTGCAGTTTTATGGATTTTGAAAAGCAGCCACAGCCTGGACAGGGAATGTCGATGGCCCAACCTTACCATTCAGCGTATCCTGATGTTCAGGTAATTAAAGGGGTAACAATGTATATTTTCTTTGAGAGCACTCTCTCGCAAACATAGATGAAAGGGAGAAAAATTCTGAATTCAAACTTATGTAAACATTCTTTAGAAAATAATTTCATAGTGTAACCTACCTACTTCAACATTGCGTAATGTTCTTTCGTGGCATAATTTCTTTTTTTTTGCGGATTTTGGAATTCTTTCTGTAAAATGCAATGAGCGAACAGTTATCTTTACAGCAGCCACCTCCGCTAACCGCTGCTGGATATCCAACTCCCCCTCCTTCATACAAAGAGGTATTATAAACAACGCAGGGAAATGGAGCGCATTTTGAAAATTGCGAAGATCGACGATAGGTTTCGAACCACGGCCACGCGATTACTAGTAGTTACAGCAGCTGTTTTAGTGATGAACATTCGTTGTAACTTCTGGCTTAGTATTTGTATTATCGTTAAAGATTTTCATAAACTTTCACTGGTTTTAAATACTCGTTGATGATTCCAGGCTCCTAATGACACCACGGCCTATCCGAATGGATACCCGCCGCAGCAAAACAATGTGACATACGTCACCGGCGAAGGACAGCCTGTGGTGTAAGTAATTTCAGAAATATATTTATAATAATATAATAAATATATTTAAGAATTGAAAGCACGGTTTATGATATAATATGATCGTGGTATAATATTTGGACAGAAAAAAGGTCAAAAAAGGTCACTTTTGACGACAATTCTTTTTACATAATTTATTTATCAGAATTGTGACAAACGCCTTCACCGAGAAACAAATCGCACGACGTCGTCGACTCCGAATCATCGCCTCTGTAACATTCGTGATATCCCTCATTTGCTCTGTCGCCGCAATTTGCCTCATCTTTTTGTAGCCAACTGTTACGAGACCCGTGCCATTTTAATCTCTACGCTCTGACCATTCACTCTAGCTCACCATATCTTTTTGTCAAAGCTTCGCTTGGAACATTTCAATAAAGTAAATACTCATTTCACTAAATACTGGTTTGGCCACTGTATCTCTATTTTATCTTTTTATGATAGAGGGTCAGAGACGTTATATTATTGTTACATCGTGTATTATATCACATTATGTTGCAGATAAAGAATTTTTGACTTTTTGACATTGAACAACTTTATCAGCTAATGGGTGTTTCGTAGCTGGGTTGTCATGAAATTTCTCCATTCCGAACGATTGTGCCTAGCAATTTACATGAATTAAGGACCAGCTGCCTTCACGAAATCGTCCCTCCATCTCTTGGCTGGGCGTCCCTGTTTCCTCTTGCAACTGGGGTCCAATTGAGCACACTCAGCGACCATGGATCATGACGCAATCTCGAGAGCCTCTCGACTTTTTTATATGCATAGTGTTGTTTAATAATATTGTAAATATGCATAAGGGAATAAACTTTCAAGAGAAGGACCCGAATTGAGATGGAAGGATGAATTTACGAAGAAAGTTGGACCAGGAAAATTCGGAAATTGTGATTTTTTTGTATGGA
Source organism: Parapristionchus giblindavisi (assembly GCA_943737045.1). Lineage (NCBI taxonomy): Eukaryota > Metazoa > Nematoda > Chromadorea > Rhabditida > Diplogasteridae > Parapristionchus > Parapristionchus giblindavisi. The sequence goes on from CALSFV010000005.1 coordinate 1,292,794, forward strand.
ATAATGATATGTGAGGAACGTTACATATGCTAAAACTTTATCTGAAATGAGAAACTGGGAGGATGATATATTTATGAGTACCCTCGATCGAGCAATAATCATGAGAGATAATGGTTCTCTGTATGCTTCGTTACGTTTGCCTTACGCTCCTACGACGTCACGTAAACGAACTTTACATTTCGATTCGGGCTTCAAGTGGAAATTGCTGACAATGAGTGTCAGTGGGGATACGGTAAGAAGCTACCGTACCATCGATCAATAATGATAGAATACCGTAACCTTTTTCAGTGATTTCATGGACCATCAGGGTTTTCCACTGTGGACCCAACACACTCCAAAATTTACGCCGACGCACGCGTAAGCGAAATGTAGCGACGCATTACGATTACCGATAGGTTATCCACCTATCCTGAATTTACTGGTTGCTAAAAAAAGTTTGATAAATTTGTGCAATTGAAAACAGAATAGTCCATCAATATAATTCTCCAGATAAGTCTATTGTAACTTTTCACACCACTGTGCTTTTTAGTTCACATAGTTCACATTCGTAACTTAATACTGTGAATTACCTGTTACAGTTCTCTTCGTTTCTTCTTTCTTTTATCCTTCCCAGTAACAATGATTGTACTATTAATTTTGCCAGTAAATATAAGAAACGTATTACAGTCCCGAAGTAGCACAAATGCGGCACACTTCGATTGCACAACATTGCGCTGAATATTCAAGCGCACTATCACCTTCTATATATGATGTCACCGTTTCGCGTATCCTGAGAGTCATGCCGTTTCCTGTTTGATTTGATTTTTGTTGGTCAGGGAATGTCGAAGCCCCAGCCTCCCCAGGGTATATCCCAGGGTATACTGAATAACCGAATGTATGCCCGCCGCAGCAACCTAATGTAAACAATGCGACACATGTCACCGGTGGAGAACAGCCTGTGGTGTAAGTAATTTTAAAAAAATCTAAATTAAAATATTTATATAAAAATTAGCATTGGAACTCAAAAAACTCTAAAATTAAAACTCTAAAAAAGCGAGTAGAGTATTCTCTGATTTTCTTGCCGAACACCGCACAACTGATCTTTTGGCCGAAAGATCTTTTGGTCTAATTATGATGCAATATTTAAGGTCAAAGGCCATCTTGCTAAAATATCTACTATAAATGCTAAAAAAATAACTTTTAATAGTTGTATTTATCAGAATGGTTACAAACGCCTGCAACGAGAAATAGATGGCAAGACGTCGACGTCTTCGAATCTTCGCCTCTGTAACCTTCATGTTATCCCTTATTTGTGCCGTCGCCGCAATTTGCCTCATCTTGTTGTAACCAACCGTTATCCAGATAAAGTGTTTGAAATTTAAAATTCGTATTATAATATTAGATAGTTGCATAAAGAAGTTTTTGAGGGAAACAAGACCGCTAGCTCCATAGGATTACCGGTAGACTAACCACCTCTCCTGAGTTCACTGGTTTCCCCTGAGTTTTACTATTGCCGAATTTGGAGTTATTCTACATATCACACATGGATTATCTTATGCTAAATCAGTTTATTGATCTCTAGAATCATGTATGAATCATGTTTGATAGAGCGGGCAAAAAAAAATTTAAAAAAATAGAAAGCTCGGCAAGAGGTTTCGAACCCACGACGTTACACGAGCCAGGCCGCACTTTTACAACTGTGCAATGCAATGGGGGGTACAATTAATGTTATGCTAATTTCTTGTATATCACTTATCCATTGCAAAGCCGATATGTTATGACTTTGCATAGACATTTGCAGGCCTCTATCTTTAAGAAGGACAATAGTGATTATCATTTGAACGATAACATTTTGTATTGCAAACCAGACAAAGGACAGAGATTTTCATTCCTTTTTAGAGATTTTCATTGAGATCGGTCGTTTTTGCTTTAGCAGGCGAGACGTGTTAGACGATTGTATGGTATACCAGTAAACATCAATCAAAGCAATAGATGATATTACCGATTACTCGACAACTGGTCAGAAACGAATAAAGATATCATTAGAATACATAAATATGCAATTGATTATAATTATACATGAAAATTGTAAGAGCTATTTAATATGTATATTTTTCTTTGCATTTGCCTGCGCACTGTTTTCAAAACACAAAAAAAATCAAATTAATGTTTCCTCCGGTTTGAAAATCTCGAACGTAACATAGCGACTATAATATTTCCATAAACATTCTAGAATGTCAGCAACGTGACTAATATCCTAAACCGTTATGGTGCATTTCTGTGTTGTCTACTGGACGCTTTCGCCAAAATAAGATGCATAGGTACAATGAAAATACGCGATAAGACGTACAAAAAATGAAGGAGAAAAGTGACTATGATGCGGGGAGGTCAAAATCAGAATGAATTAGCAAACAAATAGAATTATAGAATTAAAATAATTGTGATCTCATCGTTTCACATATTATTTTCGTCTCTTCTCTAATGGACAGACCGCACATTTGTGAAATCTCATTTGTTTGGCATAATCGAATTATTGTCAGTTCATTCGCCATTCACGCATTTCTCCATTCATTTCACTTCATTGTCGTTCTTCGACGATGTCGACGCCCGCAGCGGGAAAGAATCAAGTAAGTCTTCCACACCGATCTCAACCCGACATAGCCTCAGTGATTTTGGGCTAGTTTTTAGGTAGATAATAAGATTTGGCTAGCAATACTAGCCAAATTACTGGCTGGACAGCATCCAATTGAATGCAGGCTACTCTAAAATCACACAATGATTCGCGAATCCACATGCGCGCAGTGCTTTATGTATGATATTCATGGATCATCGGACCCGTGTTTCTGACCCGATTAGTATTTTAAACAGTTTTCCCACCCATGTCCCTACGCTCTAGCGAATTATGCCGAATTGTGTGCACAATCACATATCGCTGTGAAAATGTAGAGCTAAACGATGTTATGCCATGTATTGATCAATCCTAATTGCAGACCAAAGCTCCGGTCAGCGCTGCTGCGAAGGTTAATCATCCGTCGATCATATAGCCGATCGATAATCGATCGATGGCATGTTATCGATCGATAATCCTGATCCACTGTCTTTAAGGGGAATTCGGTAAGACGCAGCACTTGCAACTCCGTCAAGCGTGCAAAGAAGCCAACACGCGGGCCATCCACTCCTGCAGGCAAGGTAATGAGACAGGACAAGTTGACGATGAAATGAAACGCGGCTGGCTAGTGGCGACCCGACGAGAGAATCAAATTTGGCTGACCAGTGGCCATAATGAGAACTTTTTCATGCGAATGCGAATGTGAGTGCTAAACGCGGTGCAAAGGCGAAGAAGGACGATGGCAAAGCAGCACCGAAAGATGCTAAAGCATCGAAGCCACCACCAGGCAAAGTCAAGGTAGAATTATTGATTGATTGTCTGATTAACACACAATACATTGCAGTCAAAGGAGGATAAGCAGCAACGAAGAGTGTTGGAACCCGGCAATATGATCGCCAGTCCCAATCACAAGTAGACGTAACCACGCGTAATCTATGAAGCCTCGCCCCTTTTCAGGTATACGGTAGTCAAATTGCTCGGTTCGGGAGGATTCGGAGATGTGTACAAGGTTGAGGATGAGGAAACGCATGTGGTTGGTGTTCCGAGCGGACTGATTGACTACTGTAGCATCGATTGATTTCAGAAACTTGCTTTGAAGACGGAGTTCTATGGATCGAAGATGCCCCGTCTCAAGGTAGAGCGAAGAATGGAGCTTGGCAAGGTGCCAAGTTTTCCGTTTAGATCGAGGCTTACATTCTGGAGAAGTGTTCTTTGGGACCCAAGGAAAAGAGGACTCACTTTCTCACATTGAGAGATAAGGGAACGACTGAAGACTTTAAGGTTTGAGATAGTATCTTACCCAGAATTCTAGATCTGCAACATCTTCTGCTGTTAACTCTGCAAAATGAATTTATTTAAATTAACTTATTCCATTTACAGTTTATGTGCATGGAGGTTGTTGGTCCTTCTCTTGAGGCTGTTCGCAAGAATGTGTGCGATTGCGAATTCAGGCAATATAATACTCAGTGTGCGCCACAATCTACGCAGCCAAATATTTCAGCAAGGGCACTTGCTTTAACATCACCAAGCAGAGTCTTCAAGCGATTTGGGATCTTCACTCTCTCGGATTCTTGCATCGAGACATCAAACCTGCCAATTTCTCTATCGGTAACTAGTCGATATACTCAAACTGTGATCGGATTCAACCGGAACGTTTCAGGACTTTCACCGGATGACGAAACTCGCATCTATGTTCTTGATTTCGGTATCGCCCGAGAATACAAGACTCCTTCAGGAGAGATACGGTAATTAACTCCGCCCATAAACCAATCGATATCCAAATTTATCTTCAGTAAAGCACGCACGAATCTTCGATTCTGTGGAACTCCTCGATATGCCGCTCGCGCTTGTCACAATAAAGAGGAACAATCGCCCAAGGATGACCTCGAGACTTGGTTAGACCACGCCCACTTGAGCCCCGCCCACTTATTCCACGCCAACAATGATACTTAACTTTTGCGGTTAGGTGCTACATGGTCTTCGATGTGTTTGACTTCACGTCTCTACCGTGGAAAAAGGATATTGATCGAGAGAAGATTCTCAAGAAGAAGGATGAATTGATGATGAGTACTAGTGAGTTGGCATTGTGCCAAGGTCCCAGTGACTCTATGCCAAATACAATATCTTTGAAGAGTCGCCTACCAAGAGATGTCCAAAGGACTTCATGCGTATCGTCAATTACATCAATGAGCTTAAGTACATCGATGTTCCTGACTACCGTTGGATCATGGTGGGTAGTCTTATGCACTGTTACATTTGCCTTACGTGTCTACGCCGTAACCCCCTCCGTCGCGTCGGACAGGCGGCGGAGGGGGTTACGGCGTAGACACGTAAGGCAAATGTAACAGTGCATAAGTCCGGCCCCCTACTGACTCCGCCCATTTTAGGATTTAATCGATGAAATGGTTAAAGACAGTAAGATTGATGCATCGAATGAGGCTCTCGATTGGGTTGGAAAGATCAAGAATGAAAAAGAAGAAAAGGAGGAGGAGGTAAGACTTGCAAATTATTTTATGATAGCAGCAGTGAGATTCACTATTTCGACTATGAGGATCTAGATTTCGAATCTCACCTTATTTTGGCCTTTACCTATTATGCGTCTTTTAGGTGAGCTACGAGCAGACCGGAGAGGATCAGCAGGATGATGAGGAAAACAAAACCTAGTATACACAATATTCCAAATTCGGATAATGACTATTGTTTTCAGACGAGTGACCCTTGTAAACTCCAAAGAGCGGCGATGGACGTGGTGTACATACCCTATGTTCATCCACTCTTCCCTGTCTCCATTTGATGATGCAGTAACCCTGTGTTATCAACAACATGCCGATAAAATAGTTATCTGCTGCGAATGTTGTTCCTTGCATAGTATTACGATGTTGATGAAAATATTACATTATTCACGATAAGAAATGACGTCGGGTTATGATACAAAGAAAGATGAGACTTGCAGGGGTGAACCCGTGAATGGGCGGTTCTGAAGCGAGTACGATTGTGTTCTGAAGATGGTTGTTATTCCAATCATCCTGTAACAGTAAATTTGTGTATGACAACGACATCAATATATTAGCATTAAAGGGTTTGGAAAAGTTACATGGTTACTACACGATGCATAACGGGGTATAGCATCGCATAACGCCTCATATCTTAAAGACCTGTAAAATAAAGTATTCAAAATTGTAATAATAGCGATCGCGTAGCTTTTTGCGAGACCACAATAACCAATAGTAACCAAAATTTCGGTGGAGTCTGAATAGTTTTTTTTTCTCAAAAATTCGACTTTTTTCGAGATTTTAAATTTTCCGGCGCAAATTATACGCACGGAAAACGGGGCTGATCGATAGAATGAATATTTTTGCCCTTAGCAGCTAGTAGCAACACAAGTATTATACATTCTATACGGAAAATACATTACCGCATGCATGAATCGATTTCGCACGACAATGTAGTGTGGGAAATTCAAATTTGTAACGTGGATTATGGTAGCGCCTTGTGCCTTCCTTCAATCACACCATCCAGAGTCAGCCAAAATTTTCATTATCATCATTATTATTATTATTAAATCGATCCTTCCTTGAACCCATTTGAGGCTCGAAAAAGCGCATAAAGCTTGAAAATGATGTGAAAATGCACGGCTTTGAACTACGAAATTTTATCATTTTACTGTCGTTTATGCTCGTATCGGCTGTGCATTTGCACGAAAGCGGATCCCTAATTTGAGCTGATAAAAACATTTCATATGGCACACCTTCACATCTATCACAATTTTCAACAACCACTTTTGCCATTACTGTGCTATGATTCATACTTCTTATCATTTATATTGCTTAAATAGAGAATCCATTACTCGTTGCTCCCATTTTGGACTGAATATTTACGTTGGCTATCGATATTACAGCGATTCATTTTTTTCAATACACGCATCGTATTTCTAGGTGCTTTTTCATCGGCTATTTTCCAGATTTTTTGAGATGATATTTTTGAAATTAATGACAAGACGCAAATCATCTTCTTCACGCATTTTACAAATGTGTTCACTGTGATTCACTTAATTTCTTCATTGCAACTAGGTTTCATTGAATATGATCGAGCCGCCAATGGATGTTCCCCCAGCATATACGCCAGCACCGCCTGGCGCCCCTAGCGCGCCAACGCAGGTACATCTGATCTTTGATCATTTACTTGTTTGTCTATCTCTCCTTATTTAATACTAGACAAGCTCCACATCAAACTCTCACGATTTTCATCCCATTACTTATATCTTTGATTGCTTTTATGACTGTGCTTTGGAATTTCGCCATAACAAGAGAATCGTTCAGGTTCCGCTTGGCAGTGGCGCTTACCCCACGTATCACGCTTATCCGCAGCAACAGCTACCTGAGCAACCACAAATTGTATTCGTACATGAGCAACCAGTAGTGTAAGTATGCTTGATCTTATTCTTAGCCTTTATTTCCATCACAATACATTTGCATTGTGTGCTTAAAAGCAGCGAAAGGAAAGAAAAGGTCAAGAAAATGTGTATTAAACGAGGAGTGTTTTCTCTGTCTTCCTCACTACCATGACATTTGAGTATTAACAGGGAATGGACAATTTGATGGAGCTGCGTCGAATTTGTTGGTCTTCGCCTCATTTCTTATGCACCGTTACATTTGCCTTACGTGCCTACGCCGTAACCTCCTCCGCCGCGTCTCCGGGGAGGCGGAGGGGGTCACGGCGTAGACACGTAAGGCAAATATAACGGTGTATTACGTCGTGTTAATTTTCGGGAAATAACACTCGGAAAAAGTGTGTTAATTTTGTCCTCTTGTAGTGACTTGTCACTACTTTCAAACATCAAACTTCGTATCCTAATTTGCATATTATAATAGATGCACCCAACAACAGACTTACTGACGCCAGACACTCTTGAATTAGCATATTCATATGCTAATTGTGGTGGCGCGTATAAATAGCCATCACAGCATCATAACTTCAGTTCAGTTCATTCTTTTCGAATTGTCAACTCCGGCTATCAGCCGTCTTCTTTCCCAGGCGTCAGGCCTTTCATTCATTGATTAGTTCAGTTCATTCTTTTCGAATTGTCAACTCCGGCTATCAGCCGTCTTCTTTCCCAGGCGTCAGGCCTTTCATTCATTCATTCATTCATTGGTTGTGTATCACCAACCAATTCAATCATCTGCCGTATCACGGCCTCTATTCTCCTCAGTTGTCATCACGACTTCAATCTACAGGCATTCACGCCTTCTTCTATTCGTACACGATCTACAGGCATTCTCGCCTCCTTCTCGTCATCGACAACCATCCTTCGCCTATTATTCCTTCCCCTATTAATTGTAACTATTCCTAATAAATAATATTGATTTATATCAATCTCTTTGTCTCCACACTATCATTGTACCAAAATAAAGGGCAAGGGTAGTTCTCTCCGTGTTAACCATTCCAACAGCGCTTCCGTCGGAAGTCGTTATATGGTGCATTGGTCAAATTATTCAAGACCCGCGTGGCAGCAATCATTCAATTCAATATCAATTATTCAGTTCAATTCTATTCAAATTCATTCCATATTCAATTCCTTCTATCAATTCAATTCACTCTACATATTTCATCATGAGTGAAGAACACCAAACCAATCAATCACGGGTAAGCATCGTGAAGTCAATTCATGAACTAACTCAGAGTATTCCTCGTTTAGTAGTTCGAATGAACGAGATTGAGACTCATGAAGAGTTCAAACCTCTTTATACAGAAGCTAATCTAGCAATTTCCAAACTCAATCAACTACTCAATGAGTTCAATTCTGTGTCAAAAATCACATATTCACCATCAAAACAGATGGAACAAGATGTGAACAGTCTTGTCAAATTATCAATTGATCAATTTCAAGACTCTATCAGAATGGGTCACGAATCAATATTGTTCGCTAAACAACTAAAATGCTCTCATCTCAATATTGACCCTAATAAAACCGTAACATTCAATAATAGTCAATCTTCCCTCCCTCTATTTTCTTCAATGAATATTCGTCTATTCGATGGACCACACGAATCACAATATCAATCATCCACCTTTCTACTCAATATTGCTCATGAAAAGAAGCCTGATACAAATAATTCCTCCTTCAATTCAAATCCAACTCAGCCTCTTCCCATGAATGATGAACCAAAGTATATTATCACGAATTGTGAGCAACTTCAGTCATGTGACCTCGGAACTATCATTAGTGATTCATCTCTACCTGTGAACAAAACTGATCAGTCCATCAATTCTATTATTGATACAATCACAGATCATCAGACTCATGATAATCATCAATCATTCCATCAAGAGGGAGAAAATCGTGTTGCATTAGCTCCAGTAGCCAATGTTGATTCCATGACAGAATCTCAATCTCGTCTACGAGACGATACAATCATAGAGACTCATTTCATGTACACCATTCAAAATACTGGTCAAGAGTACATCTGTCACATTGACCCATATCCAATTATCAATCCTGTTATTGATATATCAGAGACTCCATCAAATCATCGCCTTATCAAGAAAGGTGTGATAAGATCTGATAAGAAGAGATCAGCTACTGTCAAACTAGATAAGGCTACATGTCCTCGTGAATTCAAAGATCAAACTCTAGCTCGATTACTTGCACTAGAAACTCATAATAATCTCTATCATTCTGTTCTTCATATCAATGAACTCTCAAAGTCACACAAATCATTATTATATCAACATACCCTCTCCGCTTCTGTTTCGTTCAGGCGGGAGGAAAGTCATTCTTCCTTTAATGTAAACAATTAATTTTTCATTAATCTATTCATTCAATCATTATTATCAATTCTAATTCATAATTTTGTTCATTTTCGAGTCAATATCAAATGTGATATTGTTAGTTTCAATCATTTCAACATCACCCATCGTTCATCATATCTCTCAATCATTTCGCCTTGGGCCTAATTACCAATATTTCCCCAAGCCCCCATTTCTTCTTTCTACGCCCGGAGTGTAGTGACTTGTCACTACTTTCAAACATCAAACTTCGTATCCTAATTTGCATATTATAATAGATGCACCCAACAACAGACTTACTGACGCCAGACACTCTTGAATTAGCATATTCATATGCTAATTGTGGTGGCGCGTATAAATAGCCATCACAGCATCATAACTTCAGTTCAGTTCATTCTTTTCGAATTGTCAACTCCGGCTATCAGCCGTCTTCTTTCCCAGGCGTCAGGCCTTTCATTCATTGATTAGTTCAGTTCATTCTTTTCGAATTGTCAACTCCGGCTATCAGCCGTCTTCTTTCCCAGGCATCAGGCCTTTCATTCATTCATTCATTCATTGGTTGTGTATCACCAACCAATTCAATCATCTGCCGTATCACGGCCTCTATTCTCCTCAGTTGTCATCACGACTTCAATCTACAGGCATTCACGCCTTCTTCTATTCGTACACGATCTACAGGCATTCTCGCCTCCTTCTCGTCATCGACAACCATCCTTCGCCTATTATTCCTTCCCCTATTAATTGTAACTATTCCTAATAAATAATATTGATTTATATCAATCTCTTTGTCTCCACACTATCATTGTACCAAAATAAAGGGCAAGGGTAGTTCTCTCCGTGTTAACCATTCCAACAGCGCTTCCGTCGGAAGTCGTTATACCTCTAGTAAATAGCATTGTAAAAGCAAATATCTCGGTTCCCTGACTAGTTAGAGACTTGAAACTTTGTTTTTTGGGTTAAAAATGGAAAAAACATATAAAAGAAGTTTCCAGTCTCTTGCTCTACTAAGAACGGAGATATTTGCTTTTTACATGCATGTTCGAGTTTTTTCCGGAAAATCGTGTAAAAAGCAAACATCTCCGATCTTTGTAGAGCTATAGGCTTAAAATTTAGTTATTATAGCTTTTTTCGTGGTTTCAAACTCAAAAAAACAAGTCTCTAACTGTCACGGATCTGCTTTTTTTTGTTTTTTTATATTTGCTTTTTACAATGCTATTTAGAAGAGGACAAAATTAACACCATTTTGATTTTTTCGAGTGCTATTTCAGGAAACCACATTGTACATTTTTCAAACTCAATCGCGCCATTTATTGGGTATTTCATGCAACTCTGCATTTGAACTTCCTTCAAATCGCATACTCTGTGACTATTTTGACGCAATACGTATCTAATATCAAAAATAAATGAGATATTATATTAAATAGAAACACGGATCAGTGGCAGCTCAGATCGCAACAAATGCTGTGACCCACCGCATTGTTGGTCTAGTGTTTAAAATGCAAAAAAATGTAATGTACAATATTAATATTCTTATTTTCTAGGCTGGTCTCAGATGAGGCCTTGTTGGAGATGGACAGAAGGCGTCGACGTCGGCGCATTATCATGTATATCGTATCCTTCATTATCTTCATGATCATAGTCATTTGCACCTCGTCGATTTGGTGGTGGTAGACAACACCATTATGGTACTTATCGCCCCTTTATTGTTTGTAAATGATATATATGAAGATACCATGATCATCACTGTATTTCACCCGTGCAAAAGTCTGGACGCAAAATTCGAATTGCTATAACTTTCTACGTCCTTGGCCGATCGGCCTCGGTTTAATTTTATTAAATAGTATAAACATTGGAGAAAATTTTGATAGTATCGATTATTACCTACGGTGATGAAATGATTTCATCATACGTGAAATGCTGAGGTGTGATCCAAAAAATAGGTTTATTCTCAGGTAGATTTTTTCTGTGAGTCCAATTTTTTTGTGAGGAACTAATAACTATCAGTGAACATTTTAAGCCATTAACCTCGTTGGTTGCACACCGCTCCGAGGAATTAGCTAATTTCGCCTTACCCATTGAAATTTCGTAAAAATGCCATAACTCATTCCGTAGTTGAGCTACAGGCCTCCGATTCAACAACTATTATCGCACAGTCATGGGACAGCACCATGCCAATTTCAGAAGGTTTCCGGCTCTTGAAGAGATTCGAAAAAAATTCCAAACCATTTTTGGACTTACGGTATTTCCCAGCCGGTTTTTCTAAAAATCTTAAAAAAATGCCATGACGTGCCTAAACTCTACCTAACACATCTACAAAGTGACGAGATTACAGCACTTCAATTACGACTTCGCCAATAAAAATACCATTGGAAGTCATAGTCCACGGAACCTAACTTCTTTCGCTATGGAGAATTATTACGGGTCAATAACACAGTATTTCATATCAATTTTGATCGGATTTTGAACCAAGTGTTTAATAAGCACATTTCCTACAAGTATCCTCAATTTAGTTCCACTATTGGACATTCCACCTTTTTTATCTGTCTCTTTTCTCGCAAAATTCCACTTTGACTTCCAATCCTATTTTTATTGGCAAAGTCGTAATTGAAGTGCTGTCATCTCGCCACTTTGTAGATGTGTTAGGTAGATGTTTAGGCACGTTATGTACGCTCCGAAAACAGGGAGAATTGGAGGCGACAACGATAGCAATGTGTGCACAAAATGGCTGCCATCACATCTTTACGAGTGTGGGAAATTGAAATTTGTAACATGGATTTTGGTAGTATCTTGTGTAATTCCTTCAAGCACGATGTCCAGTGTCAACCAAAATTTTCATTATCACCATTATTGTTATTAAAGCGACACTCCAAGCTAATTTCAAACTCTCCGCTCTGGCTAAACACTTTCGCTTTCTACGAGAGAGTATTGCCAATGCGTAGAGTAAAATTATCTTGTGGTCTGCCTTCAAATCGATCATTTCATGAAGCCATTTTAACTGATAACAAAATTTCATATGACACACCATCACTTCTTTCACAATTTTCAACTACACATTCGCCATTGATTTGATATGATTCATACTTCTTACCATTTTTATTGCTTTAATAGAAAATCCGGTACTCGTTGACTCCATTTTCGACTGAATATTTATGTTCGTTGTCGATATTTCGATCATTTTGCTTGAAACGCGCATCGTTTTTTAGGGGACATGACCTGGCTCGTGATTACCTTCACCTATGCACATTCTCTTTTAATCTTAATTTCTTCATTATAACTAGGTTTCATTGAATATGGTCGAGGTGCCAAAGGATATTCCGCCAGCATATACACCAGCACCGCCTGGCGCCCCTAGTGCGCCAACGCAGGTACATCTTTGATCGTGTTGGTCTGACTATTTCTCCGTATTTAAAAATAGGACTGAGACATTTCATAATAATCTTAGTCTAGGCTTATAAAAATCAAGTTAATTCTTTTTTATCCAATAAAAGCTTTCAGGAGCCTCCACCGACGGCCGCAGGCTACCCTGGAGGACAACAATTCACTGACGTATGTTAACATTTACAACAAAAAATTCTGCTTTATCGACATCAAACTCTCACATTACTTATCCACGACTGCTTTCATGACTGTGATTTGGAAATTTCTCAAACAAGAGAATTGTTCAGGTTCCTCTTGGCGGTGGCGCTTATCCCACATATCCCAATGGCTATCCCGCCTATCCCCAGCAACAGCAGCCTCAACAACCACAGATTGTGTATGTAAACGGGCACCAACAACCAGTAGTGTAAGTCTTATTGTTCTTATTTCCGAAAAGAAAAGAAAATCACGATGTAGTGCATACAACCATGAGAGATTTTTCTACCTTCCGTATCTTTTGTATATCAACAGCTTATTGACAACTTGATTGAGCTGCGTCGAGTTCATCGGTCTTCACTTCATTTCTTATACTTGTTTCGAGCTCAATCGCACCATTTTCTGCGTATTCTTTCCAACCCTACAATCGATATTCCTTCAATTCGCATACTCTTTGATTGTTTTGACGCAATACATATCAAATATAAAAAATAAGGCTCTTACAAATCCGGTGACTCACCAAATAGATGATATGTATAAAGTGTTTATAATGTAAAAATAATATTCATATTATTATTTAGGCTGGTCTCGGATGCGGCTATGTTGGAGATCTACAGAAAGCGCCGACGTCAGCGCCTGATCATATCTACCGTAACCTTCATTATCGTCATGACCACATTCATTGTCTGTTCGTCGATTTGGTGGTGGTAGACTGACCATTCTGGTACTTATGGCACCTGTCAAAAGCCTCTTTAACATCACTCTGTTTGTAAATGATGTCTATGATATCCATTTTACCATTAAAATTATCGTAAAATCGTTAGAATCGAAAAAAGTCTATTTTCCTGTTATTTTTACTCGATAGCATTGTGTTTATTTTTAAACTACTTTGCAATGCCATACATCTTGAATGTATTCGCTCTATTTTCGTCTTGTCACATATATCAATGTTTCTGTCGATGTTATCTCTGGAAATTTTTCCCCGCGGGGCACCCTGTCACTCGCCCCGCGGGGCACCCTGCCGGGCACCCTGCGGGGCAGCTTGTTGAGTCTCTAAAATGACAGGGTGCCCTGCGGGGTGGCTTGTTTAGACAGGGTGCCCCGCGGGGTGAGCAACAGGGTGCCCCGCGAGGAAACTAAAGGCAGGGTGCCCCGCGGGGTAGAGAGCTTAGACAGGGTGCCCCGCGGGGAGAAATTACCAGAGATATCAATAGCTCACGATTCTCGATATTTTTAAAAGAAAAAAACAGATCATGACTGTATTTCTCCAATGTACACACAACTCGCCTGATTACAATCAATCAATCAATCAATGTATTCATATCCAGTAAATTATTAGATGAAACGAGGGCATCTTCTTCAGATGCTTGCACTGGTCTGTTTTTTTGACCAAGGCAATTTTGAAAATTCCTTTGACTACACGTATCTAACTATATCTATATGTTCTCTAATTTTCGCAATCACTGATAAAGACATATTCCTCGACATATTCATGTCTTGTATGCATCGAGAAAATATGCGTGTGATAAGCTTGCCAAAAGCGTGTGACCCTGCGAAGAAATGTATTGGCATGATGAAGCGTCTAACCAAACAAAGGGAGTAGAAGTGATAAAAACGAATAGAGTGATAGTGTGCCTGTGTGCCTATAGAAGCCCCAGTGAACCTACATCTACCTCTACCTACACCTACTTCCTTAAATATGGATCAACATCCTTCGATGCGAGCAGCGACTAGTTTTTACGAAATGGTCAGTGATGCCCAGCTGTTTGTCTTGATTTACTTACAAGTCTAGTCTAGTTAGTCTAAGGTATAAAACGTGAAAAAGAGGCAAATGCAAACAAAAGTCAGGTGATATGGAAAGTTGGTAAAAAGTCGAATATCTATTTTCCTTAAAAAGAAGTATTTGTTGATTTTATAAGTAGGTGGTAAACAATTTATTAAAGAAATAAATAGTAAACAACTTATTAAAGAACCGTTTCATAGAAAAAAGCATCAAAATACTTCATAAACATGTTTTTTCCAATAAAAATAAGACTGATTTTCAGGAGGCTCCACCCAGGCCGGGAACTGAAAGTCGATTATACGTGAAACCTCTGCCCCCTGTTTACGAAGTTAGAGCTTACATTTAATATAATTATAATCAAAACACTTTATAAAGTATAAATATAAATTTATATATCAGCATATGAGAGAAATTCGAGGGGCGTGGGGTGGAGAGGCAACCAATGGGAGGGGACAAATACAAATGAAAAAAAAAGAAAAAAAAACATAGTTGTGTAATCGTATGTCAATAAGTCTACAATAAACAACTTCATAACGCGCTCGAATATGCTACAAACTTTAAAATACTTGTTCCGACATTTCCACATGTATATCATACCACAACTGTAAAGTGCTTTATCTCAGAAAAGTTTATTCAGTTCATTAAACTCACAATGTGTTATCACTTAGAGCCCCTACCGTTCTCCGCAATCTCCCGCACAGTTCAGTGATTCGCTCAAGAAATCCGAGATTTTCACCATCGAAGGAGAACGACAACAGTACTATGTCGAGTGAGCAGTAATAATTCAAACATTTTTTTTCTAATAATAAACAATAAACAATGAACAATAAACCGTACATAGTTTCAATTACGTAAATATCATAATTCAAAGTTGACAACTTCGAAAACATTGTATTTTCCATGAAAATCTGCTCGAATAGAATTTCAAAGTTCAAAGATGAAATAGTAATGATCAAAGATCAAAGATCATTATCAGACCCGAAGTGGAGATCTCAGCGTTCACGCGGATGACAACTGGAAGGAATCTCTACGCTATCGTAATCATCGCTTTCTTCATCATTCTGCTGACAGCTCTGGTTGTGGTCGCATGTGTAGGCGGGTTTGCGTGAGCTCTTTGTGGGAGCTCAAAGGGAGCCTGAAGGAGCTCACGGTGAGCTCCACTGATATATCCCTGTATTGGAACCATAGTCTCTACCGAGCTTTTATTTGAATATTCACTAGTAATTGCAATAGATTTGTAATCATAATTGTACATATAATATCATACCTTTTGATCATATCGACACTGTTTTAACTGTACAAAAGAATTGATGAGAAGTGTTAACTCTTTTTTATATAGCCTGCACAAACTCTCTCAAGTTCCCAAAATCTGCCCAAGATTTGTCATGAAAAAATTGTGACAACTATAGCCATCGTGTGGTTCATTTTACTGCACAATAAAACTTCTGGGTGGTCGTTTTGGATTACGAATTGCACAAAATTGCTCACAGTCATCACAGTTTTGTTTACATCAACAACGCGAATCTGGGGCAGTCTTATCTCTCTCTCAATACACTTTGTGATCATTATCGTATCTCTCATTAGCAGCATTGAGTAAAGGGGTCCCGTTGTGTAGAGGTTCACTGTCTAGACTGATCCTATAAATCGTATTGACTACATTTGCATGATTTTTTGCTATTTGTTTTTTTCAATTCAATAAAGATTTGTCACGTATTATTTTAAAGATGGAGGCCCTCGAATGTCTTCGAAAATGATAACATATCGGCTTTTCAAGGGCTAAATGATACGCGAGAAATTAGAACCTCCATTCGTGCATCCCTTGGTGTAGTGGTAAATGCGCTGTCTAGCAACGTCGCGGGTTCGAAACCTATTGCAGAACTTTCTTATTTTTAAAATTTCGCGCCTTTGCCTGTACATCAAGCATGATTCATTCATGATTCTAGCGATCAATAAGATAAATTAGCATAAACTAATTTATGTAAGGTATGCAGAATATCTTTGGCTATCTTTCTGTCTTCACAGTTTGTTCACGAAAATAAGATGTGTAAGATATATTTGTATCGTATTTATCGATTTAGTTAGGGATGTCTTTCTTTCTTTCTTTCTTTATTTCTTTCTTTCTTTATTTCCATCATAGCAAATGAACAATAGAACAGATATGTAATAAAAGATTTTTGATAAGAAGATAAGAATGTAATGATTTTCGTGATGAGGGCTTGGGATAGTTCTCAGCGATGAAGGCACTGCAAACCATAAACATATAAAGGAATACCACGCTCTAATTTTACTCTCCGCTCTGGCAAGGGTCTCTCGTAGACAGTGAATTCGATAGAGCATTGTCAGAGCGGAGAGTATCAAATTAGCTGTGTCTTTGAAGCGCTTTATTTGTTTTTTTTTGTGATTTGATTAAATTGGATGTCAAAGTGGCCTTATGCACTTTGAGAAACAGTATATCGCCAAATCTATTTATCTCCATCGATCTCTAATATTATATTTTATTTACGTGAATACGCAAACAGCATTTTTATGACATTCAGCTGTGAAAGGGATCTTATGTAATGAGGTTTTCCCCAAACCCGATCTTCACCCCAGGAAAGTAGCGCTTTTGGTGGAGTGTCAGAGGAGTTAAGTATTTTAAACTGCAGCCGGAAGGAAATGATCCGGCGCTTGTACATTTTGTAGATATTTTCGAACTTATATTTATAAAGAATCCATCGCATGGACAAGGTATGAATGAAAGAAACAAACTTCTCAGTAGAAGGATCAGCGGTAGTGAGGAAGTACCAAGTACTGATTTTTTATTACAAGTTTGAAAAATAAAGTTAGTTTGTGTTAGCAGGACAATGCAATTAGTTTATCGTGTGATGTCGTTTGAAATAATTATAAAAAGAAAACAAATACTCGAAAGAGTGTGCCCAAAGTTTTTTCATTTCATTTCGCAACGTTTGAATAAGTTTTGAAGTTTGAAAGTAGCGAAGATATCACACCCCGAGCTAATTTTGCTCTCCGTTCTGCTACGCTCCTCTCGTAGACAAAGAAGGCGAGAGGGCATTGTCAAAGCGGAGTTTTAAATTAGCTCGAGGTATGAGTTTAAGATGGATATCAGATTTGATACTAAAGGTGGTAATGATAAAGATAACCTTACGTTGGTACAGCTGATGTTGAGAAGACTTGACGAAATGATCGACCGATCCATTGTTGACGCTTATATGCGGATGGTCTACATTCAAATTTAATCAAATTATATTTACTGAAAAGCAATTATTCAGACAGAAAACTGTATTTCTTTTGTTCTTTTCTTAAATTGCACTTTATTATCGATTCATTTTTCAAATAGCACGAATTGCACAGCGGTCTAATTTGAACGGTTTTTTATTTATCGTGATATCAATTTTCTTCATCATCTTTTTCATCATGATTCGAAATCGGTGAAATCACCAGATACGCAGTTTCATAAAGGGCAATTTCAATTTTGTTTCTTCTGTCACAGTCTTATATACTGCGTACCATAAATTAGAATCAAATTTATTTTGAATCTTGCACACTATTCGAATAATGTTTTTTGTTGTAAAGGAATTAAGACCAAAATGAACAATCGATTTATACTGAATGGATTCCAGAGTATTTTGGGAGCGATCAATATTATTGGTAGATCGGTAGTATTGATTGATTCAATATGCAGCACCCAGACAGCATCCGACGCAGCATCCCAAACAACATGCGGTGGCCAAACCATCGTCGTAGTAACTGTAAAGAATATTTTTAGTGAAATTTTTTTTGTATGTCTTGTTGCATGTTTTTGGAAAACGATTTTGATAGATAGGCGTTAAATTTTCACTTGAGTTCATTTGAAACAAAATTTACAAGATGATCTGCGTAAAGGCAAACAAGAGCAAATTTGGAATACTGTGTTATGGTAATGCTCTATCGAATTCTTTGTTTACGAGAGCATTGCCAGTACCGAGTTTCAAATAAGTTGGGGGTGTGAGGTTAAACAACTCGCCATTCTACTTAATTTGCTCATTATGTATCATTATAATTAAACTTAATGTTGACCCTCGATCGTGAACAACCACTGCAGGAGCAGGCGCATAGTATCCAGGTGCCGCGTAACCTCCGTAGTATGGGGTTCCGTAATACGGAGAACCAGCGTATGCGTACTACAATTTAAAGAAATTACACAATATTGATCTACTATATGATAAAGTAGTAAATAGTGTATGATACTGTACAGTACAGCAGAATCCCCTAGTGAAAATGGGCGCCCCGGGTGACCCGGGGAGCCCATGAGGATCTTCGATTTTTTATGCTTTGAATGATGAATATCAGCCTTTCAAATTGTTTGCGTTGTTTTACTCCAGATTTGATTGAATTTATCAAGGGAAGTTTGGAATTTTTAAATGCTTGTCAACTGAATTGTGCTAAGAAAAAGAAATGCTGGGAAGATTTCACTTTGCGATAGAATTTGCCGAGCGTGCGCGAGTTATGCAACATTTTCGCGCGGCATTTGCCAAAAATTAATAAAAATTATAATTTTTATTATTTTTTCTCAGGCTACGTAATTTATAAAATTCCAAAATTTCTTTAATAAATTCTGTCAACTCTGGAGTAAAACAACGCAAACAATTTGAAAGGCTGATATTCATCATTCAAAGCGTAAAAAATCGAGGGGCCTCATGGGCTCCCCGGGTCACCCGGGCCGCCCATTTTCACTGGGGGATTCTGCAGTACTGTATGTATGATGTACATCGAATCCCCCCCCCCCCCAATCGACATTCACTACAATCGTCAAGTCAACCACCGCATTGGTGGTGAAACAAATGAAATTGTATAAGCGGTGCAGCGCGAATTCTAGAAGTGAAAAAGGAGCCGAATTTTGTGGTCGATCAATGGTCAATAGTCAAGATGATACACTGTTTATAAAGTGGTGCAATAGTACTTTTTCCCGGCTAATATATATGGTCTCTTATGATTGAACTAACCTGGATAAATTTGGTCTAATCTGGAGTAAAACAGTGCAAAAAATTTGAAGAGCTAATAGGGGAAAGAGGGGGCACCCAGGGACACCTGGGGATCCGAAGTCAATAGGGGGAGGATTCCGATGTACCGTATGATATTTATGGTATACAAACAACCGATTATTGCCATTCTGTAATATAAATAAAACTAGTCGATAACCGATTGTGAGAAGAGAATCAATCAATAATTACCGGTTGTGCTGCGTATACCATGGTGAAAGACGAGTATAGTCAAGTGAAGAAAGAGAACGAAGAAGTTGAGAAGAGACCGCTCAGGAGTATGAAAATATGCAGGAATGAAGAGGAGGAATCACATCAGTTCAGTTTTAGACTGCACAGATATGAGAAAATGGAAGCAGAGGTGGGCAATAGAGACCACCAAAGGGATAGTGAAAGGGATATTTAAATGAGGTAAGCAATTCGCCAAACGCCTATTCTCCGTTATCCTTTTCATTTTAATTCCTTGTCATAAATTCAATCGGCTATCGGCAAAAACATCATTCTTGAAGCAGCTCGCTTTTCAACGAATCATGAAAAATTATTTTACTTAAATAATTCCAACATACAAATTGTGAAAAGTCACAAACAGTATTGATATTTTTTTGGAAATCTTAAAATGGAAAAACAAATAAGATATCTATGTGTTTAATCTCTAAATTTAACTATATTTTACAGAAACATCGGTGTACCTGTGAAGACTACCCAAGAGAACACTTTATGCGCATCCCTTTCTATCCCATGAACACTTCAGTTGCCATCGATTACGACAACTAGCATAAACAGAGCAGCGGGATTAGACGCATCTGTAAGCATACCTAAAATGATTTTCTGTTATAGAAATAAAAGAAATGCAAATGAGAAATCACCATGAAAACTGGTATCAAGTAAACACAATATACCGAATTTGTATTCCCTTCTCTTAGGACAACTATCGTACGATTCCAGAGAGATAAAGAAGGTCAATGACACTAGGCATGACTGGATGATAACCATTTGCATACTTTGTCTATTCATTATCACATGTCTCTCATATGGTTATCATCCAGTCGGTTATTATTTGACCTAGTGCCAGGTCAAGGGGGGGGGGGAAATTATGTGCCCATCCTAGATTGATGGAGACAGATCAGTGTGTGTGTGATGGGGTATCTATCGCGGTTGCTAATTTTCTCTGCATTGCTTTCTTCTTCTGCCGCTTTGTTAGTGGTACTCGCGGATTCTTCCTACTGCGTTAACCTCCGATGCGAGTGGCGAGGAATTGGCAAGCATTGTAAGCCTGAGAGAAGCTTCCGCCGAGCTTATCAACAGGTATGAGAGAGCTCTGATATTTCAAAACTTAAATTTTACTTAAAATACGTCACTGAATTGAAGTTTACTACTTAAGTAAAGTTCAAGTGAGTGACGTCACTTTTTCTCTTTAAGTTGGCTTGTGATTCACTTTTAGTAGACTTACATAGTGACGTCACACTTTAAGTAAACTTACGTTTCACTTGAAGTAGACTTACAAGTTTACTTAAAGTGAAAGTCCAAGTACACTTCAAGTTTTAAAATACCAGAGATGGAGAGAGGATATATACATCCAACCCTATCTTGTACATAATATAATAAGACTTTATAGGATGACTTTAAATTCCATTACCCATCCCTCAGTGATGACGAGTCTGAGGCTAGCATTCTCGAACGCTTACAGGTAAGAAGAAAGAGAAGGGATGGTACCATAACTTTGATTTAATATGTAATTAAATATTTGATTAAATATTTGATCAATTTCAAATATTTGTTCGGAGTTTTTGACACATGTTTCACGATAATTGAAATATTCATTAAATATTTGAACATCGGTCAAATATTTGACTAATGAGAAAATATGACTTTTCGATATGGCTATGTAGTTTAACCAACTCAATGCCCCGTGATATCATCAAAATCAGTTGACCGGTCAACAATTTCCAGGATGTTTGGGGACAAAATGTTTAACCCTTGGTCCCTCTGTATTGGCTTTAAAAGAAATAAAACGTGCCGATGTTCAATTTGTATTGCTTTAATAATGAAAAGAAAACAATCGCACCTCTTTAAAGACATTTTCAAACAACTTGACCAGAAACAATAATTTGATTAAATTTTTCAGACCGATATTTCTAATATTTACTTACATATTTAACGGCGAAATCAAATATTTAATTAAATATTTTTCCGATGAGGAGAAAGTGATAGAGAAAACGGTTGCAGGCTGAGCATCCCATGAATACGTTTACTGTGGCAAAGGACGTTGTCGTGGGTAAGAAGTGTAAGGGAAGACGGCTCTGGTGCAATGCGGTTTGGATGTATCCCCAAGAAGACTACGACTCCTTTCTCAAACTCGTACAAAACCCCGGACCATACACCATCCCACCGAAGCTCCAATGTCGACCTTCCTTCCCTATCTCTTAATAACATTCGATTTCATTTTTTTGATGTTTCATATATTCATTCATTCTCGATAAACGTTTTTGTCCCATGCTTGACTAGGAGAGCGACGACATTCCAAAAAAATCAAGAGGGCGGAAAGGTGGGGGATGAATCAGTGCGTTTTGCCTTTTGCTTTGTCTCCCCAGGTTTCTTTGCCAGTTCGTAATGATAGTTCGACTATTCCATGAATTTGTATCAAAAGTTTACAATTTAGAGAATTGAGAATTGCGCATAACCACAAAAAAGAATGAATACGGATTGGAAGACTATTAGTTTCACCGGTTAACATTTGATCATAATTTTGGTGGCAGTCACAAGTATGAAAGATTATGATTTGTGTTCAATGAATGGAAATGGAGAAGAACAAGATCATTGTAGGAGAGAGGAAATAACGATCAAAAATAAATCCGACACAAACGACAACAAATGCTGCGAAGATTCGCACTTAACTCCCAAATTGCCACTGTACCCAAAACACAGACAGAAAAGGCAAAGGTACAACCCGTTATTCGAGGCACACGAAGTCCTGCGGGTGATCAAGGCCAGTGATAATTAGTGCTATCTAATTATTCGCACATCCATCGATTCCTTCATGTCATTCCATATTCTGTTATGTATAATATGATGAAATAAAGAATAAGATTATGAATATTCCTTATATTAATCATCTCCATTTGGAATACAGCATAAGATTATGGATAACAAACTTATATTCTGAAAAAAACGACTTCACGACGATATCTTCTTCTCATACACCACATATTCCTTGAGCGGAGCACTTTGAAGAAAGACTATGCACTAAATTGCAAATAAAGACAGTGCTACTGTTATTTTGCACTGTCGAAATATGAATTTTGATCCAAAGTTGGCAAAATGCCAAGGATTTTACTGCCTTGAGTATGCCAAAAATCCATACGAGAGCTAGCATACAGCTCCCGTTATCGGGCCCACCGATGGATGTAACACGGTTTTACATTACGCTGTAGCCATGTTTGGCACATGAAACACCGCATTCGGAATGCCGCTGACGTGTCCTTTTGGCAATAAAAACGCGATAATTGGGTCTATCTACCTCTACCTCTACCTCTATCCTCCCTCTCCATCTACCTTTTATCGAATAATAATCCCTCATTCATCCTCTATTTCGGGCTATATAAGCGAAACGATAGCCACTCTCATAATAAGTTTCGCATAGCATTCATAACTTGTTGTGTAACCATTTTTTTTGGTTTTTGGATCCTTGCCTTCACCTTTGTCAATAATAAGTTTGTTCCTAATCAATCAATAATATGTTCTAGAATATGTTCCGTTTCGTCGCACTTCTCGCGCTCGTAGCCGTCTCCGCCTACGCCGACGAAGATCTCTCGGTAGGGTTACGGTAGCTTAGTCAAGTAAACAATCGATAATCGTCTGATTCAGGCCCTCCACTCAGCTATCAACGAGCAGCTCAAGTCGTTCGACCCCTCCTTCGTCAAACAGGTATACGGTAGTAGCGAAAAGGGGCGGAGCTTGACCTTTATTGATGTGCAGGTGCATGAGATCGGCACAAACCTCGACATCTCCAGAAACGAGAAGGTCAACCAGATCAATGCTGCCGTTTCTGCTTTGCCAGCTGACCAACAGGTTATAATTTAATAGTAACATTTATCATGAAATTATTATTACTGCATGCATGAAAACGAAAATTACAGTAATATTTACCTCGTTTATAAGCACGTTGATAAAATATAACATTTCCACACAAAACGCTTGATTATTATTGATTAGTATATTTATTTACCAATGATGACCGATTTTTTAGCTTTATTTTTTAATATTATGTATTAAACTCGATTTCTGTTTTTTTAGGAGAAAGCAAAGAAATTCATTGATATCGGACTCTCCAAGGAGAAGGAACTGATCACTCTCGTAAGGATTCTTAACCCTAATGACTTAATCGCCAAGCATTCTTAAGTACACTTAAGTACCGCTAAGTAAGAACTCTTACGAACAAGTATCGTTAAGGCCAAGCAGATCATTCCTGACTTCTCCGCTGAGACACAGGCCGTCCTCAACAACATTGTCTCCATCTACGAGAACGGAGCCGACACACCCTGCAGAGAGGTCTTCGACCAGGTACTTATGGACTTAACCTTAAGGTTTAACTAATGCCATCTTGACTTAGCAATACCTTAATCATAATGTTTTAAGAAATGTGCTTGTAGATCAAGACTGCATTCACTGGGGCCTCTGACGCCGTCAAGACTGAGCTCAAGAATGCCAGGAGCGGACTTACCGAGAAGGTATCAAACTAAACACTTAACTAGTGAACTTACTTAACTTAGTTACTTCACTAAGTCCCTTCTCGTTTCAGCTCAAGGACTTTGCCAAGACCGCACTGTCAGCTGCTCAGTAATAAACACTTCCAAACTTATCGTCATTATCATATCTGTTATGCAAGATCAATCAATAAACGTGTTTATTTCCGTGTAAACGCAGTCTGTGATACAGGAGCGATTACATTTACGTTACATCTTAAACACTTTAGCATCTTCCATCACATGTTTCATTGTTTGTTCATGAATACGTATTAATATTATTATTATTATTAGATCATCTATGCGGTGGGCCACCGTATTCATAATTCAAAATATCCCTATTTTTATTTTTTTGTACTCTTTCAATGAGAATAATCTATCTAACGAGAGAAAAGTGAGACTGAGAGTCAGCTGTAAAATATATCCCCGAAAAGCATGACCTGAGCTAATTTGGCACTCCACTCTGGCAACGCTCTCTCGTACACAAAGAAAGCACGAGAGCATTGCAAGAGCGGAGAGTTTCAAATTTTAAATTTTGCTATTGGAACCGAAATAAGTGTAGAAGAAAGCTGAACTATTCTTTTCTTTGTCAACGAGAGAGCGCTCACAAAGCGGTGAGAAAAATTATCTCGCCCTTGAATTACTGATCATATTCTTTTGTATCATATCAATGATTCAATTTTTGTTGTTGATTACTATCAGTTGTCACTTACTTTCTCCGTTATAAGACGGTAAAAACAATTATGTTGCGAAAGCAATAGAAAAAGATCAAAAATTCTCATCGTTTTAGACACTCTCTCGTCTCTCTTTCGTTCCACTTCCTTCCTTTTTCGCGACTTTTCAACATATTATTTTCGTTTTACAAACGAAATAAATGAAGATGCAAATCACCAAAGATGAAAAATATTCAAAAAATATTGTAATTAAATTTTACACTGTACATTTCTACAATAATGTTTCACATTTCGCTATTAAAACAAGTCATTCTCGAAAACATCTTTCAAAACCACTCTGCACCTCTAAATTGCTAGGATCTTGTGAAATCTAGAAATGTGAAGTCATACTATCTCAAGATCGGCTATTTTGCTATTTCGCAAAGCGTGTTCTTGTAGCGGGGTTGACGTGTATGTGGAAAATCTAGATAAACCACGAACCAGTCTAGATAAACCAAAACGGCTTGTGCTATAGAAATGCTTATGTCTATTCTCGATCCATTCCATATTGACTTCGTCTTATTCATATTTTTCTTGTTTTGTTTTTATTTACCTATCTTCCACTATGATGCAATACATAAAGATTAAGATATTCTGTATTCAAAGTTCTTGGCAAGAAAAGAAACGAAAAATAGAATGAGTGCGTAAAACAAGGAAGTTTCCCTGATTTTCTTTTAATTGTGCAACATTTTAACAGAGTAAAGTAGAATTAAAGCTCTCAGCTGGAGTTCCCTCTGTCTCATCCAATCGATTTCATAGCATAGTTCACGCATCTATTTGTGGCCTTGCCTCTTCCCTCATGCCTCTCTCCTTCTACCTTTCCCTCTCGCTCTTTCTCTACCTCTGTGTTCATCTCTTTTTCTCCCTATCGTTCCCCTCTCCCTCTCCTTATTTTCGCTCTCCGGGGGTATCACAAACAATCCGACAGTGAGGCAGACACTCGACTGTCACAGTAGGGTATCACTGGCTCACACTAAAACCGATCGATAGCGACTTATAACTTCTTTCTGTACCAGTAAAACCGCCACTCCCTTTTCTTCTTCTTCTTCTTCTTCTTCTTCTTCTTCTTCTTCTATCTCGACCAAAAGTCATGTGAGTACTACTGTTTTTTGGGTTGTTTGCATGGTTTTCACTTCAGTCCACTGCCCACAATGTCCAGTGCATGAGCTCACGTTCGCTTTTCGCTCTCACTACGGTACTGCGCTAAAAGACTTTTAAATGTTAGATTGTAGACTATCCTTGTCCAGTTCTCGTTTTGTCAGAATTTCACGAAGAAAAACTGTTTACATGATAAACAAAAAAATCTTCAAAAATATCGTTTCACTGATAATGCTTTGTAATGAATGTAGTGACTGTAATCAAACTAACGCGCTACCTTTACTTGGCCAAGTTATGGTACAATTAGTATTCATAGCATTCCCGTTCCGTCATTGGCCTTTGATTGCAAACTCCATGATTCTCTCAATGTTCATCCTCTTATCCTATCGTTTTTCCTCGTAATCGTCTATCCTTTGTCCTACTTGCCTCTGTCTCTCCACCTCCGTCTCTCAACTTTACTTTCATCTCAATCAATCGAACAATCAATAATCAATAATCAATCAATAATCAATCATCTTACTTGTTCTTTCTATATCTCTATTCTGTCGTCTTTTTTTTTGTATCTTTCTACCCCAGTATCTCTCTATTTCTCTTTATCTATCTCTATCTCGTTCTCTCCGATTTCTCTCACTCAATCTCTTTCTCTAACAATTCATGACTCACCATGCAGTAACCACAGTTACGCGTGTGCCTAACGATTTCATTCAATTCCCAACTCTTTCTTTCTGACAAGCTGCGCCCGTGGCTCCCGAAACTCTCGTTTCTTTCCCACTGAAAATAGTCCTTATATAGTTAAAGTAGAGATAAAATACGATACACGAGGGTGGAACACATTCATAAGTACTATTTCTTCATTTTTCTTTTCTTTGACTATTGAACGATAGCTAGGATCTACAATTACAATTTCGCACTTTTTATCATACATTGACGACGTGGTAGTTGCGATGAGTAAAGAGTGTCATACATATATGGAATCATAATCTCTTTTGATGTTCTGTTGCTGCTCTGCCCCCAACACATTTCTTGTGATCGTAACGAAGGCTACTAAATGCATCGGTCATTCAAATTTTAGTAGTATCCCCGCATTCAGTTCTACACGTATATTTGTGGTAGTCGATTTAGTTGTTTGTAGTATACATATCTTCCTATTCCAAGCTTACTTCACCTATCTTTATCCACCTAGTGAGTTTTGGATACTGAAAAGATGCTTTAATCTTTCCATCTCTCCCAATCCCATTTACATACTACGAATCTATAGCTCCGAACCTCATAAATCTCCATGTGTATTATAATACTAGTCGCTCTCACCGACTTGTTGTCCGTGTATCACTCTATATCCTGTGATAAACCTTCGTCTCACTATTCACTTTATACTGATTGTGTATGGTATCCAATTCAATCTACTCTATAATCTTTTTTCTCGTTGTAAGAGACAGTCTGGCTTAATGTTATAGCGGAAGTAACGAAAAGAAAAGAAAATCAGTGAAAACTCTTCAAGTTTTACGTACACTCTCTCTCTTTTTTTTGTTTTTCAAGTTGTACGGTTAATGCATTTACATTTTAAACATTTTTTCTTGATCAACTATTTGTCATCCTTTTCTTCTCTTCTATCTCGTTGACTAAACCTCCGAAATACGGCGGAAAGTTTGCTCAATCGATAGGAAAGAAAAAGGAAGAGAAAGAGATGAATAGTGTATCTATTGTGATGAGGAAAAAGGAAGAAGGCTGTAGTTAGTATGGAAAAGCATTAGGAGTAGATGTAGAGGTAGAGTTAAGATATATGGGGAGACATAACAAGAGGTAGAGGTAGGAAGAGGTAGATAGACAAAGGAATATTGCGCAAACACCCTAACTCACGTGGGCCAGTCAGCTATATTTTGTCACTAAAAACTTGCTACTGCATCTTAGGTGAAGGATAAATTCATCCACCATTTTCATTTCCTTGTTAAAAGCGATATCATTTATGAATCTAATGCAATAAGCACAATTACAAAGCCTTTATCAAAGGGAGGATCTTAGAAAGATCGAAAAATATTGTTGCCACATCAAGACTCGTTTAGGCTGTTGAAAATCTGTGAAAAGAAAGGCAGAAAAAGCCCTCCTTGTTTTGCACAATCTCTCGCCCGCTTTTCATTCCTGTTCTTATTTCGCAACTGCTAAGCGATCTCCTCATTATGTCAGTTAACATTTAATTAATTACATTTTTGCTTGAATCACTCAATAATATGGCACAAGAAAATGCTAAATTCTCCTCACATTACTGTTTTTGTAGCTTTGTAATTGACTTAGTTAAGTTGCTCAAGCAATTCTTACAAGTTATCTGTTTCTGTACACTCTCTGTTCTTTTTACGCAAAGAATATGGCTTTCAAAAGTCCCGAACGGAATAGAAATCGTGGAGAGTATTCTCTGTTTCCCCCTGATCATTTTCTTTGATAAGACCATGATCCAAAATTTCTAATTTAAATAATTTAATTGTTATCGATTCTTATCATCATAGCGATCCAAATAATGATCCAATCAACGTGCTATCAGTCGCTTATCAATCGCTCCGATCCTTGATAACTTGTCCTTCCTTCCTATTCTATTCGATTCTATTCCAATCAATGTGCACTCGCGCTCACACTTCCACATCAAACATTATATTACTAATCATTGTCACTTCTATCCTACTTACTGTTATTTATAGTCGGACTGCTTCCATTGACAGAACAATGTGTATCAAATGTAGCAGAATATCTAGAGAGTTTAGTAATTGTGGGATACACTATTATTATATGCTCTGTTCACAAGATGCGAAAGGAAAAGAAGAGTGAAAAAACTCCTCGTTGTACAGTCGCTCTCACTTCGTTTACTCTCTATTCTTTTCGTAAATTTTGAGCATCAAATTAGATTCGTAAAAAAATCCGCATGCTTACTCCTGTAGCGAGTCTACTTTAGATTCCTTGTTTTCCAATGACCGAATCCAATACACTATTCTGAGGCAAGCATTTTTGCGAAGTGAGAGTTGTGTTTAAATCATTTCTCCCTGTTATAATCAGAGTAAGCTGCTCTGCGCTATTGGTTGCTATTTAGCTAACTATAAGCTCACTGGCAACACTGCTCGGTCTTCAATGTGCTTGCATTTCTTATTTACAATGTTCATTATGTCCGTAGTATTCCGACCATGGTCATTTGTAGTTTTTGTTGTGTTCCTTGTCTTTGTGAAGGAATTCATTATATTTCAGGGCGCAACCAATCGGGTTCAAAGATCAAGAAATCATGGCAGCCAATGCACCTCCATACAATCAGGTAAGCTGACCGAAAATTATAACAACTTAAATCAAGAAAGAGAATTTCCAGTTATTATCGAATGGAATCGATTAAACGAACTAATTTGTTAACTGCTAACTAAAAATTATGTGAAATACACAAATAGTAGTGCCTTGAAAAACGGGAATTCCCTTACCCACGAATTACCATGTTTCAAGTAAAAGGTAAAGGAGTCCAAATACATTTCACAGCGCGAAATGGAGATAAGTATACATTCTATAAACTCTGATACTAAGAAATTGTCAGTTTATTATAGCGAGCCTATCTGAAATTGATAAGCACTTTTTTCAGTATCCTCCTCCACAATACAACCAGGGATATCCTCCCCAACAGGGCTATCCACCACAACAAGGATACCCTCCACAAGTATGTCTCTTCGATGCATAGTGCAACACTTTTCGCTTATTAGGAGATTTATGTCTAGAAAATCAGCGAAAAGCATCGTGAATGTTGGTCTCATTATCTGTAGCGTCTTTCTAATATCTCATACTAACAATAAAGTATGAATCTGAGAAATATTGTTGGAAATAGTGTCGTCGATTAGAATATGATATTTTGGTAATATCGCAACGAAAATAATCATTGTCTTTAAAGGGATACCCGCAGCAAGGATACCCACAACAAGGATATCCCCAACAAGGCTATCCGCAGCAGGGATACTACAATCAGCAACCGCAAGTCGTGTAAGTTAAAAAATATCTTAAATAAAGTTCTGTGAAATGAAATAAAGTTCTGTGAAATCATATTGATGGAATGTTTGCGCCCGCTCATTCGGCAATAGAGAAATCTCATGACAACCCAGCTGAGATTAAACCACTAAATCAGACGACAAAGTTGTTTAACTAAAATAAAATACACGAACTACTAAGAATCACATAGTGCCATGTTCCTCCACAAGAAACGAATGAGAGATGAAAAGTCAGTGACAGCAGAGAACACACACACTCTCTCTAGTTCTTCCCGTTACTCTGCGTCTCTGTCGAAGCGAGCACTCTCGGCTCGTCGGGCGCTCTAGCCCAGTTCCTCTCTCTATTCTCTGCTCGAGCACCGACGCTGCACCGTCGGGAACGTTTCGGGTGCGGGCGTACCCGACGCTCCCGGACACCCGGTTCTTCACGTACCCGTACAGCGACGAAGAACCCCGCCTTGCACCCTGATAGGGTGTGCAAGCACTGGGCGGAATGAGTGAATATGGTGGAAAGAGTGCGGAACAAGCGGAAATCGAGTTCACAACGTACTGAGAGTGGTTATGAGTGCTTTTCTGGTCGTATATGCACTGAATACACAGGATGATATAGGAACGTAGATGATAAAGATATAAATGCATTACCAATCGCGAACGATGACTTAGACTATACATACGGGACAGTAATTAGTTTTATTTCACTCTACCAATATGGTCAAACTGATATGGTAAAATTTAAAACGGGAGTTTGTAGGAAATAACCATGACTGAACATTCAGCTCCGCTTTCTTTGCGTAGAACCAAAAAAGGAATTGCTTGGAAATCCGTTCAAAATTTTAAAAAATGCGAGATAAAATACAAAAATATCGCTTAGATACAACATAATATTGATTGAATGCACTTTCCAGTGTTGTCGAACGTCAACAGCCTCAACAATCCGGTGGTTCCGATAAGTGTTGCCTCTACGCCCTCCTAGCCTGCTGTGCCGGATGCTGCATCGCCGACTGTTGCGACTGATCAGAGATCAAAGATCAAAGACGCTGCTTAGCCACACCCCCTTTCCTGATTCCGCACCACAATCAAAGCACGCTGTGATCGTTTTTATGTACAAAAATTCAGAAATGACGCCACAAACTGCTTAAGTGATTATTATTTTATTGTGAAATTACCTGTTGAAAGATTGGATTGATGATGAAATTGTTGTTTGATAAAGAATCGAGAAAATGACGTTATACAAGAATAAGCCAAGTTTTTCGCAAGTGAAATTTAGCGATGAAATGTATAGCTATTATTGGGTGCAAGTTCAATTCTAAACAAAATTTTCATTTCGCCTTCAAATCCTTGTCGTGATCGGTCGCTCGTTGCACGCGCAACAACTTCTAACATAACATGGCGTTCTATATGCAACCGGTAATAAAATAATTTATTATTGTTTATCATAGGAGAACAACTTCACTTGCGATGTGATATGTACGCCACCTAGTTATTGTAGTCTGACCTAGCGTACAACCGTTGACCCGTTGAACCCCTTGATTGCCTACGCGTCGCGGTCACGCACCACTATATAAGAGCTGCGGTTTCCCTTCCCAGCTCACTTCTATACTTTCTCTCGCCTTGCACTGTTGTGCTTATTCGTCTCTATAATAAAGTCTCTATCTACTACACGAGTTGTGCCTAAGGACATAACATTTTGGCGACCAGGATCTTTGACGAGCTAACGTAAGTCTTATTTCTTCTCGTTTCTTTTCTTTTCTTCTTCATTTCGTCACTTCGTTTCTGCGGTGATAAGGTCCACTTTGTGAGGACCTTATCAAGTTCTTCTCATCGGTGGTAATACCTGCTTCGTGAGGGTATTATCAAATCTCTGTGTGGAACTGCTTCACGTACTTTGTGAGCGTGGCAGTGTACAAGCTTTGTGATTGTACGTCTTCTCTGTGGAAACTGCTGCACGTACTTTGTGAGCGTGGCAGTGTACAAACTTTGTGATTGTACGTCTTCTTTGTGGATTCTGTGTGGTACTTTGCAAGAAGTACGCCGAAGGCTATCGCGAATTTTTCTTTGAGCTAAGTGTACTCAAGTAATTCGTAGTAAGGATGCCTGGAGAAGTGAAGCCGGAAGTCACGATGGCAACTGTAATGGAGATGTTTGTGAAGATGCAGCAAGATTTCATGAGCAAACAGGAGGAGCAGAATAAGAAGAACAATGAAATACTCGAGATGTTAGCGAGTAGAGAGACAGTAGTTGTTAATGGAGAGATTAAAAGTCAAGTTACTCAAGGACCATCTATTGATGCGATGGAAGCTCGCATTGTGGAATTCGACTATGATGCTGATGATTGCACATTCGATAACTGGTATGATCGTTATCGAGACTTCTTCGAGTATGATGCAAAGCATTTGGACGACTGTAACAAAGTCAGAATACTATTGCGTCATCTGAGTGTGAAGTGCAATGCATTGTATCGTGATCACAAAGCACCCAATGATGTGATGAAAATATCGTTCGATGATACGATAAAGGCACTCAAGGCTCTGTTTGGCAAGAAAGAAACAGATTTCGAACTGCGTGTTCGATTCTTCAAACTGAGCATGGCTATGAATGGTAGTACGGATGTGATGGAATTCGCTTCTGAAGTGAATCGTTTGTATCAGAAAGGCAATCTGAAGGATATTAAGGAGGATCAGATGAAGATCACGATGTTCCTTGCTGGATTGGATTTGCCTCAACTGAAGTCGATACGTACCCAACTATTCAATGCTGTCAGCCAGAAGCCTGATATCACATTCAAAGAGCTTCTAGAAAGATATTCGTCGTTGAGAGCACTTGAGCGTGAAGTCTCAGCGGTTCAGACGAATGCTGCCAATATGGTCAGAGGATCTGAAGACTATAAGGGAAAGAATCGTAAGAAGCCCAAGACCGAGAGATCAAATGCCAATGTGAAATGTACACATTGTAGCAAGAATGGTCATACTGAAGAGAGATGCTGGTTGAAGCATCCTGAAATGAGGCCGAAGAAGAAGCCAAGGAAGAATCATTCAGTACAAGTGAAGGATTGCAATCAGATTGAAGGCAATCGTGTGTACGTGAATGTATCCATGGATGGAACACAGATGGAGTGTCAACTTGACACAGGATCTGATCTGACGCTCATCTCGGAGGTTGACTGGAAGGAGATGAAGAATCCTAAGTTGGTTACTGCTCCATGTGCCGTGTCATGTGCAAACGGACAAGGTATGAAGATTCTCGGCAAGTTCCGCAGTAGAATGGAATACTGTGGCAAGGAGTGTGACGCATGGGTCCACGTCACCCCAAGACCGATTCGACTAGTCGGCAATGATGTATTCTTCAAGCTAGACTTGAAGCGAGCATTCTCAGATGAGAATGAAGAAACGGTGATTGCACACATCAAGTCAGGAGACTACACAACCTGGGTAAAGGATGCCTTCCCAGAAGTTTGTGAGCCTGGACTGGGCAAGTACAACAAGTCTGCAGCTAAGTTGTACCTGAAGCCTGGCGTGAAGCCAGTGTTCCGTAACAAGCGGCCAGTGCCGTATGCCAGCCAGCAGGTGTGTGATGAAGAAATCGATCGATTGTGTGATATGGGAGTGATCTCTAAGGTAGAACACTCGGAGTGGGCGGCTCCGTTCTTGCTAGTCGCAAAGAAGAATGGTGCAAAGAGATTGTGTGCCGATTTCAAGACAGGATTGAATGACTGTCTGGAAGATTGCACTCATCCGCTCAAGCTGCCGGAAGACATATTCGCCTCATTGAATGGTGGAACAGTCTTCTCCACGATTGATTTCTCGGATGCGTATCTCCAAGTTGAAGTAGACGAAGAAGCCAAGAAGCTCCTCGTGATCAATACGCATCGTGGTCTGTATCAGTACCGTAGATTACCGTTCGGTGTTAAGCCTGCTCCAGGTATATTCCAGTCTATAATGGACCAGATGTTGACAGGAATGAGCAGGACAGTGGCATACTTGGATGATGTCATTGTAAGTGGAAGGACGAAGGAAGAGCACGACGAGAATCTGATGAGAGTTCTCGAGAAGATTCGCGATTCTGGATTCAGAATCCGACCTGAGAAATGTGCATTCGGACAGAATGAAGTCCACTTCCTTGGATTCATCGTGAATGAATCTGGACGTCACCCCGATCCCAAGAAGGTGTATGCACTCAAAGAGATGCAAGTACCAAAGGATGTTGCTCAACTGAGATCGTTTCTCGGTGGAGTCAACTACTATGGAGCTTTCGTGAAGAATATGTCGGAGCTGCGTACTCCGCTTGATCGATTGCTAAAGAAGGATGCCAAGTTTGAATGGACTCCTGTGTGTCAGAGAGCATTCGAGAATATCCGAAACGCCATCAGTGCTGAGACTGTGCTCGCGCACTACGATCCCAACGAGGATATCGTTGTTGCCGCTGATGCAAGCCAGTATGGTATTGGTGCCGTGATAAGTCATCGATACAAGGATGGAACTGAGAAACCAGTGATGTATGCTTCAAAGCGCCTCAATGGTGCTGAGGAGAAGTACTCACAGATCGAGAAGGAAGGTCTCGCGTTGACCTTCGCTCTCAAGAAGTTCCACAAGTACGTCTACGGAAGAAGATTTCTTCTTCAGACTGATCACAAGCCATTGCTTGCAATATTCGGATCAAAGAATGGAATTCCTGTTCATTCTGCGAACAGATTGCTCAGATGGGCGATATTCATGTTGAGCTACGATTTCAAGATCGAGTACGTGAATACGAAGGATTTCGGAAAGGCTGATATGCTTTCTCGATTGATGGCTTCGTACACACGAGAAGATGAAGACATGGTTATCGCTCATGTAACACTGGAGGAGGACATTGGAGAAGTCCTGCGTAAAGGAGTGAGGGCAATGCCCATAACTGTCACTGATATCCAATCGTCTACAATGAATGATGAGATTCTTCTGAAGGTGAAGGAATATCAGGATGAAGGATGGCCTTCCAAGCCTCCGAAGGATCAGAATATGCTACCGTACTACCTGAAGAGAGAATCGCTTTCTTATGTGAATGGATGTTTGATGATGGCAGAAAGAGTGATCATTCCTGCAAGATTAAGAGAAGCAGTCATGAAGGAGCTGCATCGTGGTCATCCAGGCATGGTACGTATGAAGGCTCTTGCTCGTTCATATTTGTACTGGCCAGGCATCGATCAGAAGATCGAGAGCCTAGTAAGATGTTGTGAAGGTTGTGCAAGTGCTGCCAAGAATCCTTCCAAGGTGGAGCCTATCAAATGGCCAGAGACAAGTCGACCAATGGAGCGAGTCCACATGGATTTCGCCGGTCCAATGAATGGACGTTACTACTTGATCATCGTTGATGTTCACAGTAGATGGCCAGAGGTCGTGACTATGGAAAGGATTACGGCTGATGCAACCGTCAAAGCATTGAGAGACTTCGTATCAAGATACGGTAGTCCTGAAACCATTGTATCGGATAATGGAACTCAGTTCAAATCTGAGAAGATGAGAGCATTCTGTATGGAGTATGGAATCAACCACATGTTCTCGCCACCGTATCATCCACAGAGTAATGGACAGGCTGAACGCTTCGTGGATACGTTCAAGCGGTCACTGTTGAAGATGAAAGGAGAAGGACCGGAGGATGAGAACGTGCAGAAGTTCCTGATGATGTACAGATGCACTCCTAACAATCAACTGAAGACGTGTACTCCAGCGGAGATCTTCCTCGGAAGGAAGATGCGATGTCGTCTCACTCTCATGTCTCCCAGGGAAGGAGAGGAGAGAGTAGTGAAGGACAAGGTGACACGAGAGTTCACCGAAGGAGACACTGTATACTATCGTGATCGGGATGGTCCTAATCACGAGAAATGGTCTGAAGCCGTAGTGCTCAGAAAGAAAGGAAATGTGATGTATGAAGTAAGGAGATTGGATGGTAGTCTTGTGACTGCGCATACGAACCAGTTGAGGAAGCGATGGACTGAGGATTGTGATCCTCTGAGTGTATTGTTGGAGAGCTTCAATGTTCCCGACAACGTCATCGAGTGCAACGTCCAGGTCGAGCCCGCCAAGTGCAACGTCCAGGTCGAGCCCGCCAAGTGCAACGTCACGCCGTCTGCCGCTGATGCTGTCGTTACTGATGTTGATGCTGTCGTCGTACCCACAAACAATGTGGAGAACAACAAGAAGACTAATCCTAAGGCAACCGTGGTTAGACCCGGTTCTACAAGGCCTTCCCGTAGTAGACAACCACCATCTCGTATGAATATTTCATCTACTAGTGGTCAATCCTATCGTTGATTCATACTTTCCTGATTATTGATTCATTATTACCTATTATCGATCGTTGATCATGCTATTCCATCACATTATTGATTCTGTACCATAATATATGTACATATTTACTATTGTCAGATATGCCCGTAGTTCATATCTTGTTACGGAGGTGATATGTACGCCACCTAGTTATTGTAGTCTGACCTAGCGTACAACCGTTGACCCGTTGAACCCCTTGATTGCCTACGCGTCGCGGTCACGCACCACTATATAAGAGCTGCGGTTTCCCTTCCCAGCTCACTTCTATACTTTCTCTCGCCTTGCACTGTTGTGCTTATTCGTCTCTATAATAAAGTCTCTATCTACTACACGAGTTGTGCCTAAGGACATAACACGATGTTTAATGAAAATGACCTTTCTGTGATACATGTCTTACAATTAGAGAACTCAGAACGAAATCTATTTTGAATGAAAAATTCGATTTCAATTTTTGGTGTGGATCAGACGTGATATTAAACGCAATTGGAAAGGGTCGAAATCCTTATGTCACCCTTTGTTGTGTAAACTTACTGACAATGAGAGAACGATATTTCAAATAAAACATTCATCTTCAAGGGCATCGGTATGTACGACATGTTCTACGAACCTGGCCTCTGTGGTGGACCATACTACGGTCCCGGTTTCGGACCCGGTTTCGGATATGGCGGCTGCGTCACGCCGGTCGTCGCGGTACCAGAGTATAGTCCGGGCGGATTTGGAGGTTTTGGAGGAGGATATGGAGGAGGATATGGATATGGATATGGCGGACGATAGTAAGTGATTATAAATCATATGATCCTATTTGAAAGATCTAAGAACAAAGAACGAGATTTTAAGAAAACTAATATATCAAACATTTTGCAAATTTTTAGTTAAAATACTGTTCTTGATCCAACGCAAAGACTATTAGTTAAAGAGATTTTCTTAATTTTTTTGGATCATGAATCTCGAACTCTTGTTGCGCATAATCTGGAAACCGAAGAGTACTCTTTTCTGAAAGACGCAGATATCTGTAAAATCATACGTGTACAATTTCAGTAACGACGATTGCTGCGCTACCGCGTGCTGTGGTTGCTGCATGCGCTATTGATGCCACCACACCGAATGTCGATTGATTTTATCGAATGAATTCCATATTCAACGAATCCCAAATCCTCTCAAGCATAAATCAATTGCTACCAATACCAGATTGCCGAACACAGATAATGAGTAGAATTAAAATCGACTAAAAAATAACACCATGGCTGATTCTATTAATCTCGGAATCAGAATCACAGATTTTGATGTTAAAACGCATTCTCCCTTACAGCGGAGGGGCCGTGACGGGGGCATGGCACAATGTTTCAAAATCATCCTGGGTGACTCATATTTGATGGTTGGAGTCCCTAGGGGCGGCATACACTTCAGACAAAAACTTGACCCAAATTATCGATTTTTGATCTACCAAAAGTCGAAAAATCAAAATGTGATTTCAATGTCATGTTATATACCATTTGATAGAGGATCAAAAGTTACTTAAGAATGCTAAGTTTCATAAATTTTCATTTTCTCCTGTTCGAAAAATATCCGATTTTCCGATTTTGGACTAGGTTTTTTTGTTTTGACTCATGACTTACTATGTCACCATGATTTCCCATTCTAGAGCCTTTGATATATTATGTAAAAATGGATGGGCTATCCGAATATCACACTTACATTGGATTGTATTTGGATCTGCTACAATCCAGGCATAGTGATATCACGTGAAATAGTGGCATCATTTGACGCTCAAACTCCGACGCAGGTTCGAATCCCGGCCCGGGCTAAAATTTTTGCAATTTTTTTCGACTCAAATTTGACTTTAGATTATACTAGCATATGTGTTACCGTGTCTACACTAATTTATTGTACGAAATATCCACAGACATTATCAGAAATACTAAAAGATCTTATAACTGATTCAATATCGGAAAAAGTCATGGGACGAGCGAAAATAACGGGTTTTCGACAATGATTCTACTCTAGAATGTATTTTTTTGTTATTTTCTGTTAAACGATGATAAATATACAATGAAACTCTTAACATATCGGTTTTCTCGTTTGAAAAATTTTACACAAAGATCAAAGATCAAAGTACAAAGATCATAGACCCAAGTGCAGCAATAGAGTTAGAAATTAACATATCATATACAGGAGCTTTGAAAGTAAGAGAGTTCATCAAAAGAGGTGCAGGGACGAGAACTGCGAGGGAGTACGAACTGCGCACGCGATGTAAGTAGACCACAGCTGAGTGTTTGCTGTGGGTCTGAAAGGAATGAGAACTAAACCAAAATAAGGAAAATAAATATATGATACGTAGCAAAGCTGCTTGCGGAGGAACCATAATTTTAGAAGACCTGCTCTTTGAACTGTAGGATCTCGAAATCAGTCCTTCCAAAAAATGTTTTTTCATGCCCTCAGGGCGAATGGAGAGCTATGATTACCACAATCTGTGGATAAACATCTCTCACCACTAATATCATTTTGACACTTATTGTTAGAACGGGTCCTTAGCATATCTATAAGCTGAGTTTTCAGTTTTGAGGTTCAAATTTGCAACACATCTACAGCTTGAAATCGGTGTCTTCCCTGCGCGTCTTTTGATGAACTCTCTAATTTTCAAATCTCCTATTATAGAATTACAAAAGTATTTCATACACCAATAAAATGCGGAACCTAGTACTTCTCGTACTAAGTAAATCTAAGTAAGTAAGTCGTACTTAGTACTTCGGAACTTCGCCACCGTTAAAAAAATGAAAAAAAAGCACCACGCGAAACGCACTCTAAAATTTTCGAAATTTTTTCCTCACTTTTTTAAAGCAGATAATTTTATTTTTGCTGAAATCCCAATGAAATAAACTTAAAACGCCATAAAATTCGATAAAACAAACGAAAATGCAATGTCGCGCGGAGTCGAAGTATTACGCGTAAGGAGCGGAATTTGCATTATTCGGACTGTTTTAATACTGTAATATATATGTTAAAAATGTTCGCAAAAGTTTTCACTCTATTGGTGAACTTTGGTCTCTGATCTTTGTACTTTGATCTTTGATCTGTGTCTACAATTTTTCAAACAATTTACGAAACACGATATGTTAAGAGTTTCATTGTATATTTATCATATTTTAACAGAAAATAACAAAAAATACATTCTAGATTATTATCATTGTCGAAAACCCGTTATCGCTCGTCCCATGACTTTTTCCGATATTGAATCAGTTATAAGATCTTTTAGTATTTCTGATAATGTCTGTGGATATTTCGTACAATAAAAATTAGTGTAGACACGGTAACACACATGCTAGTATAATCTAAAGTCAAATTTGAGTCGAAACAAAATTTGCAAAAATTTTAGCCCGGGCCGGGATTCGAACCTGTGTCGAAGTTTGGGCGTCAAATGATGCCACTATTTTACGTGATATCACTATGCCTGGATTGTAGCAGATCCAAATAAGTGTGATATTCGGATAGCCCATCCATTTTTGCATAATATATCAAAGGCTCTAGAATAGGAAATCATGGTAACATAGTAAGTCATGAGATCAAAACAAAAAAACCTAGTCCAAAATCGGAAAATCGGATATTTTTCGAACAGGAGAAAATGAAAATTTATGAAACTTAGCATTCTTATGTAACTTTTGATCCTCTATCAAATGGTAAATAACATGACATGGAAATCACATTTTGATTTTTCGACTTTTGGTAGATCAAAAATCGATAATTTGGGTCAAGTTTTTGTCTGAAGTGTATGCCGCCCATAGGGACTCCAGCCATCAAATATGAGTCACCTAGGATGATTTTGAAACATTGTGCCATGCCCCCTCCGCTCTTATGGAGAACGTGTTTTAATCACGGAGACAATAGATTTAGAATATCATTTCATGTCAGAGTCCTCGTCGTGATCGGTCGCCTGAGTTCATGGACAATTCATCTGTTAGTTTAATTATTTTTCTTTTTTTATTTATGTATTTCTGAATTTTTGTTTGCTTGTTACAACTCAAGAACAGTGTATTTAGTGAAGATTTTGGCATAATATTTATATGATTATGAATGTTTATTGGTGGAATAAACAAATCAATTAATATAAATGACATCAGGAAGATGACAAACACAGGACTATGTCTGTTGAAGGACTTGCTCCGTCGGCGATCACTGAACAGCCGACAACAATCAGTGTTCCACCACTGTTGGTACCACTTTCATATTGATGTTAAAGGCGCACATAAAGCTAATTTAAAACTCTCCTCATTAGCAATACTCTCTCGCTTTCTTTGTCTACGAGAGAGCGTTGCCAGAGTCGGATAGTCAAATTTGCTCGGGGTGTGCATTTCAAACGATACTGAACCGAGTCGCCAAATCATAATAATATTTCGTTAACATGGATGTGGCACAGAGTGAGTGATAAGCAAGAATCATAATCAAAATATGTAATCGTTATGTAATACGATACTGTATAATCGACAAAGAAGGGTATGGCAAAAGATTTACTCAAAGGTATAAAATACTACGTCACAACAATTTCAGCAATTGTTCATCCTCTGTTCCATCGAAACTTCCCGATTCACCTCCTGAGGTTTATCTTATATCATTATCGATTTTCTCTCTCACATCAACATTTATTCCAGTCGATATTTCCTCTTGGCATGACTGGTGGCCCCTTTGGAGGATGGTTCGGTGGATGCTGCTGATTGAAAGATCAAAGATCAAAGACTAGACATCACACCTAATCGTCGAATAAATAAATAATAATAATGTTCTTGGAGTGTATAGATTACATTTTGACAGAATAAGCTATTTTATAGCAAAAAGTTAATGTGAATCACAAAATCACAATATTATTCTGAAATAAAAAAAAAACCTTCGAATCACAGAAATATGATGATCAAGCCAGCACGGTTATCTCTTCTCGTCTAGTTTTCATACACAACATCCAACGAATGAAATTGAGCGATGATTCATTAGTCCATATCATTACTTGCGAGTTCACAATTGTTCCCATTGGAAAGAACAACACGAGAAACATGTTGAACTCTGGAAAGACCTTTGATAGTATATATTAAGTCTCTGTAGTCTTTCGTTTAATTTCCTTCAAGAAACTAGGCTAGTTTAAAGTTCAAAGAAGTAAACGACTAAGCTACGACTAATTCTGATCTTTCAACTTAAACTAGTTGGAAAATTGCAGAACATTTTGTGTTTCTGTGTTGTGTAGTCTATCTAGGGTGGATGAGGCTTTGTCTAACCATCAATTAGTGACACCTATCTATCTTCACAAATAGATTGCTTTTCCCAACCTGTCGCTGTAATTCCGAAGAACATTGTGAAGCCCCAGCAGACCAAGGGAATGCCGAACCCGATGTTTTGTATATTCATCTGTAATGATAATAATAATATACTTTATGCGGTGCAAAAGTAAAGTATAATTCTGATAAAATATATGATAGGTAGTGGAGTACGCATAAATATGTACGATGCTACGATTTAGGTAGCAAAGATGAAAATTACAATAAAGTGAAATTCCTACAAAGACGGTAATGAAGCGATGGATTTTCGGAAAGATTTGACAGAAGGACATATTACCGTCAAAACGAAAAAAAGTGAAACATTTGTGACAATTTGTGACAAATTGTCACAAAAGTTCACAAGATTTTTGGAAACTGTATTTTCAAGAGTTTAGAGCCGTTATTGTTCGTAGATCTGCTTTATCGTCGAGTATTTATGCATGTTCTATTAACTCACGGTGAAAAAATAAATTAAAATATCTTTAAAATAGCTGAAATAGAAGCAAGGTATACTGTAGAATATTATGGTGTAAGGTGGTGTAAACCTACCATATCCGATCGGTGATCAGTGTATTTTCCTTTTTTCATCGCGGGCAGAGAATTTGAATTTTCTTTTACATTTTGACTCACAATTTACGTTTTCTGTTATTGTATCATGATATTTTGTTGTCACAAACACCGTAGACTAATGTACTCCGCTTTTAGTTCTCCCAAACGGCTGCGTGATGGCACAACGGCTCTGATTCATGCAGTCAAAGATGGACTCAATCACTTTTCTCTCGCCTAAACCCTATTAGATGAGTTTCACTATGAAATTATTGATTTTGCCTGGTTCAGTGTCAGCTTGTGGTCAAGTTATTTCCAGGTTCTTCGCGTTTTTCGATCTCCTAGGACTGGACAACGTGCGGACACTTCAACTTCAACAGTAACCTAGTATTTTATCTTTTCATTCAAGTTATTTCTCATGAACTCCAATCCTTCTCATGTTTATTCGGTTAACAATAGATAAAGCAAACTGTGAACGAGATCAATGCTAAACGAGAGTCCATCCTTTTTTTTTATTAATTAGTCATTTATAATGAAATTGAATCAGGGTTTTTACATGGAAATTATATTGATTCATTGATCAGTCATTGATTCATATTTAACAAGTTTTGGAGGTGGTAACATGGGAGGACGACAACGTGCGGATGGGCGACGTGACTGGGCGAATAATCTGGGTGACGATTGCATAGAAGGATTCAAATTGGGTGAGTTATTCTGTATTGGTGTTTGAGCAATCACGGTGATAGGTGTATTAGTGCTAATAATAGGCGAATTCGTGGTAGTAGAACAGCTATTAGTTGTAGTAGGTTGATTTTGTACACGATTGGGAACAATATGGACGAGATTGGGTGGCTTAAAGAAACTGTGAACGAGATCCATAAGAAACGAGAGTCCATTTTGATCAATGAGTCAATTATAATGAAATTGAATCAGCATTTTTGAATGAAAATTATATCGATTTATTGATCAGTCATGAATCGGCTCTCCTTTCTTATCAACAATTTGTTTAAGTTTAATCTGCATGTGGCTAATTAGATTACGACATAAGGTAATAGTAAGAAGATGAGTCCACCAATATCTACATCCCTCAATAAGATGTGCAAGGCTTCGTGGACGCCATTCCGTGGCCAACCATCTCTTCAAGATTGCCCAAACACTCTCCACCGGATTGAGATCCGGACTCTCCGGAGGCCAATGCTCTACCTAAGTTTTTATTTATTCATTTATGTATTCATTTAATCGCTTAATTTTCACTTATTTTCATTCATTAATATAAACTTTATTAACAATTTTGTGTGTGTACCTCTATCTTTTTATTTTTCAAATATCTCATGCTACTAGCACTGGCGTGCGACGGTGCTGCGTCTTGCACAAGTATTCCGGATGATCCAAACTTCTTCCTATCAAACAAAATAAGAGTGAATGATTTCATAGTTTGTGTTTTCTTACATATTCCATTCAACAAATCCTTCTGAAAGAATTTTCTGATATAAGGCAGAATCTAATCGTGATGATCCAGATAGAATAACAAGTGGACTTGCTCCACGCCAAGAGATCCCTCCCCATAAGAGCACCTGCATTCATTGTTTTTTTTTATTTCATCGAGTATTGATTTGTATACCTGTGCGGGATGTTTAGGTGCGTCTAACACTGATGCCGCTCTTGTTTGTACAAAAAGTGTTTTGCTATTCTTGTCAAGTTGAACAATACATTCATCAGTGAAAATGTGCATAAGGAATTGCTCATGTTTCTCGATGGCTTTCTCACAGAAAGCTACTCTCATGATCCTATTAACAAATCGAACTGAATGTCCATATCGTGCTCTCGCCTGAACGAATCCAAGCTCTTCTCTAAACCTCTCAACTACACTCCTCGAAACCTGATGAATGGGAAAACATCGATTTTTTAAAGAAATAAATTCTTACATTAATATCAAGTGTATCTTTGATGGCATGAATTATTTGTGAAGTTGTTCTTGAACCACATTCTCTATATAAATCTTCAATGGCTTTTTTTACTATCGGATGGTAGACCGATTCAATTGAATTTGGTTTATATTCCTTCTGTTTATACGGACGGAAAGAGGAGATTGTTCGGTACACCGAAGAAGCGGATATTTTAATTCCCTTATCCGACATAATATTGACAATTTCTCTTATAGATTTGCCCTCATCTTTTAGGTTTTGTACGTCATCCCGTATAGTCTTCTGGACAGCACTAACATGAGTCTTACGATAATGAGTTGACTTAAATAGTAAAATGAGAAATGCAACAATTCTTTAATTTTACCTTACGAAGTCTACCGACCATTGGAAGCGAAAAAAACAGGGGAAATGCGTTGAATATTGTTTTAATTTGCACTAAACTTACGTTGTTTACCAGACCTCGATCGATATTCCACGTGTG
Organism: Parapristionchus giblindavisi; assembly: GCA_943737045.1. Lineage (NCBI taxonomy): Eukaryota > Metazoa > Nematoda > Chromadorea > Rhabditida > Diplogasteridae > Parapristionchus > Parapristionchus giblindavisi. Next base: position 1,337,643 of record CALSFV010000005.1, read on the forward strand.
GTAAGCACCGTAAGTTTAGTTCAAAAATAATATTGGCTTCGTTTTAATAAAATATATTCGTTTTATACTATTAAATCTCCTTGAGATGCGTCTGTGGCTTGTCAAAGATGCCAATGGAGGTCTTCTCATTGTCGATGAAGCAGAAGTTGATGGGGTGGCGGGTGTAGGGGAGCAAGTTGAAGTAGTTCAAGCAGGAGAGAATCTTCCATGTACCCTATTAATGACTGGAGCACGGAGAACTCTTGCTGCTGAAAAGAAGAGACGAGAGCAAGGTGGAACCACGCCTCAGAGAGAAAAGAAACGAGGAAAACTGAAGAAAAAGGTGAAAACAAAGTGAAAAAAAGAAAGGGAAAAGTTTTATATTTACAGATGGTTGTGGTCCCCCCTATGAGAGAGGAATCGAGAACGCCCGATAGATCTTCTTCGCCTTCACTCCTTGACAGTAGTGTGTCTTCTTCTTCACCATCACCACCGTGTGGGTCATCTGGAGCTGTTCGTGGCTCCAAGGCGATGAGAGCTATGAAGGGAGGAGTTGGTCGTGGAGCAGCAAGTTCATCTAGAGGAGCTTCCACCATTCCACTGCTAGCTCGTCCAACTCCTGTACATGGTACAAATAGCCTCGGTACTCATCTACTCATCTCTCATTTGCCTGTCTGAGAATAAAAATTGCAGAAGCAGCAGTGCAAACTATTCTAACAACAGTTCAATCGATTGATTCACGTTTGAGAGAAGTAGAAAAAAGTGTTAAAGATATGGAAACATCACTTAAACCATTAATTATCGATGCAGCAAATAATTCTGTTGCTGCCTATAATGAGGTTAAAAACAAACAATCAATAACTCAAAAAAAACTTTTATTAATTTAGGTCAAAGGAGTTAAAAACAGAATCCAGGAGTTAGCTGATCAACTAGAAGTGGTGAAGTCAACTTCAAATCTTGCACTGAGTCGATTACCAAAACCTACAAGTAGATAAATTTAAATAATTTATCAAAAAATTTTAACGAGAACTCTTTAGATTTTAACTATGATCTACTTTCATTGGATGTTGTGAATTCACTAGACAGCAAAGGAGGGCCTCTTTCACGTTTAGCAACTGCGTTGGAAAGTAATCTCTATGAGAAAGACGACCCGGAGCTACTCAAGAATTTGAAAGACCGCAGTGATCAATCAATTGTGAAGTGGCTAATTGATGTGAGTAAACAACAACAATTCACAATAAATTCTTATGGTTCAGTGCACACTCCACCGTCGAAAGTGTTCCACGAAAGATAATCGAGATGAAGCAGTGAAACAGATTTATAATCGATTAAATCAATACGCATCCGATCGTCGAAGGAAAGCAAGAGCCGACGCTGAGAAGGGAACAGCAAATGATCCCACGAACACTCAGCCACCCAATCTCGTCCATATTGTTCCCAATCGTGTACAAAATCAACCTACTACAACTAATATTAGTTCTACTACCACGAATTCGCCTATTATTTGCACTATTACACCTACCACCGTGATTGCTCAAACCCCAATACAGAATAACTCACCCAATTTGAATCCTTCTATTCAATCATCACCCAGATTGTTCGCACAGTCACGTCGGCCATCTGCTCATGCTCGTCCTCCCATGTTACCACCTCCAAAACTTGTTAAATATGAATCAATGACTGATCAATGAATCAATATAATTTTCATTCAAAAATGCTGATTCAATTTCATTATAATTGACTCATTGATCAAAATGGACTCTCGTTTCTTATGGATCTCGTTCACAGTTTCTTTAAGCCACCCAATCTCGTCCATATTGTTCCCAATCGTGTACAAAATCAACCTACTACAACTAATAGCAGTTCTACTACCACGAATTCGCCTATTATTAGCACTAATACACCTATCACCGTGATTGCTCAAACACCAATACAGAATAACTCACCCAATTTGAATCCTTCTATGCAATCGTCACCCAGATTATTCGCCCAGTCACGTCGCCCATCCGCACGTTGTCGTCCTCCCATGTTACCACCTCCAAAACTTGTTAAATATGAATCAATGACTGATCAATGAATCAATATAATTTCCATGTAAAAACCCTGATTCAATTTCATTATAAATGACTAATTAATAAAAAAAAAGGATGGACTCTCGTTTAGCATTGATCTCGTTCACAGTTTGCTTTATCTATTGTTAACCGAATAAACATGAGAAGGATTGGAGTTCATGAGAAATAACTTGAATGAAAAGATAAAATACTAGGTTACTGTTGAAGTTGAAGTGTCCGCACGTTGTCCAGTCCTAGGAGATCGAAAAACGCGAAGAACCTGGAAATAACTTGACCACAAGCTGACACTGAACCAGGCAAAATCAATAATTTCATAGTGAAACTCATCTAATAGGGTTTAGGCGAGAGAAAAGTGATTGAGTCCATCTTTGACTGCATGAATCAGAGCCGTTGTGCCATCACGCAGCCGTTTGGGAGAACTAAAAGCGGAGTACATTAGTCTACGGTGTTTGTGACAACAAAATATCATGATACAATAACAGAAAACGTAAATTGTGAGTCAAAATGTAAAAGAAAATTCAAATTCTCTGCCCGCGATGAAAAAAGGAAAATACACTGATCACCGATCGGATATGGTAGGTTTACACCACCTTACACCATAATATTCTACAGTATACCTTGCTTCTATTTCAGCTATTTTAAAGATATTTTAATTTATTTTTTCACCGTGAGTTAATAGAACATGCATAAATACTCGCCGATAAAGCAGATCTACGAACAATAACGGCTCTAAACTCTTGAAAATACAGTTTCCAAAAATCTTGTGAACTTTTGTGACAATTTGTCACAAATTGTCACAAATGTTTCACTTTTTTTCGTTTTGACGGTATACGCATCAGTTCGGTGATAAAGACAATCACATTGAATGTGCATTCAGTAGTGCTCTTCTACTTCGACTAACTACATGAACGCCATAGCTATTGGTTCAGCCTTCGCCTCTTTTCTCTGGAGCTCCAACAACCCCAGCTCCTGGACGTGCTCGCGTCATCCCCCCCCCCCCAATTCACCTACAGAAATCGAAGCGGAGACCAGGTGATAGTCATTGAAGCAGCCACCAATCGCATCGTCTACACTCTAAACGAATGGCTCCCTTTGATTAGAAATTCCGAACTATTCTTATTGCCCCTGACCTAAACTACTGCACTTACTAGTTAATGTTAAAAAGATCGTATTTCAATTTCTTTTGACCGCATAAAGTTTATTATAATAAATGTGTTATAATGTACTCGAACTAAATTCTTGTCGAAAACATTAAAACGTACATAACTATACCGAACCGTACGGTCAGTCAGTGTCAGTGTGTAATTCAACGTGTCAAACATATTATTTGATCTATTTATAATGCTTTATAAAGGATATTTGAATTAGATTGCATGAAGGATAAAAGAAGGGTTTTGTGTGGAATGTGAAGAAGTCGATCTGAAATAATGAATCTTGTCAATTGAAAATATAGATCTATTTTAAAGACATTAAACAGAATGAGCGACGTTTATTTACTGTACAGGATTTTCACATTTAAATAAAGTCATTTAAATAAATAAAATACACAGAAAGAGGATGGCTTGATAATTTCGACAATGTTATGTGGTGTTAAAATCTTGAAAAAGTAGATGGAAAAGTGAAAAGTAGTGTTAATTTTGTGATTGTAAAAGTAGTCGCAAAAGTAGCATATCTTCGTAATTGACAAACTTTTACAACAAATACGCTTGTGTTGGATCACTACTTTTCCAACTACTTTTACAATCACAAAATTAACACTACTTTTCACTTTTCCATCTACTTTTCCAAGAATATAACACCACATAAACCACTCACTTCTCTCCATCACTGCTCGGAATTTCACTTTCGATATCATTTTCTGGTTCAATCTAAAGCGATCAAAGATCAAAGATCAAAGAACGGATCAAAGGTAGTTTGGATAATTTGAATATTCAGAGATAACATTAAAAAAGGTTAAAGATTAAGTAAAATAACACTATTACACCACGAACATGTTTAGTTCTACTCTTCTTATTCAAGCAACAACAGCAACAAAGTGCTACGAGTAAGATTGTCGCGACACCGCCAATGCAAGATGCAGCGATCTACAAAGATCAAAGATCAGTCATTCGAAGGAAGATCAATTAGCAAAAGATCAAAGATCACTCACAATTATCTGCTCACGAGAGAAGCTATCATTGACTTTGTATAAATAATGAACGACGGTGTGAACAATTCTGTGGATATCTATAAAATGTAAGATTGGGAGATTGATTTTTTAAGCAGTGTTAAATACGCACACGACGTCACTCCGTCGCATGTGACGGGCATGATTATGGCATACATACATGACATATGACATATTACATATGACATATGACATATGACATTGTCAGAGTCATAACAATGAGTTCATACAATCCAAAGTTGACGACGTGGCAGTTTCTGTACACGGCGCGTGCGTCGAGAAAGTCAACCGTTCGTACCAAGCTAATTTTACTCTTCGCTCTGGCAACCCTCTCTCGCATTCAGTGAAAGCGAGATTATGTAGCCAGAGCGGAGATATTCTAATTAACTCAGGGTGTAGCTTATTATCTCTCACATGTCATTGTAAAGCTCGGCTTATCCTCGTCTATCCACTGTTCGAGTGCACCGCGCACATAGCCAACCACTTCCGCACACTCATTCTGAAAGATCAAAGATCAAGTTATATGTAAAAGGATCAAAGATCACCCAATTAAACTTACATTGATATCATTGCTGACAAGGGAATGGAAGCTCCAATCGACTTGCTTGATGCACTCCTAAAATCAGGAGTAGATCAATTGCAAAGCGTTCGTTACAACTCTAACAAAATTTTGGCACTTTGCCAACAATTTTAACAGCGTCTGCGCAACACTTTATCTCCTTGAGGGCGATTATAGGGCAGTTTAAAGTACACTGCAAACGCTAATTGTAAGAGCAAACCTCATAGTTCTTTCCCGTTTTGTTAACGAGACAGCGCTTGCGCCCAGCAGTGTACTCCATGATCAGTTCTGAAAAGTACGGCGTCATAGACCCTACTCTTAGCCACTGAGTACGAAGGGAGAGATAGAAATTTACATGATGCTGCGCTAAACAAATCCTCATTTCATGCAAGATCACCTCTTCATGCGAATCATCGGATGTATTTTTGAGGCAAGCTAGAAGCAACTATAGGTATTTATTTAAAAATGTGATAAAAGTGCATGCGAGGTTTTGTTTTTTTTTTCCAGCGTACTAGCATGAATAATACGTTTTTTTTTAAAGATTATAATGAAGCCCCCATTGTCAGGCAAGCTAAAATCGAATGCGGGCACAAGCAAGAGAGGGCCGGTTAAAAATGAATTCAAACTTTTCGATTGAACAGATTCGCATCCTTTCCATAATCCGCGAAATGTGTCTCCGAACTGCGTCACCATGTCTTCCTCACTCATTTCTAGCAAGGATTTATCTGAAAAAAAGTAAGATTTTGAGTCGTCCATCTCATATCATCGAGTAGTTAAAGGTGGAGACCCGCGAATGTTCATGCAAATCGCTTATGCAAGTGTTAAGTGATATGCAAGAAGATAGAATGTCCTCTCATCAGTCCCATAGTGTAGTGGTATCATTTCTGACTGTAACGCATGGTCGATTGTTCGAATCCTATTGCTGAACTTTCCTATTTTCAAAAAGCGCGCCTTTGCCTGCGATTGCAAGCATGATTCATGCATGATTCTAGCAATCAATAAGCTGAATTAGCATAAAATATATAGTGTGCAGTGTGTAGAATAACTTTCTGTCTTCGCAGTTTGTTCACGAAAATATTCGCGGGAGTCCACCTTTAAATACAGTCATGATCTCTAAGTCATAAGTAAATTTGCATATCTACTATTACCCAGTTCTAATATAGTTCGGTAAAGAAACATGACAAAACAGATGAATCTCTTTTAATGAATTTAAAATTTCAAATATTATCTTGCCCTCGATCACTTTGTACTAATTGAAACACCCTTGTGGTGTTCGATAAATAAATAATTAAATAAATGAACTTCTTACCGAGCCCATCTTGACTGTAATTCGTCTGCACACGAGTATCAGCATAAAGCTCTAGAACATCCTTACACTTGCCAACATCCTCACTCTGAACGAAGACAAATTCAATATACAAGCGACGATTATATGGGAGCTCATTGTCAGCACCCAGGGGTTCGTGGCAGGTAGATATGATGTATTTTTTCCATAATTTCATGACTGAATGAACCCCTGTGACTTCAGTTCCCTCCCAGTGTGATAAATTCGCTTGAAGTATTTTCAAAAGTAAACTAAAAGCCTACTTTTTAAAATATTTTTCTAAAGTACACTTCGTTTTGTATAATGTCGAAGTAAACTTTGAATGAATACAAATTATCTAGTCTTACATTGAAGCAGGTCTTGAGTGAATTCCCATCGGATCGATTTGATGCTCGACCGAGGTTTGCAGTGCAACAGTCATTAATATGATCTGAATGCTGACATTCATCGAAGATTTGGACTTATTTATTTATTTTTATATATCTATCTATTAATCTATTTATTTTTGTGGTCGGTGGCATTTTTCGCATCAATTTTCGCTCAATCCTATCATCTACCTATCATCTACAGTGCAAAATAAATTCATAAAAATGCTAAATACGCAACTTTCTTTGCCATTTCTAAGAATGTTCTACGTAGCCTACTGCTTTATTTCCATGCAACGTGGCAGTCGGTGTTTTGTCACATTTTTTTCAGATTCCCATAACTCTCTCTTATAATATGCTTGACATTTTTTGTTCTTTCGCATTATTTGATTACTCTCCAAGATTTCGTACTTGATACCCCCTGTGGTTATATGATAAAATAAAATAAAATAATTATTTCTCCAACCCAGCATGGTAGGACACGTCGCATTGACATGAGTACACAATAGTGTGGTGGCCTCCAATGAACTTGTCACGCATTTAAAATACTGAAACGGTCGCATATTATCTTTACCTGGCAGCATTATCATCATCTATTTATTTTTGTTCATATTCATTTTCAGGTGTCGTTGCATGCGTGTGCATGTAGATAAAATATAAATATAGCTAAAAGTCGCGAAAAGTAAAGAAAAATGTGCGAGAAAGTGCGTAAAGAGTGTAAAGAAAATAAATAGTAAAGTACAATAAATAGTAAAGTAAAAAGCCTTCTTTTCGCTTTTTTCGCAAATTTCGGAACAGAAGACAGCAGTAACATACATCGTGAGCTTGAGCAATATATGCTCCAAGGGAAGTATTTGTGGTGATCTCCATATCGTTCATTCTCATCGACTCTTCTGCAATTGTACAACATTTACTAACCATGCACAAGAAGTCCATTGCAGGCACACTCCGAGCTAGTCTAAAACTCTCCACTCTGGCAATGCTCTCTCGCTTTCTTTGCCTACGAGAGAGCTTGCCAGAGCGGATAGAAAATAAGCTCGAGTGTACCTTTTACTAAGAAAAGCCATTTACCATGAGATACAGCAAACTTAACGAGAGCCTCCGGGCACTTAAATTTTTTTTCATACAATTCTTGCGTAATGATCTAGAAAAAAAACAGTAAGAGGTTATAATAATATTTTATCATTTCTTACAGAGAGATTGCTAATGTGACAAACAATTAGAAAGATGAAAAACGTGAAAATAAAATATGAAGAAATGGTGTATCCACTGCAATTACTTGATCACAGCGAGAGCTTTCGAAAGAAACAACAAAAAGTGGTAGGGTTTGGTATAGTTACTATATGGTTAATACAGGGTGCGGCATAATTACGGAGACATTACGGCATTACATTGCATTACGGAGACAAGATGTTTGATCTCCCATCATCACACCTGTTGAGCAAATCGGCTCAACTTATAATATTTTATCAACAACTATCATAGCAACAACAATCAATGACTACTTCTCAATTCGGCCTCCTTTCGCGCGGATAACTGGCTTTAAAGGGGTCGGGTACGCAACGACGGTGGCGGACAGGTATGGCACGTCAATCTTGTCCCATTTCCGGAGAAGGGTATGATTCAGGGGGCGATCGTTTTGCCAACGATCGTTTGCACAACGGAACATAAATCGGTTTGATTTGGCGTATGGTAACCTAAGTTGTACCACTGCTATCAGTGGGAGTGTACGGTATTGGGCTACCGTAACCATCAGGAATCGCGAACTGATTTTTTTCACTCGACCCATGACCCGGGGTTCATGGTTGAAAATATCCGAAGTCGAAAAATTCATGATACTCCGAGACCAAATACTAGTTGCCATTATATCAATAGTGAGCCAACTTTTATCTTTCTGGATACCGCAACCCGTACTACCGTGATCAAACAGGGATTAGCCGTGAATTTCGCTATAATATTGTAAGATACGGTAGCTAGATTACGGTGGTTTGGGTTACGGTATCCAGAAAAATAAAAGTTGGCTCACTGTTGATGCAATAGGAACTAGTATTTGATCTCGGGCCGTCATGAATTTTTCGACTTCGGCCATTTTCAACCATGAACCCCGGGTCATGGGTCGAGTGAAAAAAATCAGTTCGCGATTCCTGATGGTTACGGTAGCCCAATACCGTACACTCCCACTGATAGAAGTGGTACAACTTAGGTTACCATACGCCAAATCCCAACCGATTTATGTTCCGTTGTGCAAACGATCGTTGGCAAAACGATCGCTCCCCATGATTCAGCGACTCCAGATTCGATTGGGGACGAGCACAGGCCTTGCTCTCGAGAAATGATCATATAGAATAGTCGAGGAGGTTCAGATCGGACGAGCAGGCAGGCAATTCCGAGGAGGTGATGAAGGAGGGACAGTGGCTCTTCAGCCAGGCTTGCGCAATCTTCGCTATTTGAGCCAGTGTAGAATCTTTCTGGTAACACCAACGCTTGTTCCCGAAGTAGAGCTTGGCCGAGGGGTTCAGAAAGTTCTTCAGGATCCATTTTAGGTAGTACTCGTTGTTCATATTGACTCCAGGATCAACGAAAAGTGGGGGATTTTTGCCCGTAGCACAGATGTCAACTCAGGAGATGATTTTCCGGGGATGAGAGACTTGATTGACGACTCTACCCCTCTCATCCGCTAGACAGGAGTCATCTGCCCATATAGTATCGTTTTGTCCCTCTTCGCGGTTCCATAAGTTTTCGTGCCACATCCCTTGTGATCATAAACAGTATTGAACTCGGGGAAGAGATTGATTAGTGTGAACGATCGAGCGATGCACTTTGAGCCTCCTGGTGGTCTACGAAAGTGCGACACGGGGTTGGTACAGAGGAAAAATGGAAGCGGGGTAGAGACTACGATGTGCCATTTCACTGAATGAAAAGCAATAATCGCCAAAATAAGACACGAGATACTCATAATGATGAGCTTTAATGAAATGATTTCGAGAGCGCCGGTGGAACACCCAAAAGCCGCTGCTAAATGCAAGAAGTCTTGTCTCCGTAATTCTGCCGCACCCTGTATATTCAAGATCTCACTTCCGACAAAAAGGGTTTACAAGGGATCCTTTTTATCATCATGATCCCGACCTACCTTGGTAGATCCTTGTTTAAAGTAATAACTTCCTCATAATTCTATTTCAGACTCTTTCAGGTATTTTATAACTATGTACATATAGTAATACTTACAATGAAACACTTTATAAGGACATTTGCAGCCTGCTGCATGCTGGCATCAGGAGAAAGGCTGTCATCGCAGCATGTATTGACCGGAACGTAGAATGTTTCTCCTGCGATGCAAAAATATAAAGTAAAATCAATAGTCTGATTGCAAAAAAAGTTATTTTTTTTAAATCATTAAATGTGAGGATACCGCAAATGCCGTCGATATCATCGAGGAAGGTGAAAACATCATCGTTGGCTACGAGTAAGCGAACATTGCAATCGGCAGACTTAAACGGAAATATTGATTGAAATGACGAAAAATTTTCGAAAGTGAAAATTTATCCCTTGGCGAATTTATCGTACATGTAAAAATAGTTGTATCATGAACGGTGTGAATGGATCTGAACGGATCAGGCCGATCAAACGGGATTGTGAGCGAGAAGGCCATTTTCGTTATTTTTCTTTCTTTTCATTGTTTTTCTTTCCTTCGAATCTACTGTATTGAAAGAAATCACGCCAAAATATTGCCATTTAGCAAAAATCATTGCTTTACAAATGAATAAATTGTTCCGATTATACGCTGAATAAATGGGTCAATTTTGGTTCATTGGAGCAATTTATTCCTCGCGGAAATGATGATTTTTGTTAAATGGCAATATTTTGGCCTAATGTATTTCAATATAGTAGATTCGATGAAAAGAAAAACAATGAAAAGAAAGAAAAATAACGAAAATGGCCGGCTCGTTCACAATCCCGTTTGATCGGCCTGATCCGTTCAGATCCATTCACACCGTTCATGATACAACTATTTTTACATGTACGATACGTATCCGGTGGTTTTTGAAAATCGCGATGGATACTCGGGCTGGGGAAAAGTGCGAGCATAGTCAAGGAGAAACGATAGGTTGGATAGTCTTTCATTGGTATATATCGGATATGGGGGTGGGGCAGTACTAGCCACTAGCCACCCGAAAATCACCGAATTTCAAAATCCCGAAATCGTTTTTGACTATAGTATGTACAGTCCCGCACGATCGCCATCCCTAAAGGCGGGCCGCCGCGACATGATTCATGTCGCCTCATGTCGCATCCTTCTAAAAGACTTTTAAAACATATCATTAGTTGTAATCATTGCATCATCTGATAAGATTAAGATCACCGTTGAAACGAATAAAATTGGTTAGCTCTGGACAGAGTTATTGAAGGATCATGGCGGATTTTGCTACCGTAATCCCTGCAAATTTCAATTTCCCGCACTTTTCATTGACCCTGCGAAATCGATTTTCTCACGAACAAGTTTTTGGGCACTTTCTGCGGATTTTCTTTTGTATTTTCTCGTGTATTTTGCGAAATAATTACAATACTTCCAAATACAATACTTCCAATACGAGAAAAAAACCGTTCTAAAACACAGTTGCTAAAAAATCGTTTTCGCAGAGTCAGCACTCCGTCAGGCATGATCCTTCAATAACTCTGTCCAGAGTTAACCTATTTTATTCGTTTCAACGATGATCTTAATCTTATCTGATGATGCAATGACAACAGCTAATGAAATATTTTAAAAGTATTTTAGAAGGATGCGAGATGAGGCGACATGAATCATGTCGCGGCGGCTTTAGGGAGGGCGATCGTGCGGGACTGTATATTGAATAATGACGTACACCCGGAACGAGTGAGTAATTCCTTATTGCAGAGGTCACTAACGGATTCTTCGGAAGCTGCGGTTCAGCTGCAATCAGGCAATTATCGATCGATATTCACATTTAAGAAGAGGATTGCGGTAAGACGAGGAGCGTTTTCTCACCTTCTCTGTTATACTTTTATCAATGCATTATAAAGTGGAAACACTTATAGAAGACTGCTTTTGTTTCAGGATTTTATCACTGTGATAAATCAAGGAAATCAAAAAATCAATTTTTAACAATTGTGATTTTCTCCCACCTTGTATTTGCGTAAAAAAGACCGGAATAACAAGAGATAAGATAATGTTCTGAAAAAAGGTTAAATCAAATTAAATCATGAGTGGCTAACTGACGCGCAAAAGGTACAAATATGTCACACAATTGTTAAAACTCAATAATCGTATCAAGAAATTAATTGACAAATATTATTTGCAAGCAAAAAAAGAATCGAACCATGATAGACCGTTCGGAAGACTGCAATAGGTTGGAAATGATGATTGATGATACAAATTACAAAGTATAATTAAACATTCACATTCAAGAGAAATATGTATTCTAATACAATCCTTTTTTTGTATACAATACCGGACACCCTGATCGACTGTTTTTCTTTTAAAAAAATACGAGTAGTTTTTTAGCATGATAGATGCATAACAACAACAAAAACAGCTCCAACCAACTAACAAATCTTATATCGATTGTTCGAAGCCCAAGAGTCCAATCACCGGCTTCTTTACCTCCCAGTTCCAAGAGTTCTGTATGATATGAGGTCATTATCCCTCCCAGTTGTTGACAAGATACCATCTAAGTAACTGTACGATATTTTGTTGTTTAGAAATCAAAATATTCCAAAAGTCAGATTTCAATGCATATTATTTATTTCCGTGAAACAATCAATTAAAACAAACAATGACAGATTGACCTTAAATATGTGAAAATAATCACGAAAATCGATAAAGTTTAATAAACGACTCGTAAAACGAAAGTAGAAAATCGATAATGGTGACTAGAATCTATTCCCATAAAAAGTATGAAAATCAATCGATAAATTACTAGAATAAGCATGACACAATACGAACAATGTACTTACATAAACAATCACATAATACAGAGCTATCAGTCAATATTGAAACCAATCAATCAATAAAATCACTTTACGATAACCAATTAATACCCCTACGCTACCGTACCCCTCTTGCTCTATTGCTGCTTGTGCCCTTTAAGGAAGTGGGCAAAGAGTTGTTCGTGCTGGAATACATGATTGCCCAAGGCTAAGAAGAGAACACCGCCAAGGGCGAGATGAGCCAGTGTGTACGATAGACCCGGCGTCGACGCCAACAACTGCAACAACAAGATACGATTACGCTCTGTACAAAAAGTAGCGAAAGGTAAAGAAAAACACGGGAGTGTGTGAGAGTTTTGTCTTTTTTTCCTGATTTTGTGCTTACGAATCGTACGGATTTTACATATATTGGTCCGTAAAATATGCTTTTTACGGATTTCGTAAAATTGAATCCGAAAATTCCGTAAAAGTACCGTACCAGGTTGGAGAAGCAGGTGCCCATGAAGACGAACATCATGAGAACCGCGGTAGATCCGGAGGGAACAAGGTCTCCGATCGATGGACAGTCCTTGCCGAGATAGGCCGAGATGTGACGCCAGCTGAATTATTGATTGATAAAATATATTTATTCAGATAGTAGATTCATGATTAAATGTCTGAAAAATATGATAAAAAATAAATTATTGCCTTGACAAATACCGCTACACCAATCGTATCCCACATAATCTCACTGTAGCAGCACCTACCGTATCCCACACAACCCGACTACAGTACCACTTACAGTATCCCAAACAACCCAACTGCAGTACCATCTACCGTATCCCAACCTATCGTACCTGTATCCGATCCTGAAGACCATGTTGACCATGTTGGCAAGGATAAAGCCGACGGCGCCGTACCACGAGCAGAGGGCGAACGAAAGGGAGAGATGGGCGGCTGATGAGAACAGGAGGAATCCACCATGTGAGAAGATCTGAATAGCTATTAATGAGACACTGCAAACAATTTGCTGACAAACGTGACGTCACAAGCGTAGGCTGAGGAGTTTGCCAAAAATCATCCCCCCTACGCCTGCAACGTCACGGTTGTCGGCAAACCGTTAGCTACCGTTCATTTATTGATTTATCAACTTTGTAACTTTATCACACTTGTATTTTCACAATAAACAATATCCAGTCCTTGTGGTAACCATTCCCTTTGTATTTTAATCGCACAAACACCAAACCTCTTTAACGTTCATCGTGGCGAACGCGAATCCCTCCGTCACTCCGTTGATAGCCGTGATCAGAATGTATGCAGCGTACGTAGCGAGCAGCACGGCGCCTGGAAAAATCGGCAAAATGACTTTGGAGGCATGGGGAATTGAACCCCAGACCTCTCGCATGCGAAGCGAGCGCTCTACCCCTGAGCTATGCCCCCACACTGTTGCCTCGGCCAGGCACACACCGACATTGCACACACAAACAAACCCACTCTCTCGCCCTATCATTTCGATCTGTAACTAACCTCCGTTCTTCACGAGCATTTCACCTCCATAGATGGAGACTGCGACGCCTGAACAGAAAAAAATTAGGAAAATAACATAATTAATCTAGGATACACTGTATTTCACGGTAATTTTTGAAAAGTCTGTTGAAAGATCAAAGATCAAAGATCAAAGACCACGACTCTTACCTGAATACGGTACTCCGAATATGCATACGATCAGTCCGCACACAATTAGATCGTGTAGCAGCGCCTTGAATGTGGCGATCAGCTCGTTGTGAGCGGGCTGCAAGATTACGGTATCAACGTGGTGCGTGGTGTGTGCGTAGGAAATATCGCCTACTGTATTTCGGCCACACCACCGTGGTCTGCTTCTGATAAAAGCCACCTACCGTATTACACATCGACCACACGACTCCACTGTGGTGAAGGATGACTCCACTGTGGTGTGCAAATGATAAAAGTCACCTGCATTTACCAGACTACGATGGTGCAATTGGGAAAGGTCGCCTACCGTGTTCTGCACCTATCAGACTACCGTGGTGTGAAATTGGGAAAGGTCGCCTACCGTGTTCTGCATCTATCAGACTACGATGGTGCAATTGGGAAATGTCGCCTACCGTGTTCTGCTTGAAGGCGCTGCTCTTGGACTCGCGCACCGCATTGGAGAAGTAGGCGAAGGATGACTCCTCGAGAGGGGCCAGTACCATCCGACTCGCCAGACTGCCCACACGCTCGATCGCATCGTATACAGCTGCAGGCAGTCAGTGGATTAGAGTTGTGACGCCATATGATTTCGTAAAATTTCTGGAGGTGCTGCCTCAGTTTTCCCAAAAGCGGAAAATTGAACGACGCCATATTTAGACAATTTTGGAGAATTTGAAGAAAAGACATATGTAATTTGATACAGAACTTTATATATATTTTTTTCTCTTTTACTTCATTTTGTTGAATTGCAAGCGCCACACCAATCAACATTATTTAACATGTCGTTTTGATAATATATTCGTGAAACATGAAAGTTAGTGGTTGCTGGGCTTTCACAATCTATCAGAGCACTCTCACGAGACAGGCAAACCTCGGGGAGGACCACAAGGATACCTTTAGCTCTGTGATTTCTTCGCAAGGCAAGGTAAAAATCGTTCGGAAGATAAAATTGTGCGGAAAAATCAATGAGATGATGTACTAAACTTGGGATGTGGCAATAAACGTTTTTCGAACAATGGATAAGACTACCTTGCTGTGGCAGCGTCAGCAGCTGCGTGAACGTCATGACAAAGGCGCTGCCATCTGTGAGCAATTGCTTGAGCACCGAGTGCGCCAGAAGAGTACGAACAGCCTGAAAATCAGGGATAACGCGGGAAATTTGAAATTTAAAAAACGATTACTGTAGAAGAACGAAATTGAAATTGAAGCGAAAAAAAAATCAAATAAAATATTACCGTAGGCGATCCCTCGTCGAATCCTTCGGCAAAGCGCGGGAATAGGTCACGGTAGGAGTGGAACGACTGTAGCTCCGGTCGTCCAGCGACGATGTAGCGACGAAAGGCGATGAAGTTGAACAGCACGAAGGCTATCGCAGCGAAGATCTACAGTAATCGGAGTGATTATTGATTGAATTTGTCATGCATACATTACATACACTTATCTAGAAAGATTGCCCTATTATCTGAAGGATCTACTCACACAGAGAATTTACTTAACCCATTTTGCTTCCAATTGCTTAGTTTTAAGAAATATAAGAAACAAATAATTTGAAAAGTAAGTGCATAGGTGGGCGCGTGAAAACGAATTCTTTTTTGCGCACAGCCTTTCCTTCCCTTGCGGGGCCTTGCGCATAGCTTTGCCTCGCAAAAATTGGAAAATTTCCAGTCTAATCTGCTAAAAAATGGCCATGCGCATAGCCTTGCCTTACAATTCCCCGGTTTGCGCGCAGCCTTTCCCCCAGCGTGCCCACCTATGAGTAAGTGAATTGCGAGTATGTCATTATTCAAAAAGGCCTAACATTTTCAGAACATTGTAGATCAATTTCGAACAAAGCAAAGTCGGCTTGTCATATAATTATGCGAGCTCTTCGAACTAATAACCCTAAAATTCTCTTTAAAGCATATTCAATCTACATCAGGCCCATTCTAGAAAGCGCATCCACGGTGTACAATCCTTATCAGAAAAAAAGATATTAAAGTCCTCGAACAGGTACAGAATTACTTCACAAGAAGGCTTTTCGCACGTTGTTTCAAATCAACATGGGACAATATGCCGCGGGCAAATGTTCGCAACGAAAAACTAGATCTAGAAACACTCGAACACCGTAGATCCATCATAGACATTAAAACTTCTATTAAACTACTTAGAGGCAAATTTAGGATTTCAAATAAGAAAAATCACTATTTCAAGACATACATTACAAGAAATGGGTTGAACTTCTCCAATTCAGGGTCCCGTTTCCAATACAGGCACAATAACTTCTTTTTGCGAGCGGCTTGTTTGCTTACAAAACCCGAAAATAGAATCTCCTTTGATGTTGGAGACTGATCTGCATGTCCTGTTGTCGCCTATTCATACATGTTCTCTTCCCTCCCCGCAATTCTATCGTCCCTTAAGAACACTGATATCTCCTTCTAGGCTAAATCCATAAGCACTATTTCATTTCATTCCTTATTTTCTTCACTTGTTCATTTATTTGTGTCACATCATTTGTTCGATAAATGTGAATAAATATATATATAATATATAATGTCGAGAACGATCGATTCTACTTATATCAATAAAAACGTATAGATTATTGATTGATATCGATCGGACAGTATTCGATATTACCGTATTTAAATATTACCGTACCTGGGCTGCCGAGAACAGCGTCATATGATCGATCGATGATGTGAGAATGAAGAAGAGCACGAAGATTCGCTTGAGCGAGATCAGCAGACCCTCAAAGAAGACACAATTATCAATTTATTTTGTAAAACAGTAAATAATTTTAACTTTAATGTGCATTTAAACCTATATTCGTACCTTTTAATTCATTTAACACAATAAACATGGGGGTATTTTACTATGAGGATTATGACATGTAATAACTATTTTCAAAAATTTAGCGTTGTGGCAGCTAGCGGTTTGCGATGAGCCCTGTTTGTGACATAAACTTTTAAATGAGATTACGGTAGTCTTCCGAGTGGATCCACTAATAATAGATAAGTTACCGTACCTGCGAGACGGCGAAGTGGTAGTCGAGTGAGAATCGTAGTGAGATGACGCACAGTGGTTCAGCGATGGCTTCAATGCAGGCCGAGATCGCGAAGGCGCCAACTACCGTAACCGAGAGAGGTTCCGAGGAGCAGTACAGCCAGAGCGGAACGATGATAGAGGAGAGGACGATAGCGATGATGGGGCTGAAATGAGACCGATGGGTCAGATTCATGATTACAGTAATTTTCTCAGTGTCATCTATAGTAAGCTATGGGGGAGTCAGCTAGACCAGATTCATGAAACATCTTAATGGAACAGTTAATATATAGCTGTTAACTAGGTCAGATTCATGATCCACCGTAATATACCTCATCCAGATCAGATTGATGAATCGCTGTATGTTCTCCTTGAGAATGGGTGACTTGCGCATCGGCTCGCGAGTGAGAAAGAGTATCGTATCATACAACAACATCAGCCTGAAATCGATCGATCGTGAACGGATTACGGTAGCTAAAACAATCGCGTCAAGACCCACCGAACATTGACGAGTCCGATCACGGAAGAGTCGACCACTCGCAGCAGGTACATGTTGACCGCGAACGATACAATACGAGCGACGAACTAAATATGAAGGATACGGTAATCATTGCTCGATTATCGATCGACTATAATGTTTTCTCAAGGTTATTGATCATTTACCTGGCCGCTGATGTTGTAGCGGAGTGCATTGAAGAGCTTGGACATGATATCTAACGATTGTTGTAGATACTGTGCTCACATTCGTGTAGAAATTCCCAAATCAAAGGCGAAAATCCTGAAATTGTACACGTTATCTTGATCAATTCAACTGTTTTCATCTTTAATCGTGAAGGGCCATAACTTTTCCGCTATCAATTGTCAATGAGCTTTTGCATGCTACTTCATTGCCCCCGGAACGAGAGACAAGGGAGGGTGGAAACCCGTTATGAGTTGGCTAGAGACACATTACACAATAGCACAACATCAATTGCTTGGGTGTCCCTACCAAGTGTACAGCAAGTGCCTATCAGTTTGGAATGGTCGTAATCTTCAAGGATCGTTGCTCTAGAACCACTGTGCGCCTCCCATCACAGGCAGAAGGCTGATCGCGCTGACGTGGAACTAAAATTTGACTGCGTAGCGCGCCGTATGCTCTAGCGCGCGATACTCAGCCAACCATCTGCCTCTGCTGTCTCGCCCTCTCTCCGAGCCCGTGCGCTCTCTCGCACTCTCTCCTTTCTTTCCACTACCTTCGCATCTTCTTCTTCTCCGTTTTCCTCTTCTCCTTTTCATTTTTCATCTTTCTTCAGAGCGTTGCTACTTAACTACTAAGTCTCAACTTTTGTCATCTTTTCAGTTAACATGTCGTGGTTGTGGAGCTGGTTCTCCGATATTCTCCAGAGTCTTGGTGGGTATTTTCTTTCTATTTTTCTAGTTTTTTTGCACTTTTCATGCGTCATCTTTCACTCTCCCAATTAGGCACGTGTACAATTTGCTCGCATACCATTACAAATCGTCTTATTCTGAAATAAATGCTTAATATTCATTAAAAATCGTCGGGCAAGGTGTCCAAGCTCGGCGTGGCACTATCACAAACCAGTTTCCCCCCCCCCCCCCCCCGATCGCGCGCTTGAAACGGGAAATCGCCTAGGAAGAAAGCGGGGAAGAAACGCAGCCGCTCATTCCTTTCCGCAATAACTTGTTCGACGTGTCTATCAACAAGTAGCAATAGAGACTCGAAAATGAAACACTTTTTTTCGTTAATCATAACAATGAAAACGTGATCAAGCCATGAAACGTCTTAAAAGCGTTGGAACTGTGTCAATAATCTGTCGTTACAGGACTCTCCAAGAAGAGCGGCAAGCTCGTCTTCCTCGGTCTTGACAATGCCGGAAAGACGACGTTGCTGCACATGCTGAAGGATGACCGCATGGCCCAGCACGTACCCACCCTCCATCCGAGTGAGTATCGGTTTATTGATTTCTTTCTTCGATTTATTGATTTTACTACCATGTTATCGCTTATAATCCTATCTTATCATTGCGTTTTAATGGTGGTTACGTCGGCAAGTCGATTGCATTGACAGGAATTGGGAATGTGCCATTGGTTATTGAATATGTGCTGGGGGTGGTAATAAGGAAACACACGTAGTTGAGAAACTTTAGACTGTCTAGTATGCAGCCTATCAGAGGGCAAAATGACTTAATTGGAGAATTCTCAGGGTGTTTTGCACGTTTGTATTGTAGTGTACTCTGTTTGTTGGGAGTGTTCCGCTTAGTAGTGGTTTACGTCCGTTTTGTGGTTGACACTGCGGATAGAGTACTGGAGATGATCAGAGAGGGGATGATCACGCGATGTGTAGTCAAGTGTCTACTATGGAACTGAGATGGTCTGAAATAATCAGACGAGAGTGAGATAGCACGTAGAGTAGAAGAGACAGCAGGGACAGGTAGAGTGAGAGAAAGATGTGAGATAGATCATTTGAATTACTGGAGAGAAGAGATCAGCTGACGAGAAGGGGAGAAGAAGAGAAGAAACTCGTGCTGACGTGGAAGTTGACGCGCCTGATCAAGAAATATTGATAGATGTGCACTTTTATTAGGGAGCGAAGCGAAACTATAGTGCAATTGGGCCCGTGTTAAACTCGAGAAATTGATGAATCATTGGTATTTTAACATGTTTATCCACGTGGTTTATCTGTGCATGTGAAAATGACTCAGGGAACACGATAGCTGTGTGCTGTGGATAGGATGTTGACAGCGTGACTGAGGGAATCCAGAAATATTTATTAGTAGGGTAAACAGAACTCGATGAACTACTGATAGTAGCTGGCAGATATTTTCGTAGTCGGGCTGTAGTAGGATGCAGACTACAAACTACAATGTTTTAGGGGTAAGGTATACTACAAATGAAGGGAAAGGGGTTGTGATGTGTTTTGCGATAATCTGGCGAATGATGTGTAGGCTAGATATAATTTTGTTTGGAGCATGCTTTTTTGTGGTCAATTTGGGTGGAGCCTGGAGCTCTTTTTTGGGAGTAATGTTTGAGATCTTTAAAGATGGCCCGTGATTAGGGTGTGCGCGTGCGTGACTCACCGGTGACTGACTTAACTCGGTCAACTATAATGAATAGGTTTGACGAAACTTAGAAACGGCAGGTTGAGTGATGATGAGATTATTGCTGTCTGAATATTGATTGATTTCTTAGATTCAATAGAAATGCAAACTTATTCGGTAGGGTGACACCGGTGATTTCTTGTTATGCATATCCTTTAATATTGATGCAAGTCAAGATAGAAATGATGAGTTCTCCTTTACCAATTTAATTGTTATATCTTATATTTTATCAACGTGCGTATGGACGAAACTAGAATTGGGCAATACTTGGGGGACAATAACATTTTTAGTACTTTTTATCCAGGGGATATTTTGGCGATTTGTATCTGCCTGAAATTGAGATAAGATGTACAAATAATTGATTGATCTAATTATTATTGATTGATATAATTATAACTGATGATCGATTTGTGGTTAACCTATTTCCATTTGCAGCCTCGGAGGAGTTGTCTCTCGGCGGCATGCGCTTCACCACTTTTGATCTCGGCGGTCACGCACAAGGTATGTTTTGTGCTATCGATTATTTGTTTTATTAACCAGAACAGCTATGATAATTTTGATAAACATTTCGCCAAATTATTAGATTTTGCGAATTCGTATTGGTGTACGTGCCTGCGCCCGTCGGATTCATGTTTGAGCATTTTGGTATAAATTAACGTACCAGGTAAAGAGTGGTCGTCGGATGACTGATTTTAGTGCCCAATAATAAAATATCAGTAATTATTCTCATTATTCAGCTCGTCGTGTGTGGAAGGACTATTTCCCGGCGGTGGACGGCATCGTCTTCCTCGTTGACGCCGCCGATCATGAACGAATCGCCGAGGCTAAGGTCGAGTTGGAGAGTCTGTTGAGAGACGAGATGGTGAGCATGATATAAATATGTAATTGTAAAGTAAATATTAATTTATGAATTTAATTGCTTTATCAAGCTAGGTGGGAATAGTGAGCGTACTTATGTTATGTTAGTGTGTTGTGGTTCGATGTTACTGTAGGTACAGGTTGCTGGGATTACTGTATAGGAACTTATATGTTAGGCGACACATGAGTTCTATAGGATAAAGATTCAGGAATGATTGTTATTTCTTCTGTTGTGATTGCATGTTTCATGTATTGGGTATAGGTGGATGGTTATTCGACTTTTGCTTATTAATTTTTATCTTGTAGATACAAATAATGACATTATTAATGATAATAATAATGATAATAATAATAGGAAATGATTGCAGGTCGCGACCTCTCCCGTTGTCGTGCTCGGCAACAAAATTGACAAGGCTGGCGCCCTCTCGGAGGAGCAGCTCAAGTGGCATCTGGGCATACAGCACATGTGCACTGGCAAGGGTACGGTAGCTTTCACACTTTGAAACTATCGTGAACTGACTTCTTGAATTTCTCTAATCATACTCTAATTTTCTCTGATTAATGCGAGTGTGAACGAGCAAAAACTTATCCGGGGATATGATATCTTGCAAATTTTGGAGTGATTTTCAACTGTTCAGAATTTAAACATTTTATGGCATAAATGCTTTTTATATATTACATTTATACCATAATCCCGTTCGAAATTTGCGTTCTGGAGAGTTTACGTGGTCGTCGTTACGGCGTAGTCACGTTTTAGTTACTAATGCGATGAGTGAATTTGCTCTACAAGTACCGTAACCAACCACTTGTATTGGTTCATTGATTATATGATTATCTATATTATACATATTATTCAGGCGAGATTGCCCGTGGCGACCTCTCCACTCGTCCCTGTGAGGTCTTCATGTGCTCTGTGCTCCGGCGTCAGGGTTACGGTGAAGGCATCCGTTGGCTCGGACAGTACCTCGACTAGATTGATTGATTGATCGATTTATTTTATTGATTGGTTGATTGATTTTAATCGATTGATTGTCGCGCGTCATTCTACCGTATAACCTCTTGTCTCCATACTCCATACTCGTCCTCTTCTACCCACCCAATCTGCAACCCTGTGATTCCATTTTCTTTTTCTGTAATTAGCCACGCCCCCTTTTTCAGCTAGTATGTCTAGTTGGAACGAGAACCTTCTGTTCTGATTTTTCGTCGACCAATCAATCAATAGTTTCCACCGTACACACCACTACTAGTCGTGTTCACAACACACAACATATGTGCTGTTTCTTCTTGTCGTCTAGCTCCGCCCATTTTCCGACTCCTCCCCTTTTCATCACACATTATTTATCTTTCAACAACACAGAGGCGTTTGTATTGTTTTTCCTCTCTCCTTGCGATGGGTGGTGTGCACTCACACGTGATTCTGATTCATTTCCCATGCTGGCTCCATCCCCTTTCATATTTTTCTCCAGGCTCCGCCCCTGTTCTTCGCCCCCTATCGCCTCTTCTGGGTATCCGCTCTATCTGCTCCAAGTTAGATTTATATATATTTTATTTGTCTTCTTGTGTTTCTACAATGGCTTTTCGCATACATTTATTCGTCCAAAACATTGTTTGACCACCTTTGGCTCTTTATCCAATGATTGTTTTATCGTCATCGTGCACACCGAGTAGACTGTAGTAGTTTATACCACACCATTCAAGTGTACAGTAATCCACACCACAGACCACAAATCTTTTTTTCTCATCTTTCTGTGCTAATGCGTAACATGTTTTGTATGAGTGCACTCGTGTACCTAATCTAATTCTTTCAATAAAACCAATCAATATATTATATGCTATTTTAGTCCCTGATTAAGTGTACAATATCGATTGATTGATCACTTTCAAGCTAATTGTACACACGCGCGCGCATACACAAACATTGCCCCGCCCCTTTATCGATTGATGTTCATTATCATAGTATATCCATAACTACTTTCTCTCGATAGAGTACGATAAGATGTCCGATAAAGAGATATTTATTGATTTTTTGTTACCGTATTTTTCAAATATTGATTTGTTGTTCACATTTAATAAGTAAGAATTACTACGCCATACCATATTTTTTGGCAAGTCGGAACTGGAATGCCTTCCGTAAAAGCCTCTACGGACGAAGTTTGAGCGAGATTTTCATGGATTTCTTCTGATACTTTAGGGATTTTTGTATTACTCGCTATTCGAAAGGATGAAATGGTTGCGGCTCTGATACTGAAGAACATGGCCTGATCAAAACAAGAAGGAGGAAGAATTACTAAAGAAAGAAGAACTTCGTTCATGACACTCGTTATTCAGTGGCAACACTGATTATTATAAGCTAATCTTGATAAATAGTTTTTTGATACTTATCACGTAAGTCCATAGCAGGGCTGTGATTTTAGATTTTCCGAAATTTCTGATTTTTTTTTCAACATTTTTCGGGAAATTTCGATTTTTCGATTTCCCAATTTTTTATCGGAAAATTAGGATTTGTTTCTTCGTACAAGAATTGAAGAGTCGCCATGCACCTGTCCCTCTTGTCGCAGTGGCAAATCTTTGTAATTGATTCGGATGATTTATCGACACAATGGAGACACCTACAATTGAGTGCAAATTTCGGAAGGTATTATGGCATAAATACAATGCTTGCAACACCGCATAAGCGATTTCTGCCGTTGGAAAGTGATATTCTTGACCACATGCGTTGATGGTGCAGCTACATGATTCCAGCTACAAGAGAATTACCGCAGTGTAACTCGTACCCTCTCTATCCCATTGAGGGGGTAATTGTAACGTGCCTCCGCCTCACCAAGGCGCCCGAAAGGGGAATTGGTAGTGACTAGATCATGCGGTAAAGTAGGTCCGAAGAAGAGATTAGGCCCTCCGGACTGAATTGGCCTTGAAATATCACTGGCCTAGCAGTGATAACCCGCAGGACTTCGTGTGCCTTGAATAACGGGTTGTACCTTTACCTTTTTATTGTACTGGGCTTAGTTAAAACCATTAAATATAGAACCTCGAATGTTCATGAACAAATGTCTTCCTAATTTTTGAAATTAATAGCCGATTGCCGTATTTCAAACTACTCGACAGATGATGTCCACATTAAACTTCCACACCCATTAACATATCTTCTATCCAGATCATAATCACGTTTCTATCTACCATCGTATCTTCCGTACGATTTTAAAAAAACCGTATCCAGATCACACCTAAGGTCGAATTGCTGCGTTATGGATTTTCAAAATACGGCCAGCTTTTTCGATTTGTTCAGGAATTTTCGGAATGTTTTCGAAGAAAAATTCCCAAAAAGAGGCCACGATACGCAGTTTGCAACGTACTTTTCGACCTATAGATCACACTGGCGCCAAACTCTCTCATATTTATTTCCGCTGCAGACAAATGTCGCGCTTTATGAAAATAAGACTATTCGGTAATGGATTTCGACCATCGAGTACGAATTATAAAGATTTACCACTGCGCCAAGAGAGAGATTGATGCATGGTAACTCTTCACCTCTTGCATTTCCCTCGTCTCTCCGAGCATAATAATAATAATAATAATAATAAAAATAAAAATAATAATAATAATAATAATAATAATAATAATAATAATAATAATCATTTATTTATCTTTAACGATATACAGAGAGGTGAACGTGAAAAATCAATAAAATTATGAAAGGAAGGGAGATCAAATAATGATTCATAGGGACGATAAATAAATTATTTTGTAAGATTGATCAGTGTGGGATCGAAAAATCGACCATGGAAGACATCTTCTCATGAACAGTCGCCGCTTTCTATATTTAATAGTTTAATTTTTCCGCGGAAGCACAAGAAGAATCATATGGCCCTATTATGTTTGGCAATATGAAGAATGATTGAAACGTACCTGACCATTCTTACCCTGACAAAGAGGAAAACACGCTATAGCCTTTTCACTATTACTAGACATATGATGTCTTACCGTTCCAGGTCAAAGTTCTCAAACGGAAATTTCCACAATGGGATGGAGGAAGTTACAGTATGATAATTATCTTGTAAGCATGCAGCTGCACCATCATCGTATATCATCATAAATGGCACTTACCTACGACGGAAATCGCTTATGTTACATTTGCCGTTCGTGCCTCCACCATAACCCCCGTGGTAATGACGGAGACGTACATGTAAACTGCGAAATGTAACCATCGATCGGGATTTCACCATAAATACAATGTAATTGTGGCAAATATTCATGCCAAATTTCCACTCGAAATTTGCACTCTGCTTGGACGTCTTCATTGTTACGGTGGATGTTACGGCACATGCACCAACATTACGGTAGCCTGAAATTCTACGGTGGCTAGATGCCGAAATCCGTGGTGGCTATCGACCGCGATATTTCATTGTCCTCATATGTTCTCACTGAAACTGTCTAAAAGTTAAGTCTGGCATTTGGACTCATGAATGATTCAAATGAGGATTCTCAGATCATAAATAATATCACTCGTATCCGCAGTCTCTCGCTCTGCTCGTTCACCGAAGCACTGTTATTGTCAATTGTCAATTGTCAAATGACAATGACAATTGTCAAAGGACGATCAAACTGATTATTGGATGTACAGATTTGAGAAATATAAAAAGATTCGAGATCATAGACTGACAGCAGCAGAGCGAGAGTGGAAGAAGTAGTACCTAAGAGAATTGAGGGGGAGAGGGAGAGGGAGAGGGAGGGAGGGAGAGGCAGAAGGAGAGAGAGAGAGGGAGAGAGAGAGAGGGAGACGATTGTGTAACGGCATCTGTTCATGCGTGGAATATCAGCTCCTCCTCCTCCTCTCCCTACTCTATCTTCCTCTCCCTCTCCTCCCCTCTCCCCTCTCTCCCCCTTCATCTCCCTCTTCCTCCTCTCCCTACTCTATCTTCCTCTCCCTCTCCTCCCCTCTCCCCTCTCTCCCCCTTCATCTCCCTCTTCCTCCTCTCTCCCTCTCCCTCTCCCTGATCTCGTCTGCTCATCCTTGAAGTCGAGAAGATCGATGTATTCTTCATAAAACATGAAATCTTACGACTCTTGCTAATATTCGATATTTATGATTAATTTTCGATTTTTGGTCTGTTTCTGAAGTTCTCAAAATTCTCTTTTTGTTCTTCTGCATGTAGACTTGGCATACGGTCGTGTTTTGTCAGTTTCTTTAAAAAAATGCTTTTTTGTTGTATTAATAATAATAATATTAATTAGCATTGCGAATATTCGGATTTTTTCTTGAATGAATATGATTTCTCTCTCACAATCAGAGACCGTAGGGCAGATCTTGCTGATTTCAAAATTCCCCGTGTTTTGGCCATCTCTGCATATGATATGCTGGAAGGATAGTATTATTATTGCACAGTATTGCTTGATCAGTCGAGTTTCACGGATTGTGACTGACGATGAGGTCAAAAGCAGCGTAAAGAAAAGAAAATAAAGGCAAAGAAAACTCTCCTCTTCACACTCTCTCGCCTCTTTAGATCGCTGCAAGAATATTTTATTTATTTATTTATCTTACATTAAATAAATGTGACAGCAAGTGATAAATAAATAGCGTGAATTATAATGGGTCGAATCGAGGGGCGAAGAAAGGGAGGGAAGGAGCTCACTGTGTATAGTCGCTTCTGTGTTCAAAGATCATTATGGTATTTGATTTCCTTATTTTTCCTGATTAAAATTGGAGGGATGGCTCCAATTTAGAAGTCGTATCGAGCGATTTTCGGCCAATATCCACTCTCTCTCACTTCTCTCTCCTTCTGCCTCTCTCCCTCTCTCTCCTCCCTCTCCCTCTCCCTCACCTTCTCACTCTTCCTTCTTCCTCAATGCCATTATCTCCAGATGTTCTTCTACGTCCAAGCGAGTAGTAGCGATTTTCAACTCTAATATATGTATGTAGTCTATTATAATGACCGTTGTGGACACTCCACCTCAACATGCCCCAGACAAGGTCCTTTAGTGGCAAGCATTTCCACCAAAATGGTACAGTACTTGACAGTGGTCTTGCTAGAAGTTTGGTAATGGTTTAGCCGGGGCTACAATTAACGGTTATCGTTTTTATTGCTTATTCCTTCACTGTTTATCGATCTGATACGCAGCTTCCGTTGTTTCCTGCTGGAAACTGTTTCTATATTTTTACATACATCGTATATCTCATCCGCAATTCACGCTTCAGATATTGATTTTCCAATAATAATCGAATATCGATCAATATCAGGTAGATCAATCGATCGATCTTCTGATCTGCACACAATGTCCGCCCCATCGGCAGGCGAGTCGATGCAGGACATTGAGGTAAATTCAAAATTTTTTTAAAAATAAACAAATTAAAAAAAAAAAGATTTTTTCTTTTCGCATTAATTGGTTTTTTTTAATACGGCTATGAAATGATTTGTTGTAAAGTTTCGAAAAGAACAGCAAATCAGCGAAAACCCTCTTCGCTTTCTACACTCTCTAGCTTTTTTACTTTTTCTTTTCGTAGCTTTTTTTCAAAAGCAATAATCATTCATTTACCATTCAATACTAATCTCTAAATGATATTAAAAAATCGATCAATCGATTTTTGATAAAGCTTTTTCAAAGAAATATTAAATTTTAAAAACTCCATATCGCTTGTAAAAAAATCAATATCAGGCATTAAATAATCAATATCAGGTGACGATCGCCGCTCCGTCGCGCTCCTTCCACGCTACCGTCATCGCCAGTGATGTCTCGTGGCAGGTATTGATCGATATTAACATTTGGGGTATTTATACGGTTTTCTGAAGAGAAAGTATTAATTGGCATTTCTTGAATCTTCTCTGTGATCTCCCAATTTCTCACCCTATTCTGCCCGAAAAACACTGAGTAGTTTTCGTAAAAGATGCGAAACAAATAGGAAAATGTGAGAGAGTTTGTGAAAACCCGTAGAGTATTTCCTGATATTTATTCGTTTCTTTTCATGAATTTTAAACGGTGCATGTTAGGCAGTTACTACTTGTTTCCTTAATTTAACGACGTGCGTTATTTATAATAGTTGATTTTCTTTCCTTTTCATAAGTTTTGAAATATTAGCCATTGATCGATTATAGACTCGCAGTATCGATCGATACAAGTAGCTGGATACTAGTGCAGAAGTTCTCAAGGAAGATTGATGTTTAATGATCGAGAGGTAGAGATGTCGAGGGAGAGATAGAGGTAGAGGTTGAGAGAGACGCGGGGGTTGGATAAAAGAACAGATCAGCAATTGATCGAACAGAACACATGAGCAAGAGGGGGTTTTGACGGATTCTAAAAATTTTTTTTTTTCGTTGATATTAATTCAAAAACACAACAAGCAGTTCTCAAGTTATGACAATGGAACTTTCAACACCCGAAAATTGGATAAGAAAAAAACGGTAGACACTCTCCATATACACATACACCATATTTCTCTGCTCTTCTGTAAAAGTGCTCCTAGTGTCTCTGGTCACACTCTCTCGTTTTCTTTATCTGCGAACACGAGAGAGTGTTGCCAGACAGACGCGGTGAGCACTAACTTACGCTGACAATGAGCATTGTTCATATTGTGCAGAGACAATGTTACGGAAAATATTCTTGAAAAAAACTAGTAGAATGGAGGTTTAGTTTTGTGTATGCTGTTGTCTCCCCAAGACAAGAAAACGATCAATCACTCGAGGCAAGCAAATGCCGCAGCGAGTTTTTGTTCCCTGAACGATCGGTGGATCAAAAATCGATTGATTGATTGCATTTAATTGTTTTATTTATTTATTTATCATACATCATAAAGATGTTTCAACAAGTAAAATTAACGAATAAAAATTAAGAGATCTGCACAGGGAGAATAAACGGGGGCAATGGATAAAGGGAAATGGGGGAAGGTGAAGAAGGTCAGGGATGTCTCAATAGCGTTTTCTCAAATGCCAAGATCAAAGATTTATGGATTTTACTTTGTGAACAAAAGTATTTCTGGTTGAATTTTGTTGTGAGCAAATTGAAATTCGAAGAAGAGTAGTAGGATTATTGTGTGGTTGAAACTTATTTTTGTTGAAATTTTGACGCAGTTTGAAGAAAAAAAACATGAATAAACACGCTATTTAAATGACTTTCCAGGACCACCCCGCAGCTCCGGAGTTCCGTCGTCCAGTTTGGTCATCGGCATTCGGCAACTCCACAGACTCTGAGAGCTACGATCCCATGGCGAGCTCGATCGAGTTCGGATCAAAGGACAATCTAGAGGTACTGATTGTGGGAAGATACCCTTGGTAAAACCGGAATCCTAAAAGATCAAGCAAATCCCCAAAAATCTAAAATCTTGCACTTCTGGGATGAAAAATTTTGTTAGGGGTTTGTTCTTGCAGGATACATGACACAGCCTTGTCCAAACCGAATGGTCCTAACCGAACATTTCTCCGGTACCCGACCCAATTCCGGTTTAATGGTCTCAGTGTATAATATGTTTTGGAGAGTTTCTCGCACGTCTTTCTCCTCTCGTTGTCAGCTGTTAATAGAATAGAATAGAGAGTGGGAGGGGTGAAAGGTATGCGGGATGTCTAGGGTACAACAAGTGGATCAGACCCTCTATTCCATTTTTAATCTTTGATCTTTGATCTTTGTCTTCATTTTGTTTCATATTTTAGTAATACTGCTAGTCTCAAAGAAGAATACTTCATAAAGATTAATGCTTCTGAAAAGTTCTTTGAATTCGGAAAATATGGCTCTAAAATCTCCTCATTAGATTGAAATCTTGCCCATTTTAAACTTACTATCTAGTAAAATAAAAATATTTAAAAAAAATCAACAAACAAAACATCTGATTACAATCCAAATACGCACCTTTTTTACAGGTAGAATTCGTCAGCGGCAAGGACACAGCTTTCATGAACGGATCCGTTCCCACTTCGCAGCTGTCCTTCTCGGCCTCAACCGAAACAACCACAACCGCACCCGAAAACCCCGTTTCCGACTCCGTTTCCGGTTCCCAATTTTCCGGTTCAGCCGAGTCCAGCCACGCCATGTCTCGTACCATCGAGATGAAACCAGTGTCGTTCTCTTCAACCGACAAGGGATCCATATCCTGTGAGATGATAACCCCAACCCCGGTTTTGGTCAGCAACGGTACCGTACCGACCGGTGTCACCATCAGCGAGGTCTCGGTTACAACCACCGGTTCGGGACCGACGGTAGATGGAGTCTCGGTGACGACGTCAAACCAGGATTCTTCGCTGACAACCGGAGTACCGATCGATACCGTAAGCTCTGACGGTCAGACGACTACTGTGGCCCCGATTGCTCTCGGATCCACCTTCCAGATGAGTCCACACGAGGAGGAACATGCTGTAGCGCCAGAAATTCCGAGGTTTCAGCTTTAATTTTTCTCCATGGAATTTATAAGATTGATTGCTATCCACTAGAACTATCCCCGTTTGATCTTTCTAAATTCATTTGCATACTATTCCCACTTGGGCGTTTTTAAAATGCCCCACTAATATGAAACTCTCCACTCTGGCTACATACTCTCGCTCCTTCTTTGCCTGCGAGAGAGCGTGGTCAGAGCGGAGAGTCAAATCAGCATGGGTATAATCTCGCTATTCAGAGACCGTGCAATGTCCCTTCATGAGCGTTCGATGCTCGCTCACGGAGCCGCCATGATCCCCACCGGACTAGATACCATCCAGGAACCCGAAGAGGAGGTCATTTAATTAATTTATTATTTAAATATTTTTAATACACACAAAATCTCAATTTCCTGTATGTACATTATGGGAGACGACGACCTATGATTACTTGTGAATTCATGCTTTAATAGTTAAAGTGAGAACACTAGCTAAATGGAAGCTTTCGCTTTCTTTGTCTACGAGAGTGTGGCCAGATCAGAGTGTAAAATTAGCTCGGGTGTGTTTTTAAGCAATATTTGAAATGATGCGTCTCTTTCAATATAGAGGATTGAACGACGAAGAAAATATTATTTTTCTGATTATGAACATTTTTTAAAATATCTGCATTAAGGTCCATATCACCAGTAGCACTTCTGCGACAACGACGACAATCACCACTACCGATGCTACCATGGACGACGCCGGATACGGTAGGGCATTGCTTAAAAACCAATATGACGGTACGTTTTGAGGAATGAAAAATAATCAAAATTGCTATATGCAAAATATAATACTGGATAGGGTAGCGTATTAAAAACAATCAAAAAGCGAAGTTGATTTATATATTTTTCTATTCTGTTCACGTCTGAACCACTGGTATAATTCTTGTCTTCTCTTACTTCCACTAGTCGTGAAACGTAACAATAATTTTCCATATGATCTATTAGAATTTATTATGCAATAATAAGGCACTCCCGAGCTATTTTTTCTCTCCGCCATTGCTCTCTCTCTCTCTCTTGCAGACAAAAAAAGAGATTGCTCCCAGAGCGGAGAGTTTCAAATAACTTTAGGTGTGGCTTTAATAAAAAATATCGATGCTATACTAGAAATTAATGAGAGAATAAAGAATAATTGGCTTATGACTGTGAATAGATATAAAAATGAATAGGTATGGTGATTATGCGAAAAATATATGCGGACCGATTTTTCGGCCCTCGGTCATAGACACCGTAACCGCCCCATGTGGGTTGGGCCTCATCAGCAATATTAACGGCACCAATAATAATAATAAGATATTGACTACAGTTACTGCATTCACAGTAGATGATGTTAATACTAATAGTAATAGTGAGTAATCGTGCTCTCCAAATGTTTTATGGTGTGCTTCGGCCACTATATTCATTGGCCTAAATTATAAAAAAATAAATAAAATAATTAAACCGCACCATTCAGATCGTCGTCCATCTCTAGCAGACATGCCCATCTCGGCCACCACATATGTCGCTTCCACTCAATCGACTATCCTCGAAGGAGCTGAGAGTGTGGAGAGGTTGCTTCAAATATCTTTTATGAAAAATTTCATTTCATGGTTTACTGGAGATTTTAAAAGTATAAAGATTTTGCCTACAACACTGTGTTATTATCTCCTGGTTCAGTTTTCACGTCACGATTTCTATAATCGAAATGAAAAAAAAATATTTTCCATTGTTTTGAAATCGCGGAAAGTGTTTTAACGATGCAATTGCAGTGGATACTCGGAGATTCCGGTTGCAGCAGCTCCAGCTCCAGCTCCGGACGCTGCAGCTCCTGAAGCTCAGCAAGCTCCAGCTGCAACTTCTGACTCTACCGCCCCTGAAGCTCCGACAGACAGCGTGTGAGTAAAATATGTCCTCAACTACATATGCCAATATGAAAAGCTTGAATGGAATATTGTATTTAAAAGTTGTATACGAGCTTAAAGAAGGGGACCCACGAGTTTTTCGTGACTAAACTGGCCAGACAGAACTATTGATCACATCTCCTTGTATACAAAAACAATTTTCTCTAAAATTTTAGATGCCCCAGATCATTGATATGCCCAGGGAAAGGCGCGAGTTTTTGAAATTGAAGCACAAATGTATAGAAAATTGCAAACGGGAATCGAAACCGTGTGGCGCGGTTACAAGCGCTGACTACTAACCACTGACTGAGCCACACGCTCTACGCGTTCATTCAGTCAAATCAAATAGAGAATAGAATGTCACTTCCTATGTCCCACGTTCTTCATGTCAATAGCGCAGCCCAAATCTCGTGGGTCCCCTTCTTTAAAAAATGCGCGAACATTCTCTCGACAAGTATTTTTTTTACAGATTATCAAGGCGGCTGTTTGATGCACAAGAGCAGACTCGACAGTTGATGGAGCTCCTCGGAGAGAGCACCCAACTATTGAGCTCCGTATCAAAGAAGGTGAGCTTCGCTGATTTAGGATACGAAATTATCGATTTAAAAATATCCATTTATCGATTTATTTACCTTCCTTTATTTTCTTAAGCTTTGAAAATAAGTTATTAGAGATGTGTCAACTTAATTTGTTTTGATTTTCAGGATGAAGCTACAACCGAAGCTCCCGCCCCATCTACAACCACATCTTCCTCCACGTTTACATCGTCCTCGACTACCTTCACGTCATCTGAATCTGCGGTAGGGTCATCCGGAGCTACCATATCGAACTCTGCTGCTACTGAGGGAGCTCTTCCTGGAGCTGCTCCTGCCGATGAAGCTCCACTAGAAACACAAGCAGGATCCGAAACCGCTTTCGGGTTTTCTGCAGAGAAGGAGAAGGAGATCAGCAGTGAGACTGGAAGTGCACCTGACTCACCTTTGGTCATTACTTCAAGACCGATTGAGGTTATCTTTAACGTTATTTTCTTAATTTTAAAGTAGTAATTTGGCAATAGCGCCTTCTTTTTAGTGTGAAATATTTCCAACCAGGCAGACAACGAGATGCAGAAATTAATTGAATTCTCTGAAAAAGCATTGATGTGTACGCGCAAAAGTAATAAATCTGACCCAAAGCACTCCCTATAATTGTACGATGTTATTTTGAAATGAACAGGAATGTTTCAGGTAGCTATGGAGTCCGGCTTCAGTGCTCCCGCTGTGTCCGACGACGTCGATGTCCCAACAACAGAATCGTCCGTTCCCCCAGAAACTTCAACTCCAATAGCTCCATCTTCTGAAGGTCCAGCTCCAGAAGTTCCAGCTTCTGAAGCTCCAGCTTCAGCAGCTCCAGCTCCAGAAGCCCCGGCATCACCGAAAACCCAGAATGAGTCCATCGTGTCCGCGCTGACCTCCATCTCTAGCAACATAACCTCGGTGGATGTCAAAACCGCCTCGATTGACAGTGTCGAATCGAATAAGGTTAGTAAAACACAAATAAGTACTGAGAATAAGAATGAAATGCTTATAAATAGTTAGAATATAGCTCTTTCATACACTCGATTCTTCCAGGCCGACGACGTCCCTATCGCCACGTCCACCTCATCCACTACAGATGATCGTCGTTTCTCGATCAACCCAGACACCGCCACAGAAAGCGTCACTCCGATGTCCTTCTCCACCTTCCAACTGACCGCCCAGGACCAGGATTCCGCCCCGACTGAGCCAGACTCCGTCCAACCCGATATGACCAAGGCCGATGCTATCCATGATGGAGCACTGGCCATGGAGGCCCATCCACAAGATGGCGTCCCCGAACCCGGTCAGGAAGTGCACATCACGAGCTCTGAAGAGATGGAAAAGCTCAGACGAAGGGCGAGCATTCTCGACGGTGGCGCGGAACCGGGCGTACCGACGACACCTTATGTCACTCAGACCAAGAGCCTGGTACTCATTCCGGAAGAGGACGACGGAACCGGAACCGGAACCGAAGCCGGCAATGAGCCAACTGCCGACGGCGTCAGTATCCCTGTGGAGGTAGTGCGTCATTTGGACGACAGCTCTGCGTGGTGCTCGGCAGCGCCAGAACCGGAGGGCGGCGTGAGCGTCCCTATTGCTATTGTTCAAGCTCCCGCAGATCCGGCGCCCAGCGATTCGGCGTCCAGGCAAGAGGAGTCCAAGACTGTTCCTGTATCGATTGGGCAGGAGACAACGGATACGCCAGCCTCCTCCGATGCCACTCCGGTGTCAGTATCGCAAGAGGACTCCAAGCCTACTACCCTTGACGGAGCTCCCGCTACCCAAGCTCCCGCGGATGTTGCTATCCCCGTAGAGATCACTGTCGACTCCGCTGTAGCACCTGCAGCTCCATCGGAGCCGACTGTGGCTCCCGAGGCTTCTATCCCGGTCGAGATAACTACGGACTCCCTAGTAGCTCCTGCGGCTCCTCAGGAGCCGGCTGCTATTCCAGTTGAAATCACTATGGACTCCACATCCGCCGCTGCGGCTCCATCTGAGCCTACTCCAGTCCCTGAGACGCCTTCTGACTCTCAACCTGCCGCAGGAACCATCAATATTCCCGTATCAGTTGTGGCCGAATCCGCGGCTGCGACACCTGCCACTCCTACTGATGCTGGAGCTTCTCCCGCTGCTCCCACTGAAGCTGGAGCTTCTCCCGCTGCTCCCTTTGAGGCTGGAGCGTCACCCGCAGCTTCTACTGACGTCGGAGCTTCACCTTCTGCAGCTCCTGAACAAGACGGCACAACCATTCCGATTGCTGTGAATATTGTTGGCCAGACCTCGGATCAGACCAAGGTTGACACCGAAGCGACTCCCGCTACGACCGAACCAGTCACTGTTGTTCCAATCACAATTCAAGAATCTGCTCCTGCACCTACAGAGACCGTTCCCGAACCAGCCCAAGCCCCTGTGACCACGGATCAGGCGAAGGTTGAGACCGAGGCGGCTCCCGTTACGTCCGAACCAGTCACTGTTGTTCCAAGCACAATTCCAGAAACTGCACCTACACCTCCCGAGACCGTACCCGAACCAGCCCAAGCCCATGTGACCACGGATCAGGCGAAGGTTGAGACCGAGGCGGCTCCCGTTACGTCCGAACCAGTCACTGTAGTTCCAATCACTATTCAAGAATCAGCTCCTGCACCTCCCGAGACCGTACCCGAACCAGCCGAAGCCCCAGTGACCACTGCCGAACCCGTGCCAGTACCCGAACCCGCTGTAGCTAAAACCGAACTCGAATCAGTGCCCCAGCCAACAGAGAAACCAGTTACAGCTACCGATACCGTCCCAGAACTCGAACCCACACAGACCCGTGAATCGCCTACTGCTACTCAAGTTCCTGCTCCCACTTCAACCGAAACCGAAGTTCCCGTAGCTTCTTCTGCTGATGAAATAGCCAAGAGAAGAGAGTCTCTCATCAGTTCGGATGGTATTTATTTGTTTAAATATGGTTTTCCGAGATAGAGTTTGGTTCCGGGATGGAAAGCAAATCCACACAATATCTCTACACCGTGGTGTTCGACGCGGAGTACTCCGGGGGTTAAAAATATCAGAGAGAAAAATGTGATCATTGATTTATTTTTCATAATTAAAAAGAATTACTGAAAGGGGGGAATTTTAGTCGCGAAAAATGTTTATTAATTTATTATTGATTTATCGATTGGACAGGCACCGCCACCAGTCCGACCACTGCCAACGCTCCTGTATCACTTGAAACAACGTTCCAGATAGAACCCAGTGAGGAGGAGTCCGCCCAAGCACCCGAAGCTCTGAGGTTTTTTTAGGAACATTGTTTTCACAGAAACAAAATTGATAAAAAAGGTTTTCGCAAAAAAAGTACTATTAAGAACTATGGCCACATTCTCTTGCAGACAGAAAAAAACGTGAGAGCGATGTCAGAGAGGAAGGATTCAAAATATCTCGAGATGTGCCTTTACACTCTTCCAATGCCGTAATTTCGTAGAAATTTCCAGAGACCGTGCAATGTCCATTCACGAACGTTCCCTACTCGCCCACAGCTCATCCGGTTTCACTCCCGGTCTGGAGCCAATCAACGACTCCGAAGGTAACGTTTATTATTTGTTGCCGTATTGAATGTTTTGTCCATAATAATCCATAACATGTGGGTTTCATGAAAAGTATGAAAAAGCAATTCAAAATGAATGCATAGATGTCACATAAAATACAATGCCACAACGATGTAATAAGATTTAAATTCACTGTCGTTCGGTGTCAACCTTTCGCCATAATGTTATGTGTTGAATATCATTTTATCATAAGAAAAAATACAACAAACATAAATTAAATCCAGGTAACGGAGCGGAAGAACAGCACGTGACCTCATCTGATGAGTTCGGTACTTCTACTGCAAGGAGAGGATCTATACTGGCTGCTATGACGGCCTTCCCGAATGAGGGTGAGTGTACGATATATGACTGATGTTCTGTTCTAAAGTCAAGAAAAGAAAAGAAAAAATGAGAGAGTGTGTAAAACGAGGAGTTTTTAAAATTTTCATTTCCTTTCATTACACTCTTGTACGCCTTTTATACACAATTATATGAGCGAAATACTTTAAATGCATACAAAAACCAAAAGAGACGGGTCACGGATAAAATCCCACCAAATCAATGATTTCTATGTTCTTGCTTGGTTCTGTCAAGTATTCCCAGTATATATCTGTCGTCTCTGGAAGAAAATCTCACGAGAAATAGCCCGTAAATAGTTCATTTCGAATATTTGCAGGCGACGACAAATCCACGACTTCCTTCGTGTCCTTGGCCGCAACTCCACCCGAGTTGTTTGTGGCCGAGGAAGGACCAAGCACTGGACTCGAGCCGATTAAGGAGACTGTGGAACCTACCGACACACCCTCATCAACGGCGCCCGCGTCTTCCGGATCTCCGGCAGGCTCCAGCTCGCCTTTGATCTCGACTCCGACCGAGAGCCGGGCCATAGATATATCGGCTCCGGCACAAGACGTGACCAAGCCTCAGCTCTCAATCCCTACCGAGAATCGCGTTATAGACATCACAGCGCCTCTGACCGACGGCACCAAACCTCCATCGTCGCCGAAATCTCCCAAGTCTCCTGGTGGTGTGCAGTGGCTCGCGGAAAGTGCACCGGCCCCAGGGACGGATGACAAAGCGCCCCAATCTCCGTTCACTCTCGACACCACGGTTACGGTTGCACCACCAACTTCACCACCCCATCATGAGCACTCGAGAACGCCCGAGTCACCCCAGACCATAGTCGCGGCCGCACCTACGCAGATCCAGGAGCCCTCATCAGTCCAAAACCAGACCCAGGAACCCACTCCTCCTACGCCAAAGACTCCGGTTGGCGTCACTTGGGTCACCGAACCCGCGCCCGGTGATGCCTCAACTCCTTCAACCATCCAGGAAACCGCCGCCGCGCCCAAGACGCCAACCGAACCCGCGGCGCCTGCCCTGACTCTATCCCAAACCGAGCCTGTACAGCCCGTGGAGCCCCAGTCGCAAGCTCCTCCCACTCCAAAGACACCAGCCGATGTTGCATGGATCACTGAGCCTGCAAGTCAAGTGGGCGGAGCCACAGAGTCTATCCCATCAGCCGGTGCTGAATCAACCTCAGCCGTCCCCCAGACACCCACATCGCCCTCTGGCATCAAGTGGATCACCGAGGACGCCAATCAGACTCCCGCAGCACCTGGCGCCGAGTCAGAGTTCATGGTGAACTCTCCCTGGAGTGGAACCGATCAGCCCAAGCCGGCCGAGCCGCCAGCGCCTGAGAAGACGCCGGACGACGGAGTTACATGGATCACGGAGCCACCAAGCTCGAAGGTATGAGACTTTTCATTATATACCATTAAACATAAATCTGGTAGTTAGTGAGGTAATGAATACCAAATTTCTTGTCACTTTTTATGGACTGTCTTCTAAGTCTTCAAGTGTTACTAACTGTTGAAACTAGGGCAATCTCTCTTTAGTATGGATATAGTACTTCCTGAAATTTGAAAGCTTGAGCTGGGTGTAATACACATCGAATGCTTGAGAGGCACAGATTGCTAGGGCAGAGGGAGCGAGGTAGAAGTTGAGCAGTGGAGAATCAGAGAAAATGAGCTGGAGGGGATGAGAGAGGGAGATCGAAGGTAGAGAAAGAGGTAGAGGGAGAGGGAGAGGTGGAGGTAAAGATAGCGGTAGAGGTAGAAGGAAAGAGTAAAGAGAGAGAATGAGAGAAATATTTGAAAGGTTGAAAATAAGTATCTTCTCGCTCTAGAGGACTCTCTCTCTCTCTAGAAGTATTACCGGATCATTGCCGTTTTTTATGATGTATGATGCCTCGGGGGGCTACAGCAGGAAATTCAATACTCCCGAGAGAGAAATCGATGGGAGGAAACAATCTGAGAGATCTTTCAAGGCATATCCGAGATGATTTGAAACTCTCTAATCTAACAATGAGGTTTCGCAGACAAAGAAAGAGAGTGTGACCAGAGCGGAGAGTTTCAGATTATCTAGGAGTGTCCCTTTAGGGCTTTGTAATCTTTATACTGTAATAATTGAAAGACAATATATATATACACTACAACAATCGGCAACATAATTATTAAAAATAATTAAATACATATTCATAAATATATTTTTTTCAGTCCGCCCTGGACGAGCCACAAGCACGTCCTCCACTGGAGAGAACCGAGTCAACGAGGAGTGAAAGGGACGCGAGCACTGCTACTGATGTCACTGTTAGAGCCACATCACCCACCAAAAATGTAAGAGTTAGCGGGTTATCGATTGATTTATCGATTAGTTTCCGGTGGCGATATCAACGAAAAAACCTCTGAGTAGGTATACAAAAGAGGAACACTTTCAATTAGTTTTAGTGTCAGAAAATTTCTTTGAAACCCAATAGAATTTTATTAATAAAACGGTAGTATTGATGGATTTTCAAAGAATGGTGCCCTAAACTTCTTCCGTTTACTACTTTGTTGTTGCTTTTGATCCCACGAGTTGGTCCACATCTGTTTCTCTTTTCATCATTCGCAGCGGAAACGATCACCCTCTCACGCATTAAAGCAGGTCATAAGAACCATTGGTGAAGTAGATGCTCCAGTTTCAAGCTAAAGCTGCAGAATATTTTTATCAAAATTGTTTCCGATCGAAACAACTCTAACTAAAAACGAAAATTATGGCGTACGAAACGTTTTGTTTTCTGCATAGTCTATTTGGTAATGATTTTGTATCAATAATAATACTATCATAATGTAATTAAATTATTCATATACTTAATGCTTTCACACTTGCTCGCTGTCCGACTCTGAGCCTTCCCAATCCACCAAACTCTCCCCATTAAATCCCCCCAATGAGTAGTGAGATTGACTAAAAGAAACAACTGTCACGAATTCATTTCATCTTCATCCCACCACCCTTCACCCTCAATTTTCGCCGCTTCATTTTCCTGACTCTCTCGAAAACCCATACTCTCTCACTACGTCTCTGTCTCTACTCCTGCTTATATTCTTCATTCCTCTGAAATTATTTTAAACCTGACTTTTATAAGCCTCGTTCTGCTTTATCCATCAAGGTTTTGATCGATATTTTCACTTCAGTTATTGTATGAAGATCTCACTAGTAGGCTATAAGGTAAGGAATATTGAACGAAATCTCTCCCAATTTTTAAACCTAACTTGAAAAGACTCGTTGTGTTTTTTATCACTGGCTTTCTCGTTAGCAGTGGTCTCCCGCAAGACATCGTGTGCCTCATATAACGGGACCTTTACCTTTACCCTCCTAAACTACTATGGAAACGTTGTTAAGGAGCAATTAAAATAAATTCAATAGGCTATCGTTGTACAAAGGAAAGTGAAATTCTAAACAGGGATTCAATTATTGGATATTTTGGATACTTAAAGGGAGCGTAACCTCACTCAATGGTCTCTTCGACGCGCAATGCTCTCTCGTTGTTAGAGAACTGAGAAATAGTGTGCGCAATGGAGAGACCATTGAGTGAGGTAACGCTCCCTTTAAAACACGATATTTTACGATTTTTCCCAATTACACTCAGAAAAATGAAGTGTTAATATGAACACCCATAGGTGTACCGGGTGAAACTGTAATCCCCAATGTGTTCTAATTAACATCTTTTGGGGTGTATATTGGGAAAAGGTGTAAATTGGAACACATGGGGGTGTTCAATAGAACAATCTGATGTGTTCAATAGAACACATCAAAAAGCTGCATAGAGTTTTTACACATTTTTTTTCTGAGTGTATATGATTGTTTTCCAGGTGGGACCGAGCGTGAGCGTTGATGATGATCTTGCAAGTGGAGTCATGACTGAGGATAAGGTTTGAATTTAATTTAATTAAGTATTTAAATTTAATTTGTTATTTTAATTATTTTATCCATTTTCATGACTACTGGACACACAGACTAAATTGTCTTTCTTGAAGTATATGTTTGCTATCCTCAGGGCACGAAGGTTCGCAAACTCTCGTGGGCCGATCAGC
The DNA here is from genome assembly GCA_943737045.1 of Parapristionchus giblindavisi. Classification (NCBI taxonomy): domain Eukaryota; kingdom Metazoa; phylum Nematoda; class Chromadorea; order Rhabditida; family Diplogasteridae; genus Parapristionchus; species Parapristionchus giblindavisi. Next base: position 1,378,512 of record CALSFV010000005.1, read on the forward strand.
AACCAGCGAACGAAGAGAACTTCAACATAGATGAGTAAGCTCTTCTTGGTATCAATATATATCTTCCCGAAGGACTCGAAAAAAGGGGCGATAGAGTGTGTAAAACAAGGAGAGTTTTCTTTATTTAAAAAATTCTTTTCGAAACTTTTTAAAAGATCGAGGATACTGAATGTTTCCTTGTAAAATCGATTAATTATATCGATCATTAGTGTTTTGTCAAAAGAGAGAACAAAAATGGAAGCACCATTCCACGTTTTAGTTTTCACAAACACTATTTTTTTGCATCTGTTCTTATCGTTAAGAGAGTTTTGGAGGGAAATTAAATTACGTTCCACGATCTCCGTATATGGTTCTGAAGGATATTGTCAAGTAATACAATCTTGTTAGATGAGATATATTAAAAAGATATAAATATATATCATGCACTATATATAAATAGAATTGTGATGGTGTTTGTTGCAGGCCACGCCCCCTTCTCTCTCTCTCTCTCTCTCTCTCTCTCTCTCTCTCTTTCTCTTCCACTATCTCTCTCTCCGCCGCGCACCACAAATTTCATGTTATTGTTAAAACAAGTCGCGGGCGCTCTCTTAGAAGCATCCAGAAAGTTCGATAAACATCCGTGAACTCCGCCCTGGCGGGTACATACACAGATTTTTTACATCAATTTTGCATCAAAACAAACGATATAACACGAAAATGCACCGTCTCTTTATTAAGTTTTTCATGCACAATATTTCGTCATTTTAAAATATATTTAAATAAATATTGATTATCTAATATTTTCCCTATTATTTAGTTACGAGCGTCGCCTGAACGAGACAACCGCTCAGACCAAGGATCTGGTCAATCTTCTCTGTCAGACCGGACAACAGCTCAGCGATAACTCGGTCAAGATGAGCGATGTGTAAGTTTAATTAATTTTAATTATCATTTATTTAAATATTTTTAAATAATATTTTGTTCCCGCTTTACACCATCAGTTGGATTTTCGTGAATGATTATTTTGATATTTCTGGCCAAAATAGAAGTATTTTAATTCTCTTGACTAAAATTAAGAAAAAAAAACAAATTAAGACTGATGTTCATTAATAACGACTTGAAACCAGTAATGCTTAGAAGGGGAGGGTCAAAAGCCAGGCTCACATGAGAAGCTTTCAATGTGAGAGAGAAAATACCTATTTAACATACTGCATTTGGAGCAATCCCTGGGCAGTAAGGGTTGAATAAAAGGCCTGCAAATTTTGAATATTTTAAAAGCCCACCTGTGCTAATTTGAAACTCTCGTCTCTGGCAATGGTATCTCGATTTCTTTGTCTACGAGAGAACATGGCCAAAGCGGAGAGTAAAATTAGCTTGGGAAGTGGTTTTAAGCAATTTTCTACAGATTCTCAGCGGGCATACAGGCGGAGGTCCGATCGATGCTTGATCAAGAGAGAAAAGACAAACAAGCTGCCGCTCTTCCTTCCATTGATGAGGTATTTTGGTAGTTCAGTTAATTATTTATTTATTTATTTATTAGATGCGCCCATGACAGGTGCGACATTATGACTTATTATGAGAATTATTTCAGTCAGGAAGAGAGAAGTGAACTGTTGCAAAAAAATCATGGTGAAAATATAACCATATGTTGAAACATACTTAGTCTCTTAACTCTCTTTCCTTTTCTTTCTCTGTGACAGAGCCACAATCCATCACTTTGTTTCATAATGTATCAAGACATTAACATAAGAAATTTGCATAATATGAATAAATTGATTGATGATTTTCACTATGACTATTGGGGCAATGATTATCTGTTAAAATGATCCTCGAAGCTCCTGAAATTTGAAATCATGGTTGCTGGTTTTCCAGAACAGCGAGGCATTCATGTCGCGAGAGCCACCACCACAGCTGGTTTCCGGAGCGTAAGATTTAACATGCTTTTCCTTTTTTCCTTCCTTTTACTTGTCCTTTATGTTCGAAGATCCTGAATCTCCGAGAGCTTTAATTGCACACCCTCAGCTAATTTGAAACTCTCCGCTCTGACAGTGCTTTCAGCGAAGAAAAACGATAGAGAGTCGCCAGAGCGGAGAGCCTCAAATTAGCTTCGGGCCTGCCTTTTTAGAGCTCGTAAGTTCTCGATGAAGCTTCAGGAGTTCATTTCAGACTACCGCCAAACGTTGAGAGTGTCATCGTCTCCTGTCCTGATATCAAGGCGGTTTCAGGTCGGTGAAATTTTTTTAGACATTTTTATTAATATATTTGATTTTTACCTATCATTATGTTGTTATTTTACGCATAATACATGTATGGTTACTGAACAAAAGTTGAAGATCGTTAAAGCAACAAAGATCATCATTTTATATCCTTCAAAGATCATAAATCACTATTTTAGGATCATTGGTTCTCGCAAACGCGAATATTATGATAACTGATGATGAAGTCGGATTGTTCTTGCTGACATTGGATTGTAAAGTAAATACGATTAAAATATTTCTTATGACGTATTCTGTCTCAAAATGATTTTCATTGAAATAGGTAAAAGTAGATGAAAATCTCGAAAGAAAGTTTTTATGTGTGCAAAAAATGAAAAAAAAAGCCAAAATCAATGTTAAAATGATTTAAAAAATGATTACAGGTCGTTCGACACGTTTATAACGCCAACTGGAAGCACGCTGCCAGTCCCTGTTTGTTTAAGGATCGATTGAAAAGCTACATCCTGGTAAGGAAGGGTCTCTTCGCCTTGAAACTTAAAAAATCCTCAAAAAACATGCTGATGTACATCTGTAATTGTAAAAAAAACTTGTAAAAATGACTGCTTTATTAGAATAGATTGTGGCTGATGGTATTTAAAGCCTTGTGGGAGAATATTTAATAATAAATTTATCTGACCTCGGAAGGTATTTTTAAGATTTATAATTAAATGTTTAAACATATGATAAATTCAGGAGGTAAGAAAGAAGGCTGCGATTACTTGATCGTAGCATACAATACTTATGAGTTACGAATACATTGGCACTATGGGTACAAACAACACTAGTCAAGATTATTCCATTTTTTTTATAATGTGCACATTCAATGCTATGAAAAGAAATGATTAGAAATTGATTTTATTTAAAAAAGTAATAAAAGTAATCTGTCCTTTATGTTGTTTTAGTGACTTTTGAACAACACAATTAGGCTATCAGTTTGGCCATTTCCACAATACAGCGCTTACAACATTAAAATAATAGGTTTTCAAAATAATATTTCGACCAATGCTCAACCTTCTTTCTTTAATTTATTGTTGTGCATTTAAAGTATAAATATGACCTAACACTTTTTGGTCTAGACAATAATAGCCAAATCAATAATAATTTTCATTTCCTGACTCCGCCCATTTATCGATTGAGATTCCTGTACTTTTCCAGGTCCTCATGGACGTCAAGGATGACGACGGCCAATGGGCACGACACATCGTCAAGTTCACCGAGAATCTGGATTATATTGAGAAGGTTAGGATTACTGATCGTTGATCTATAAATCTTCGGGCTTTGAGCGTCAATCATCATTGTCATTTGGTTAATTATTCTTGAACTTTGAATTTGGACTATATTCTTGATGTTTTCTGTTTGTTTTTTTGGCTTGACATTTTTAAATATTATTGACATTCTTTCTTGTCATCTTTAAACTATACTTTAATAATGTCTAGAGCCATTATTAGGCTCAAAAAAGATAGCACATGATTCTTGCTTTTTGAACCTGACTTACCGAACTTTGATCACTGATCTTTGATCTTTGATCTCTCATTGTCAGGTCGAATGTCCCAAATGGATCCGTGAGAGGACAATCGTCTCTGATCGATTGGCCGTTAATCGATACGAAAACATCTACTATTGCGTCAATGGAGAGGTAGTGATTAAAAGAATTATTTTACTTTAGTCTAGTGATCGCGATCTGAGGTCGTCAACCGCAAGACGAGGGTTCGGTTTGGAAAATACTTTTGCTAATTTTAATTTTCGCTCCAGATCTTCTCCGCACTGTATGAGCTTGCGCCCACCTGCAAATGGACCGAACTTTTATTCAGGTAAAATTACGGTTAGAAATTATGCTCAATTTTCTGTGGTTCGATTCCATGCATGATCACATTAATAGCACACATTTTACTTGAAAACACCTGAGACTCGAATGTTCCAAAGGCTAAAGAAAAGAAGGCTATGCCCTCATTCCCTCTTTTATTTTCACCCCATAATGTGACTTTTGACCGAACATGTATATGGTTAAATAAAGCGAATGACGACAACTACAAAAAATTAACTACAAAATGTTGCATCGTTCATTTGCAATTTAAAATATACTTTAAATGCTGCAAGAAACGTGAGTAATAAACTTGCACATTTCTGTGATAAATGATTTTTTCTTAACTATTATACTATTTTATTATTTATAACATTTAGGCAAAGTGAATCCTTCATCGACATGCTTGTCTTCGCTATTATTGGTCCTATCCAGCAGATTTTGATCGTCGAAGGTTGGCTCCGCCCTTTTTGATCCTTGATCTATGATCTCTAATTTATGATCTTTGATCTTCCAGGTCGTCGAGATCACGTTCTGCTATGTTCTATTCGTGAATCGCAATGTGTGGAAGCGAGGCGAATGGCCCTCTGTGAACGACCCGGTGCTCTTGCGAGAGATGAGTGTGGTGAGAGGCTTACTAAGCTTACAATTTCAAGCCGTTCATAGTCGTTGCTCGCAAAAAAAGAAAGCGAGATAGCATTGGCAGAACGAAGAGTTTCTCGGGGTGTGCCTTTAGAAGAAATATTACAATCTCGTTTATTGTATGAATATCGTTCATCCACTCAATATCCTCCTCACAGGTCGTCTATTTGTGATGAACCGCGCCGCTGCAGCTATCCAAGTCGTCGACACGCGTGTCTGGGCTGCAGCCAGGAATATGGTCGTGGTCGATAAGTGAGTTGATATTTGATCTTTGATCTTTAATCTATTGCTTCCTAAATTTATTTTGAAACGGTTCATTTAGAAATCGTAGAAATGCTCGCTTATCTTTACGCGTAAATATTTACTATTCTAATATACTATATATACATATATATTATGTTATTAAACTTCTCGGTAACGAGTTCCACGCACCAGCGTCACATGAACTTTTTTCAAACAAATAACCCTAAAATAACATAATATATAATGTTATTTCACGTGCTTCAGTACACATGTATAGACATATAGTATACGATGTATCTTATGCACTCGTGAGCCGACAACAAATCGGATTTTCGAGCACTCTCGAAAAAGAGGTGTGCGCATATGAGACCCCTTGCGTAATAATCAACTAAAATCAGTAAAATCTCGCATCAAATTCACTGTGCCGGTACTTAGTCAAATCTTACGTAAACGGCCTCATATGCATAGAGGGATTAGATGTGATGCCTTTCAAGACAATCATGGACCAGACACGATACGAAATGGAATATACTACGGCTTAATACTGATGTATCCTTGTCTACTGGATTATTGCTTATTTTTACTGACGCACCCGTTGAGTCACCATCACTCATCAGCGAATACATCGTTAATTAGCTAAATAATTAACTAATTAATCGATAATTAACTAATTAATCAATGATGTCATCAGGTTCGTGCCCCATTTCTCTGCTGCCTACGGTATGCTGGTGATCCCACAGAAGCGCGCAGTCAAGGTGCACAAGTACGCCTTTGAATGGGATCAATATGATGTTTGATCTTTGATCTTTGACCTTTGATCTTTGCTTTCACTACCGTAATCTTTGCTCCGCTTGCCTTGTATTCCCTGCTAGTGTTTTTTGCTTTGCCATGACTGTGTACTGTATTTGATTTGAATAATTGATTGATATTGAATTTATCGATTGTCGTAAATAAAAGTGACACTATTTTGAGATCAACAACCGTTTATTTATGCATATTCACTGACATACATATAGTAAATTACTTGGCGGACGAAAGAGTGCGGCGGACGAGAGGTGGGTGCGAGAGAGGGAGATCGGATACGGTCGGAGATCAAAGATCAAAGTTCAAAGATCACTCTGGTCGACGTCGCATCATCCGCATCTTGGACAGTGTGAGCGAGGCGAGATTTCGCTTGTCCCGAAGTTGTCGGCGTTCTTGCAAAAGCTTAAAAGAACGATAAACTTTTCGTTGATGAACTCAATTTACTTATATATTTATTTATTTATAGAAAAGTTTATACAATATTTACAATACTTTCAGTGCTATTTCTGCCATTTTATGTTAGTATCTGCAGTTTGCGAATAGAAAAGAGACTCATAAGAAAAGGCCAACAGGAAACAAAGATATAGTATGTAAAACAGATTTTTTCTTTATTTTTATATATGAATTAAATAAATACCTCGCAGAATTGCCGGAGTTGCGTGGCTTGCAACGATTTCTGGTCGGCATTTCTCAACCACTGAAATAGATTATCAGTTAGGATCAAAGATCAATGTTCAAAGACCAAAGATCAAAATACAAAGTTCAAAGTTCGCACCGGTGCATTTAGATTGGAGCAGACATATTCAAAGTGTTCGGCTTCTTCAGGCGGCATGGACTGTTCGAATCGCTTGAGTGCATCTCGAATTGACTGACGGCTGGCTGGAATTAAATTAATTATTCAATTTTTTTATAAATTAAACCACGTCATAAGCCAGTTTTTTACTCCCCACTCTCCCAATGTTCTCTCGTATTTCCATGCGATTGTCAATCGTGAAAAAGCTCAAAGACCACATTTCACATTTCACAAATTTAATTTGAAATCCTACAGAATATTCGAGAACATATTTTTATCGAGGGAAATTCCAAATAATTTTTTTAATTATTTGATGACGCTAAGAATGACTAGTGAATAACTGACAGGAAGTGAGCGTTGCTCTAACGATGATTTAGCTTTACAGATTTACAGATTTACAGATTAAAAATTCAGATTTACAAAGATTATTCGGATCGCTTAAACAGTATTTGAATTAACTACGTAATGGCTACGATTCGTCAGTCGTAACTCCCCGCTTTAACTAACAATGTTTTCGTTAATCTAACCTTACAACCTCGTTGTTGTGTTGTATTTCGTGAGTCCCTAATGTATTCGTTCTGTTCTTTGCCATACTTTTTTTTGAAACCCACACAAGCCTATTATTACTTAATACTAGTGGTAGACTACGGCTCCTTTAAGTATAACGTAAACTCTCGGTCATGACAAATTATTAATACCACTAATCTGGCTTTTCTTAAGAATCGGATACGGATAACGTCACTTATTTTTTATTCGTATCACTTCCATTTTCTTTTAATCCGAATCCTTTAAAGTGATTAGACGACTCAAACATAAACTAGATTCTTGTCTCCGAAACCAAAAGTTTGGTATATATTTCAGCTCAAGAATACTAAAATGATTAAACTAAAATTACTAAAATTTGTGACTACTAAAATTCATTTCAATTTCAGGGGATTAGATACTTTACCAATGAGTACTAAAGGTCTTCATATTGACAATTTCTCATCGAGTTGTTCCCCCGATCTTTGATCTTTGAATTTTGATCTTTGATCTATCGTAACAACGCTTGCAACCAGACTCGTTTCGCCATTTTATCACCACACTTTAAAACGAAATCTTTGGCAACGATATCGATCTAGCGAGTCATAGTAACAAGCCTACGCTTCGACGCATTTCATCTACATCAGATATGCATGGTTATCTTATTCGACCAAGTGGAAAAAGTTGTTGAGTAGGAATTTCTAAGCTACTAATAAATTAGAAGAGATATCTACTTCATTCATCTTGAGTTATGACATATGCGCCGCGTACTTGAAGCGGAGTAATGTCCCCTCATTTTACACACTATTCGCTCTTATATTGTCCCGAGAGATCCGTGAGATCGAAATTAATCATTAACGACACATCCCCAGCTAATTTTACTGTCCGCTCTGGCAACACTCTCTCGCTTTCTTTGTCTACGAGACAGCGTTTCCAGAGCGGAGAGTAGAATTAGCTCGTTGTGGACCATTAACGCTTCTGGCCATACTGTAGTCTAGACGCCAAACGTAGTAGACAGAGCAGAGATTTCGAGATATTTCATATCCTAGCGTGCCCCCTCAATATCTAATGATAGCGAACAGAAAAACGAAGAAACGGAAAAGGACGAGGAAGTGTGCGATTTTTTTTCTTTTCGTACTTTTTAAACGTAATCCATAAGGTCCGATTAAAGAGATACTTACGTGCTACATAATACGCGAAAGCACTCGTGGGCATCGGCATCATTGACACGACGACGAAAAGTGTGATCATTGCTGCCTTAACATCGACTTAGTCACTTTAAAATGGACTTAAAGGCACACCTCAAACTAATTTTACTCTCCGCATTGGCAATACTCTCTCGTTGACTAAGAAAACGAGAGAGTATGGCCAGAGCGGACAATTAGCTTGGGGTATCGCTTTAATGACTTTAAAATGGACTTTTGTTAAGTCATAAGTTAAGTACTTACGCGATTGGACTTCACAAGTCGATTTGATGTGTGCGATTCGACCGCCATTTTTATTCGTACCACTAGTGAGAGGTGGACCTGAATAAATCAATTCAATTAGAACTTAGGAATAAGTGCTATCAATAAGCAAAACAATAACCTTAGCGCTCAATAAGTACAAAAGATCGAAATATTATTTTCAAAAAATCACCACGCGAGACATTACTGACAACAGTAGTAATCGTAAAATATAATGACGAACGCGTAAAAATATTCTTTGCATATTGAATAATCGCATGTGTAGAAACGGTCTAGGGTGTGAGGGTGTCCAGACTACATGAGGTTCGAAAAGTGATGAAATACTAGAAAATTCACAAGATTCATCATAAATATTCTGGCAGAACCAGGAATAGTGGCAGATTCAAGTAAGAGACGAGGTTTCTCCCTAGGTTTCTCTTTAGAACCTCTATCATTAGTGATAGTGAGCAAACTGAAATGTAGCTTGATTAGTCATGTTTCGAAACGTAACCTGCATTACGTGCAAGGGAATGAATATGGAATAAAACATGATTATCGTTGAGCAAACGGGTAAATTCTATAAATATATTGTATTTGTAAAAGGAAACAAGGACGCTCAGTAGAGAGATGAAGGAATGAAGGCAGCTGGTCCGCATTTTATTCAAGTTGAGTGGAACAAAATACCCATTAAAAAGCTGATAAAGTTGTTTCAATGCCAATATACATGACTAACTGAAATTGGCGTTGAAGAGAATTAAGCAACCCACTGACAGCGGCTTCTTTCATATGCTGTTTGACTGTTTGTTTAACGCCCCCGAAAGAGTATAGAGATGTACGAATACTTACTAACCATTACTATGTACGTGGGAAGCCCTAAGGAATGCTATTGCTTTGTTCAAGTCACGAAAAGAAAGGAAAATCTGAGAAACCTCTCCTCGTTTCACGCCCTCTCTCGAATTTTTCGTTTCTTTTCTCGACTAAGTTTCTAATAAATATGCAGGAGCGGTTATAGACAATTATGCGTATCATAACTTGAAAAATCGTGAGTAACTAAACTGGCTCTACCAAGAACGTAATCGTAGAAATTATAAGTCGCTAAACTCAAAATATACATCTAAAGGACCGATGACACAGAATGCTTGAGCAGACGAAGAAGTAGTACAGAGTGTTTCGAGGGCACTCGATACATGAGCTATATACTCGTATAAGTATTTTGCGTCAGAAGTACACGCAACAGAGTTTCATTGGGAAAGCACAGATGCAAAAGGGAAAACGGGTCGGACACCTGATCATACGAAACAACTCTTGGCATTAGCAAAGAGCGCCAGGTGAAAATGGCCGACTACGTAAACAAATTAGGCTTCCGCTTAGTCTGTGCAAAGACCGTTCGAAATCGTTCGAAAGCGTGCCTGAATTTTGAAATTAGCTCACACGTCTACAATTCATTTTCACACTCACATCGTTACAAATAGATATTTCGTTTCATAAATATTTCATTAAATATTAACTTAATATTAGAAACAACTGAATCATAGCTCAGTTCAGGCGCAACTTTGGCAAATATAGAATTCTCCAATATGTCATGCACTATAGCGAAATTTGTTGCCGAAAAGTCCCAAAACAAAAGGCACAAGAGATGAGAGAGTGTGTAAAACAAGGAGAGGGGAAACTTTTAAAGAACCTTTTCGTCACATCTTTTTGATGTATGATAAATTAAATTTCAATTTCATATCCATTTCTGTAACCCGAACTTCTACGATACAATGATCGTCCTTATCATGCACGGAACCAGTGTCTGCCACTAATTGACTGATTATTCAGAGTCCTATACCAAATTTCCTGGACTATTCCCTATTTAATACCGGAGCGATGTTGTATTCTGTACAATACTAAGATATTCACTGCAGACTACACTAGACCACCACCCCCTCTACTGAGAGATTCTCGGAAAATAGGGCATATTTAAGTATCGTCTTTTTGTTCGGGAAGAATGAGTTGATGGCAACCACTACCTTAGAGTGTCAACTAACAAGTGTCAACTAAAGACATCGTTTAATATTCGTGACTAATACTGAAAATAGCCCAACACAAACGCAAGCGATACTAGTTACAATACAGATTGCTGAAGTAGTCTCCCACGCGATGTATATAGTGCGAGACAGATTCGCAGAGATATTTTACAAAAACACAGAAAACTATCCGGAAATATCAAGGAACAAATTGAATTCGATGATTATATCCAAGAACATGAAACGTCTTCCGATAACAAAATCGCTTGCAGATACCAAAAAAAAAAATCGAATCCGTATGCAAAACGAAATGAACGCGAGACAATACCACATCCGTTTGGAATGGAAGGCTAATCTTTCCGCCTATCAAGATGTTTTTGGACGTGAGGCGAACAAGTGGTAAATAAAAAAATTATCGCTATGTATGCCAGTAGTCGTCATTTCATGCCATTTTTGTGTCATACATGTAGTTGTCGCAGAGTTTGTGATGGGTCGTTGAGAGCGATCTTTTTATGGGGAAAAAACGCTGCAACTTGCTCACTGGTTATGTTTTTGATGCTTGGCTGTTGATCGCGAAATAGGACTAGACGACTGACTTTGTTGCTCTAGTCCGATGATGCGAGATGTCTCACTTTCAGCAATTATTATGGTCAAAACAGAAATAATAATAGTCTTTCTGTAATATACTTATTAAACAATAGTGATTCTTTGAGTTTGTCTCCTTCGTGAGCGGTTCGTCTCTCGTTCCTCACTTCTTCTCTCATCGAATCAAGATCAACCGGGTAAATTGATCTCTTTTGAAAGATTACAAGCAAATCAGGGGGAGTATGCCTCCCGTTAAGCTTGCTGACGAAATATTTGACAAAGACTTTTTGGGTCATTTCTATCTTTTTTTTTTCAGGATTCAGTAGTGCTCATAAAATTTGAACGAATACTTATTCAAGAGGGAAATGACCCCTTGACTTCCTTTTGAGACCACAGCACGCCCAAACTAATTAGTCGTTTAATGGCAACCATTTCCTCCCTGATGGTTCTGTGCTTGATAAACGTTGCATTGTATATTAAAATTCCCCGACACAGAAATGGAGATATAAATTTAATTTAAAAAATTATCATACATCAAAAAGATGTGGCAAGATTCGAAAAGCGTAAAAGTGAAGCAAACGCAAGACCAGTAATGAATCGCATAGCATAAAATTGAAAAATTCTGCAATATGTTTGGAACCCACTCGAACATATACTATTTACAGCCGAAGTTTTACCAGCAAGCGAGAAATGACTAATGTTGAGATGTGTTTCATATTGAGCATCAGTTCTGGCTTCCAGTATGAAGACAGCGAGAGCGTACGATCAGCGCGGCTTCCAGTATGAAGACAGCGAGAGCGTACGATCAGCGCGGCTTCCAGTATGAAGACAGCGAGAGCGTACGATCAGCGCGGCTTCCAGTATGAAGACAGCGAGAGCGTACGATCAGCGCGGCTTCCAGTATGAAGACAGCGAGAGCGTACGATCAGCGCGGCTTCCAGTATGAAGACAGCGAGAGCGTACGATCAGCGCGGCTTCCAGTATGAAGACAGCGAGAGCGTACGATCAGCGCGGCTTCCAGTATGAAGACAGCGAGAGCGTACGATCAGCGCGGCTTCCAGTATGAAGACAGCGAGAGCGTACGATCAGTGCGGACAGTCGCAAATTAACGTACGCCTACAACAGCCGAGTTGCAGGATGTAAATGGACACAAAAAGAAACGAAACTGTATTCATGAGATATCTATACAATGATTATTTCCGCATGATTGCCACTATTGATGAGATGACGGATATAAAGATTTGTTGAAAGAAAGACGTAGATATTCAACAACATCATCACTCCTATATTGTAATGATGACTATATTAGGAAATTTATATTTATCTACGATATTAATGATGATATTATCGGACAAAATTTTTTAAGACAAAGAAGTCAACCGTAAACATCAGAGCCGCCTACTCTTTATAGATGTGCTTTGCATAAACACCAGAGCTTTTAAAATCACCGCAATGACAATGCTCTCTCGCTTTCTTTTGTATACGAGAGAGCAGTGCCAGAGCGGAGAATATCGGGGTGTCTTTAAAATGAATGATATCCGTGAAAAGATATCAGATATTAGTGATTTATGATTGGCGAAATAATCAGAGAAAGTTGATGTGATGAACTTATTACTAATAATATAACTGAAAATATGGTTGATAATATTAAAAATGAAGGTAATTTTAAGCCGCGAAGATCAGCAAACAAGTAAAACACGACTATATTGTATCGCAGTGTAACTATTTACAAGATATGCACATGCCTACCAAAAAGGGACCGAAAGACCGCACACTATTTTCTCCTTATACGTTTCCCGAGTTTGAACACTATGAAATATTGAACAGGATGGATATACGAGATACAGACCTTGTAGATGTTTTTTCGCCGATTTTTTGCAATATTTGAACAGAGCATTAGTAATGTGTTAAATGGTACCAAATCACTGAAATTGCAAAGAAATTTTCCTAGTTTATCTTGAAATATACGACAGTCTAGACCTGACGCTTTAACGTATTCTTGGTCTGCGAGATAGTTTGACCAGAGCTTACACAGTTTACTAGAGAATAATTATATGTTCCTTGAATATGGTGCGCAATGAACATTTAAAAAAACAGCAAATGCGAGAGATTACATAAAACGAGGAGTGTTTTCTCAGCTTTTCCTTTATACTAAACAGGTCACAAATGATAAAGTCCACAAAGGGTCGAAAAGACCACGGTATGACGAATAAACGTGGATCCACTTCAAAGTCCTTAACAAGGACGTCCCACTGTTTCTGCGGGGGACCCATGGGGGGGGGACTCCGCCCATTATTCTTTACTCATCGATGTTTTTGAGATGTCTTGAGATAAGCTCCGCCTTTCTCCCTCGCCTTTTTTCAGATCTAGAGAAGCGCATACTGCTCTTATTGTATTATTGTAGGGTATAATAAGTGTGATGGTTAAACATGGCGACACCTTTGCCGTTTAATGTCACAGACCATGTGTTTATCAACGAAGCTTGAGAGAGTAAGACCTATAATAAGCATCACTTTTCTAGCTATACTTTTACCATATATACTTGACAAAATATCACTATAAGTTTGTATGAGGTCGCTATTTTTTTATACATCATAAAGATGTAAGATGCGAATAAAATGAAAACAAACTGCACAAGGAGAAATACAATGAGGGACAATGGGAATGGGGATGGTTAAGAAAGTCTCAATAACGTGTTCTCCAGCTCTGAAAATGTGGGTCACAACAAATTTTTGAACTCGGTAATTTTACAAATAGATCAAATCATTTCCATCCCCGATGCTTTCATTTGAAGGAATAAAAAATTATTATTATTATATTATTATTATTTTTGTTTGACAATAAAACCAATTTGAGTTCACCATTTATATTTGTTCTCCAAACACTACAAAAGACATGGTTCGGATAGTGCTGACTCTAGCAGGGATCTTCGGCGATCGAACTACGGCATCGGTTCGGTGGTGAGCTGTTGTCTTCTCATAACGTATATTCATGATTTGGAAACCGATAGATTTGCACCCGACGCCTTCAATCGATTCGCTGATATCGCGACGGAACTCCATCAACCTATGCTAATTATCTATTCTCTCTCTAAATTATTGTTTTATTGTAGTAAAGAGTAGACACAAGCGTGCACCCAGCACACACCAAGATACAAAACAATTGCCTATAATTGCAAGGACCGAATTAAGTTAATTAAGTCAATTAATTATGCGAAAAAGGAACTTCGGGCTGACTTCATTCTAGTCTTCAATTTTTACCAGCCGAATACTCGCAATGATCTCTCGTAAACAAATAAAGCGAGAGAACATTGCGAGAGCAGAGAGTATCAAATTAGCTCGGGGTATGCCTTTACAGATTGTACAGTGACACGATATCGCAGACTGTTTATGCTGGTCTAGAAAACCAGACTTACAGACTTTTTTAATCGACATGAATTCTTTTATCATTATGCACTTTCGTTGACAGTGAATAAGGAAATGATGCAATAATTAATGACCACCCCTTAAAAGTTTTTCGAAGTGAAGTCTGTGTCGCTAGTCCGTATGTCTATGTTTCTCTTCCAACAAAAAAAGAAAGTGATTTTAGCTAAAAAAAAGTAATCGTAAAAATAGACGCACTATTTCAGGATGTCATGAAGGACGGAGAATGCTGTTCCGTAGACCAAATGGTTTTCATTTTTCAGAGAACCATTTACCCTCCCTGGGTGGGACACATAACGCCATTCAAGCAATCTTTACATCATAGAACTATAATACGCAGGCAATTTCGCAGTGGAGTAGTATGATTGCAAATGGTCGAAAATAGGGCGAAAATGTCGAACGGTTATAAATTCCGTAAACATATCATAAGCGAACAGAAAATGTCAAGCGAGAACAATTCTAGTGCAAGGATTTTCCGGTTCGTAGTGAACTCACATAGAGAACGCGTCGTGATCCGCACACACAAAATTCCACTTTTTTTCTTTTATAGCGTAAAATACATTTGTATTTTATCGCCACACGATTAACTCTCGTGACGACTCAAGAACGACAATATCGTTTGGAGAATTCGCAATTGCGAAGTATTCCAGCAAAGAAAATGAATTAGCGATTTCGATTATACAACATTGTTTCGACTAGATTTTATTTGTGAAAATTTAAAGGAATAATAATTGTCTACGAGCTAATTTGAAACTGACTATGCACTCTCGTTGTCTACGAGAGAGCGTTGCCAGAACGGGGAGTTTCAAATTAGCTCCGGATGCGCCTTTGGCAAAAATACAGGTAAAGTATCTAACTATCTAACTAGTAAGTTCTTTTTTGTATTGCCATGTCATGACTTCCAGCAATATAATAGTAGTGGTGAGGGTGTGTTTGGTTACCCATTCAGCCTCATTAATCTATGGGATCTAGCTGTAAACTGAGAATGTTTGTTCAGAAATTCTACGAGGTAGTTAGCATTTTTAAAAGTTGGTCTTTTACCACACAACTTACTCTACTTCCTCAACTAACAAACAAACGTTTTCGTTATGTGATTGCCGAGGCTGCTTCGTAGCCATAAAAGCAAGATGGGGAATAGACATTCTACCTCTCATACTTGTTGAGAAATCTCTGATCTCTAAGAAACAATCAACATTTTAATCAGTACTTTCCGTAGAAAAAAAATCTTCAAATAAATCACCGCTGTTTTACATTAAAAAAAGGTATTTCATGCAGCAAATGATAACAGCCAATCGAATGCTGGAAATTGGGGAAGGTATGTGTTCCCAATCTATTCCCAGCATACTCTTGCCTAAGAGAAAAATATTTTTATATTTTTGGTATGGTTGCCAGACTTTGGCTATTTACTTTTACTTTTCGGAATGTTGAATAAATCTTCACACATCACACATCAACTGGTAGCATATAGTTCACAAGTCCATCACAGGCCAATTGTTTATAAAGCACAAATAATGACATGAAGACCAAACCGGATGTTCATAATTTATTTTTTTCAATACATCACAAAGCTACCGTAATGAAATGTGTGGGAAAGTCGAGACAAAAGGTATTCTTAAATAGTTGCCCTAAAAGTGATCTTCATTGTGTCTTCTCAGACCCACACGCGATTTCTTTGTTCTCGTTTACAAGGGCATTGTCTGTAGGAGGACTCAGAAATATTGGTCTCCGACCTACCTCCAGTAGTCTGAATGAAAGTACAGTAGACGGGGTTATGGTGGACGGGGTTACGGTCGATTGGGTAAATTTAGTAGAAGTGGTTACGGTAGACGTTGAAAGGTAGAGAATCCGACAATGTTTTTTTTTCTTCATTGAATAATGTTCTATTGTTATCAATGGAGATTTGTGAAATCAAAAGCTCATTGACATTCAAATGTTCAACATTGCTCACATTCAAAGACAGACGCAGAGGCATAGCCTTGCGAAATCCGAATTCGTCCAGGGTAATTTGACTTTCTTGATTAATGTACTGTCAGCCGTGAGATTTTTTTCAAAAATCGCGCGAAAACGAAGGAAGAAAGAGGATCGCAGTCAAAGTCTGAGTTTCCTGTGCCTTTGAGCAGACTTTAAGCCAGCTCTTTGCCAGTTTTCGTTAATGATGATAAGTATCTACATACCTAATATCATAATCTCCGAGAACTCTTCCAGCTCGAACTCTACACGAATTCAAAGATTAATCTGGCTACACAGTGATATCAATTTTAATGATATCACATCAATTATCGACTAATCCCTCAAATTGGAGGGTATCTCCGAAATGACTACATGCATCCCTAACACCTCATTATAAGCCCACGCCAAAGTGAGACTAGATCCGAAATAGACGAAAATTTCGGCTTCCAAGACAAATTGGGTGTGTTTTACACATGAACATTATCTAGGAAGCCATCTCAGTTTGAGAAAGATATCGAAAAGACCAAACTTTGACATTACTAAATCGTCTAGCTCTTCCAAAATCGGATGTAACTCGTCGTGTTTATGTCATGAAGTCGTTGTATCTATTTCAGAACGTATAATCTTTCTTGATATTCAGTGAATTGTCTGCGAAAATATTATACGTTTCCGGCCTTGCGGGGGATTGCATGAGATTTATCTGTGATAAGATTTAAGGGTATTGAATATACTATGGTCGGATCATGCATATTAGAGAGGGTGGCGGGATTAAACACTCAGTGTTTTGGATGAAAACAACCCCGTGTTATGGTACACAGGAAGGCTTATTTTTCTTCATATCGGAGTCAAATTCTTTTGGGAATTAGGTATGCTTAAAGGGGATCGTTTGGTGCAAGGGCAAGCAAAATGGGCAACTTCGACTTTGCATTGTGAGGAAAATGACTCCTTTTTAATAAACGTCATTTCCTGGGCTATGATTTTCCTAAATCTGAGATATTAACAATGCGAGGTCTACACACAGAACTATTGTCTCTTTGCCTATAAGTGGCGAGGAGTGGAAAAGCCTTCTCACGTGCGACTTATCCCATTGTTTTTCCACTACCAGACTGTGTAGGGGAAATCGTCAGTGTGCTATTATGGACACGTATTCTCAAGCGCAATTTCACATAGGGAATAGCGTGGGAGAGCTCTAGGTCGAATGAAAAAAACGACTGGATGAAAACCATTTGCATATGAGAGATAAGCGGCAATGAATAGACAAGGCACGCAAACAGTTATCATCCAGTCGTTTCTTATTCATCGATTCACATACGACCCGTGGGAGTGCGGGGTCTTTCCCTAAAATATTGCCCATATCTGTCCCCAAAAAGTATCAAAAGGACATTGGCTATAAGATATATCGGTTTGCGAAGCAAAAGTGTAATCGCCTGGGATGAAAAATCATAAATCAAGTTATGACTTAGTAATGCGAATTGGAGTAGTCGTAGAGGAATATACCAAGTACTTAGTAAATATTCAGTATTAAACGTTCACCCGAGCTAATTTTACTCTCCGATCTCTTGTTTTCTTTGTCTACGAGAGAGCGGTGCATGAGCGGAGTATGAAATTAAGTATTCGAAAAAAGAAAGTGTGGTCACCATAAAAAAGTAATCCGAGAGCAAAACCGAAATAGTCACAGCGGTTGAACGAAAGTATTTTAAAAGTTCCCGCTGGGGTGGGAACATGGCTACTATCATGGCTACTATCGTTGAACCGACAAGCCATTTATAATGCAGTGAATAAACTCATTTGATGGGATGCGCAGGGCGTTCAACTATGGTATAATTCAGATTAAGGAAACGAAACAAGAGAAACAACATGAGAAGTTAGCAAAACAAGAGGATATGACGAGTATCCATGGCGAAATGATTGGACAAATGCATAAAAGTTGTTGATCCGTAATATTCGGAGAGAGAAAGAATATGATAATATATCATAGCAGTCTGACGAGATCAAAGACACAATTATTTATTACTTCGTCGGAAATAAAGATTGTAAACATATCTTAGCATTAGCCAACTTAAAGGTGGATAGCCGCTAATATTTTCGTGGTGAAACTGTGAAGACAGAAAAATAGGTTCACTTATCTGATCACAAAGATTACAGATCATGATAAATTGCACACACCTCTTTGTTTTTTTCTTTACGAAAAGGAAGTGTTCCCACGCGCGTAATTTTCCTGCCATCGAATCACATCATCGGTTTTCGCTTTCCAAGAAATCAGAATCTTATATTTCAATGGCACGATAGTAATTTGAATTTCATTTCAATATTTTATTTTGACAAATCTTTATTTTTAAAAAAATATAAAAAAGGCAAAAGTAAATTTCGTTATTCAAGTCACATGAAGTCCTGCGGGAGGTCACTTATGTGCCAGTGATAATTCCAAATTACTGATAGTGATAATTAAAGATGGAGACCCACGAGTTTTTTCGTAATAAGACTGTTCGGATAGAATAATAGAGATTCATCATACGAATCAGGGCTGGGATTTTTTGTTTGGTATTTTTTTTTGTTTTTTTGGTTTTTTTTGGGTTTTTGAGAATTTTTTGTTTGGTATTTTTTTTGTTTGGTTTTTCTGCAAAAACCAAAAAATAACAAAAAAAATCGGATAAAGAAAATTTACACAAATTTGCTTGAAAAGTTAGTTTATGATCAGTTTTGTTGTTCATTTTTCACCGTAAGACAACATTGGTGAGTGTAATATTACGAATAGTGTTAAAGAAGGGGATTTTTTCTTGAGTTAATATACTTGTCAGGCAGGGCTATGACATCTACCTGAATACAAAATCAATATTGTCTCAAATTATGGATACCCCGGAATACCGTAATCCGACATGAAAGTTCATTGTTGCGCCAAGGAAATGCCAGGGACAATGCGGCCTTTCGAATTTGAAAGCTGAATATAGAGAAAATCGCAAACGGGAATCCAAACGCTCGTGGTGCGGTTACAAGCGCTGATTACTAACCAGTGCTACACGGGCTACGCCTTTGGCCTTTCGAATCTATTAGAGAATACAGAATGTCACATAATTGATCCCACGTTCTTCATGATAATAGCGCACCCCATACATTTGCATACCCTCACAAGGTGAGGATCGACCCACTCTATACGGCTCTTTTTAGCAACCACCCACTATATAAGGGTCCTTTTTTAAGCTAAAAATTATAATTCAACCGAAAAATAACAAAATCAACCCACTATATAAAAATAAAACGGTGAGGGTGCCTAAAATGTATGGCGCACCCTCAATTTACTGATTCCCCTACTTTAACTAATCAATAAAATGCTACCGATAACAAATCGACAACGTATTTATCTTCTATGTTTGTTTTAGTTGTTGATTTTAAGAATTTTGACTCGGAATAAAGAATAGTTACTATTTAAAGTAAGAGCAACACGAGATAATGTTAAAATTTTCTCGGAACAGTGGGAAAAATTAATTTTTTTTTTGGTTTTTTTTTTGGTTTTTTTTGTTCGGTGAGAAATTTTTTTTTGTTGAACCCAAACAAAAAATTTTTTGGTCGAAATTATTTTTTGTCCCAGCCCTGATACGAATCGAAAGACATATCTGATATTGAATCCCGATATGTTTAAAGCTCACTATGAGCATTGAAAGTACAACTTTCTAGGCATGTAGAGAGTGCTCATCGAATTTGCATACTTTCTCTCTCATTTTCTCATTATCCTTTACGCCAATTACCATATAATATAAACAATAGCCAGCATGCTTATCGTGGCGGGAGTCAGTCATGCCAACTCATGGGTCCCCTTCTTTAATAGATTTCGACTGGGGCTAAGCTGCACGTAACATATGAGTCACTGAGCTAACCAGACCAAATAAAGGCTAAGAAAAACCCGAAATATGAGACTACTTCTTATTCCTCTTGAACGTGGAAATGCCTTGAACCCTTTGATCGTGACTCAACATTCGGTTTATGAGAAGGTGTGGGTGCTCTTGGAGCGGATGTGTGTACGGGGGGTTATTTATTAGTTCATTGTTTTCTATTCATGCAAAACGTTTCAATATTGCATGATTATAAATAGTACAAAAAATATGTAAAAAGAATACATTTCAAAAAATGACAGCATAGCAAACGATATTGATTTGTAAGCATTGAAAGTAACTAACTATTTGAAAGTTGTATTGGCTCATGCATCAATGGGAAATCCCGAGCTAATTTGAATTCCTCCACTATGACAATGCCACTTCTCTTTGTCTAATAGACAGAGCGGAGTAAAATTTTCTCGGGGTGTGCCAAATTTGGGGAGAAGTTTCTTTGTCTCCTCAAATTTGAATAAGTAGAACAATGGTATACGTTGAAGTGCGATACCGTTCAAACCACTATAAACTGTGCTGATCCGGATTTACGCTTTTTTGGGCCCGGAAATTATTCGAGAGAAAATTGCGCTGCTTTATGTATACGTACGTGGAATACAGAAAATACAAAAGATGAAAGGCTAAGGATTTTAAAAAGATTCGTAAAAGATTCAGAATTAAATTACTATGTGACTTTTGAATGTTTGTTCATAGTTCCACTGAAATACAGTAGAGATTAAAAATCGAAATTTTATTTACCTACACTTGTTTCTGTTATCACTTTCATTATCATTTTTAAAAATAGCACGCATGGTTTTTCACGAGTTCGTCAGTAATATTTTCACCACCGTGTGAAAATCGTGCATCCCAATTTTTAATAAATATTTTACGATAATTACGACATTGCTCTGGTGGAAATTAGGGATATGTCGTCTCTTTGCAGGGGTTTTGCAAAGATCTCCTAATTTCGCAATCCAAAGGACAGATTATAAATATCAGAGCCGTTCATTGACATTTACATAATTCAGTGCAGCAGAAATCTAACTTGCAGGATTTCCTAAGTTTGCATATATGAATGAAATCATGTGAACTTCCGTGGAGACGATACTGATCTCTTCAGGTGCACAAACACCGTAGTAACACGTGTAATTAAACCTAGTTTGTCTGACGGTAATTATAGTTTTTGAAGGCAAACGTATATGAAATACTTAGACAGTCTATTTAGACGAACGTAGACATGATGAACCCCCCCCCCCCCAATTTTCCTACAGACGAAGATCGATATTATTTTATTTGAGATGTAAGGAAAAATGCTTTATATAAGTATAAAAATGATGATAAATAGAATAATGAAGAAAGTTGGACAGTGATCAAATATAATATATTTAAAGCCACACCAAGGGCAAATTTTACTTTCCGCTTTGGAAATGGTCTCTTGCTTTATTTGTCTGTGAGGGAGCTTTTCCAGAGCGGAGAGTAAAATTAGCTCGGCGACTGCCTTTAAATAACTTAAATGAATAACATAATGGAATCATAATAAATATAATATACAAATTGATCGTAGTATTCCATGACCGTAGTTCATTTACGTGCCTTTTTCGTAAATCACCTCGAACTTCTGCAAAGTAAGATTAGTTGTTTTCATAATAACTTTTACTTATTCCAATTCGTAAAAAATCTTGCGATTTTATGTGGTACAAAAAGTCATGAAAAGAAACTAAAAAGAGACGAGAGAGTGTATAAAACGTGGAGAGTTTTCTCTGTTTTTTCTTTTCTTTTTATATGAAAGGGGCAAAGATGGCAAATTCTGCGTAACAGATTGAACTGTCTATTGCACTTGATTGTATTTTATATTCCTGCAATTCAGGGTAATCAAAATCAATACTTTAAATTCATGTATGCATATTAATCGTCTCTCACATATTCGAATACATTTTTGGGAAACGCCTCCGCTACGCTTGTGACGTCACGTTTATTAGACAAGCACTGGTAACCCTCATGGATATATTGGTTTAACCATAAGCAAGAAATGTGCCTTTAAAGGTCACCATCACCGTACAACATGCCTCAAAAGGAAATTCACATATTTCGGAACCACCGATTTCGATCAATATAGGTTTGCAGGGACTCGATGTATTTCCATTTGACGGATGCCACACCATTTAATCCGCAGTCGATTGAACCATTCGAACTAGTGTGAAAATCCGATCTGAAAAAACCAATTATCGATCGATTGTTGGTTAAGAAATCACCTATTTCATTTTTCTGTTGTTCTTGTTGTGAATGTGCTAACATAGAGCGTCGTTGAAGAAGTAGCTGTCGTATTATAGTTGCTCGAAAAGAAGAAAAAAACAATGCATGATGATATGATATCACTTTATGTTGACCTTGTGCACTTGATGCTCAGGGAATTATAATGCTCGTAATTTGCATAATGTTCTGGGAAAAGTGGCTTTGATCGGTATTAGAGTACTTGGTTAAAGCAAACCGGCGAGAACTCACGTCGACTGAACTCCCTTATGTGTTTGGCGTTCAAAAGAAAAAAAAAACGAAAATAATGCAAAATTATTTTCTGTTAATTACCTATGTACAGTAGAATTTGGAAGAATAAAAGAAATAAAATAATGACATTTATACAGATTTCATTCATTGCTTGTAAATCTCGAATAAATTTCGTCTTTGACGTAATCATTGTTTTGGCAATATGAATAATCGTGATGGCCCTATGATAGCAATGCTAAAAATATTATTTATAACAATATCAAATTGTTATTGTTTATTAATTCTCTTAGTGTACACTTACCCCGAGCTAATTTTAATCTCCGCATTGGCAATACACTCTCGAAGACAAAGTAAGCAAGAGAGTAACAGAGAGTTTCAAATTAGCTTGGGATGTCGCTTTAATCACTATTTCACAAATTAATCGGACTTATGTGTGAGAATAACCCTGCCGTCCTTACTGTAGTAAAGTATATACTTCTAGATTCAGTGTCCGATCCACACTTCATAACATGGATTGATCATGATCTTTCCATAGTATACTCGTATGCATATTGCTTGCTCTGCTCAATATCACTGGGGCATAAGTTAGAGAAGGAGAGAAATGACGAGAGAGTACACGAAACGAGAGGGTCAGACAACGAGAGATAATCTTGGCCTAACACTGATCAAGACATCGCCAACAATATATGCAATAGAAGATCAAACATTTGAACGTGCCAAAATTGAATTTGAAAGATTTATTTTCCCATGTGCGATGGCAGAGGAACATTTGAATAATAGTAGACCATGCATCAAAGATCCTTATATTATCAAAATTTCAAAAGATAAAATGTATTTAATTAAATTGAAGCAAACTAAAATGACTGCTGAAGCCCAGGATAACACTGAAAATCAAGCCGGAGTAACGATTCCAGATTCGGAATTCCTTGCTCTCGGTTTGAGAATTTTCAAGTGGATTCAAATAGCAAATACCAATATAAAGTTGATAATGTACACTTAATCCTAACCTGTTCAGGATCCTTGATCTCGGTCCGCTCCGCAATTTTAGTAGGGACAATAATTTGGTTGAAGTTGAGCCTAAAATTTGGCTACAAGACAAGCCCCACTTTTTAAGTTGAGCCAATAATTTTGTGGTTGGCCTTTAAAGATGGAGGCCCTCGAATGTCTATGCAAATACGTAATATCATTTGTGCAAGAGATTAGTGATATGCAAGAAATTAGCTTGGCCACGCATCTATCCCTTGGTGTAGTGGTAAATGCGCTGTCTAGTTAGCGTAACGTCGCGGGTTCGAAACCTATTGCCGAACTTTCTTATTTTGAAAATTTCGCGCCTTTGCCTGTACATCAAGCATGATTCGTTCATGATTCTAGCGATCAATGAGCTGAATTAGCATAAAATAATCTATGAACGGTATGCAGAATCACTTTGGCTATATTTCTGTCTTCACAGTTTGTTCACGAAAATATTCGCCGGACACCACCTTTAATGTGTTTCGAAGTGGGGACAATAATTTTGTCGTTGGCCTTAAATTTGCTCTAAAGTGGGGCTAAAAATTTGGATTAAAATAACAGCCCCACTTTGTACCAAATTTAGGGCCAACCACCAAATTATTGGCCCAACTTTAAATTGGAGCTTGTCTTGCAGCCAAATTTTAGGCACTCAAAAGTGTTCAACCGAATTATTGGCCAAACTAAAATTATTTAGCGGATCCATAATTTTTCATTTCCTTTTTAACAGTTTTTAAGACGACCCAACACTGAAATTCCATTGAGAGATTTTTAATCGAGATGAATGGAATTCCCGATTACACCACTAATAATAACGGAGAAACTAATATATAATAATTACATTTAAAATGATAAGAATTCAGATTGATTGATTCAGAATTTTAATTCGTGATGCATACGTATGTGGTATTGGTGTTTCGAATTCTCGCTGCTGGTGTACGGTGTTGATGATTTTGTTGTAGATCACTCGCACTTGAACTTCCGACACTGTTCCAGCGTCTTTCCGAACATTGGAAGTTGATAATCCCTCTCTTCCTCTCTCTCGCTCACTCTCCTCTCTCTCTCTCTCTCTCATCTCTCTCTCCCTCTCCCTCTCCCTCTCCTTCTCCCTCTCCTTCTCCCTCTCCTTCTCCCTCTCCTTCTCCCTCTCCCTCTCCCTCTCTCTCTCTCTCCCTCTCCCTCTCCCTCTCCCTCTCCCTCTCCCCCGTCTCCATAGACCTTCATCACACATCCATCGTCATTCATTTGAATAATCGTTCCTGCCACTCCGGAGCGGATCAGAGAAACTGTTGGGAGTTGAGGAGTCAGATAGTGATAAAGTAAGAGAGGAAGGCCGGAAACGAACAAAATTCGGCGTGATTTCATCAATCAGTAGTGTGAATCTACTAGTGAGCGGTTGTCCTCATCAGTGCGCATCGTCGTTTTTTGAACATGGAACATTGCTTCGGTGATGGGGTGAGTCAAATTCTATAATAGTATAGTTTTTTTTCTAAAAAATATATAACACAACCCAATTGTAATCCCTTTCTTAATTTATTTCTTATTCACACTATACTCTCTTTACCTTGCGCATTCTCTCGTGTTTTTTCGTGGCTTCGCACTGTACAAAATTTTTAAACACTGTCTTAGTATTGTTGTCTTTTGTTTTGTGCGAGTTATAAGCATTATTATTTATGAAAATTAGAACCCTCTCCGTAGATATTATATTATTATAACATTATTATTGCTACACTCATTTTCGCCCCGCTTAGAAGTCACGAAATGAAATTATTAAACCGAGAAAACTCTCCTCTTTTCGCCAGCTCACTCTCATCCCTTTTTTGACTTAAACAGTTTCGTGATTTTTGAATGCCATCCGAGTTAAGTTTCACGACATATGTAAGGCTTTGGAAGCATTTGTCGGATAATCGGAGGTCCATCAACAATTTCATATGATAGATAAAAAAGCGACGAAAGAAAAATAGATTACCGAGAAAACTCGGAATTTTTCACGTCTCAGGTCCATTTTTCGTTTTTCTTGGTTGCTTTTGAACATGCCATCTCCCTCTACTTCTCATTCACGACTCACCGCCGCGCTAGATATGATAATGATAATATTTTTACTATTATTATTATTACATTAATTTATACCCTGTTCAAAAGTTTCGAAAAGAAAAAAAACAGAAAAAAACTCTCCTCGTTTTGCACACTCTCTCGTCACTTTTCCTTTCTTTTCTTGTCTTTAATAATAATAATTTATTCGTTTACAAGTAAACACGGTATAGAATACATAATGAACAAACAAATAAGGTATAATAGATTAAACTTTGAAGAGCAGACTACATTTCAGTGGATTCCCTGTCCATATCGTGACATTCTCCTCTCGATTCCTCTTCTCATCTTTTGGATCGGTTGTCCACTTTCTCTCTGGAGACGAAGGGGTGTAGAAGCGAAGCAGAAGTTGACGACGATATTCGGATGGAGAATCGTAAGTTTAATAAACATATTAAATAATTGATTATATTAAAATTAAATATATGATCGTTCCCCGCGTAACTAGACTTATAGAGAATGAAGCAGAGCAAATGAAAAAATACGGTAAAAATGAACCCGCCAAAACTTTAGAAAAAACCTCTGTACCGATTAAGGTAAAATTGTGTACATAAATCACGCACGAGTGTTCTCAGCGTTTTCACCCATTTTCATCAATTTTTAACAGAACAGCGTATATTTCAGCTCGTCATCGTGCTTCTTCTCCTCGTCGAGTCATATAACCTTTTCATTCGTTGGAATGAACCATTGTATACTACTGTCAAAGTGACGTCATCATCGGTCTTCAACTTCTGGGAGGACGCCATCAGTTAGATTTTAATGAAATTCCTCCTTTACTAACAACCTGCCAAATTTGTTTATTATTCTCGGCGTCTCTTTTTCACTTCGAGAACAATCATAAATTAATTTCTCTCACATTGAAATAATGCGAAAAACGAGATAGGAATTAAATTGAAAAATAGTGACGATAAAATAATTAAAAGCCACCCCGAACTAATTTTACTCACTGCAGTATAAAGGCTCTCTCGTAGACAAAGAAAGTGAGAGAGTGTGACCAGAGTAACACTATCCTGGGCTGTGTCTTTAAATACGCTAATTCAGTTTCGTCTACGAACGCTCCAATTGGGGAAGAACACTCGATATGGACGAGGATTTACTGGCCCATATTTGGAATGCTGACATACGTCAGTTTTTCACTTTTTCTTATTTTTTTCACAAAAAACTTTTGAGCATATCCTGAGTTTTAAAATATGAAGTTTTCCTTAAAAATCAGGTATGTACACGTGGTATATATTCAAAGCGTTTCAAAAGCGAGAAAATGTGCGCCAGAAAAAGAGTTAGGTTTCATGATTGAAATAAGTTATTCAGAGACGTCTAATGCAACAGTATCATTCAATATTTTTTTCAAAATTACAATGTCAAAATTCAACATACATCCAGTTAATATTAAAGTATTTTAATGTAAAATCGAGACTTTACAGTTAGGCATGATGGCACTGCTTCACTTCGACGCTAAGAGAGGAACATCATCGAATGCAGTCATTTCACTCTGCTTCACTCTTCTGCTGTCACTGAACTTCTCCGCGTTTGTGATTGATGTGAGTTAGTTACTTAGGAGATAAGAACGCCCTTACGAGACCAAGTAACCTTAAAACCTTATTGTCTTTAACTAAGTTGATTCTTTCCTTAGTCTTTCATTTAATTTTATAAATTATTTATTCTCGAACAATTGATGGAACTTAGAGATATAAACCCTTAATCATCAAATCCTCTTGATCTGCAGACTTCCGTTAGGAATCTTTAGATTACATGTGTCGCTTCTAGCTTAGATCATTTCCTTGTTATGGCAGGTTACACATTTTCTGAGTGTTTACTTCATAACCATATGATTTTTTTCGAAAAAAAAATACTGATATGCATGAGCTACACCATAAATGTATTATATTATGGTTAATATTTATAGTTTATTCATGCAGACAACATTTGTGCTCTGTTATGTCTTCCTTTAGCTTTTATGAGCAATTCAACGTCTGAATCATATCTGTCCGTTTCTACCTCTCTCCCTTTCTCTACCTCTCTCTCTCCATCTCTCTCTCTCTCTTCCCCTCCTTCCCTCCCTCTCCTTCTCTCCCTCTCTATTCTTTAAAAGATCGCCATCATCGATGGTGTTGCTGTTCTCTACATAGCAACCAACGGTGCTCGATTTCCGATATCAAAAAGGACTTTACGAGAATCGTAAAATGAAGAAAAACATGTGGAACGTTGAAGATCCGCACCAACACGTGTTCAAATACTATGAAAAGAAAAGAAAAAAACCAGATAGTGTGTAAAACGAGGAGGGTTTTCTTTGTGTTTTCTTTTCTTTTCGTAACTTTTGAACAGGGAAATTTGGCATTGGAGGGTTAAATATCTAATTTGAACACCTTCATTCTCACTAGTGTTGTCCGTTCGGAAAACGAAACGCATTCGAAACTCACGCATTTTCACTTTCTTTCCGGAACGACGTGACTTTTGATTAAAAAAAAACGATAGTCATTATTTATTCATAGCATTCACTGAAAGATGATGTTGTGCACTTATGATGTTTTCTTTAGATTTTTTATTTTGCTTTCATCATAATTGGCAGTTGTTTATGTGACGTCACGGAATTAGCTTTGCCCGTGCTCTATTGAAGTGATGATTGCTGCTCAGAATATGTACAATACCATAAAATATAAGCAATTTATTAAGGAATTCGTGACACGCCTTGAAAAGACACACCCAAGAAACTATGCAACTCTCCCTGCACTGACTAGAGTTGGCTATTCGGGAGCGATTGCGGGCCCGCAATGGCATTACAATGGCATAACATCGCAACGACTACTTTATTCCTACCCTTCTTATTTTTGTGATCGGTCGTTATTCTCTATTCTCTTCACTTTCATTCATTCTCTCGTTTGCTTCCCCAAGTTAAGAGAACAGAGAAAAACGGCCGATCACAAAAATAGGCCTGGTAGGAATAAAGAAATCATTGCGGGCCCGCAATCGCTCCCGAATAGCCAACCCTAGCTCTGACCCCTGGGTGTGTCCCCAACGTAGAGTATAAAAATGTATCTTGGACATGTCTTTATTGCTTTTTCTTATCTTCCATTTCAATTCGAACCCCAAATTTTTGCCGTAAATTGCGATTAACAGCTCGAACATCCAATTCCTCATATTGTACGACTTAAAGGGATAATGATCTCTCTCAACGGTCTCTTCAACGACCTACGCTCTCTCGTTGTTAGAGAACAGAGAAATAGCGTGCGCAATGAAGAGGACATTGAGAGAGGTTACGCTCCCTTTAACGACCGCTCATAACTAGAACAGCTGCCGCATTAAAAAGTTGATCCCCTTGGCTGGGACCAAAGGGAAACCAAGCATCCAGATAGTTTTATTAATCCTACAAGGTCAAAGTGACTAAATATCCGTCTACTTTCTCTTACCTTCCTGTATTATTCAGAGAACACAGCGGTGAGGGTCCAAAGGTACGAATATAAACGTAAACATAGAAAACTCTCCTCGTTTCACATACTCTCTCGCCTGTTTTTTTTTCTTTTCGTGATTATGGAACAGCACATAATATGTTAAATAAAGATACGGTTGATCAGGGTACACTTCTTTGAGTGCACTGGGATTAGGATTAGCTCTTCAGATACGATTTGCTAATTCGCTCTTTGAAATTAGCTTATCATAGAAAACGTGCTAAATTTCAGCATCAGACTTATTTCAGGACTTGAGCGAGATCTTTTGACAGAATACGTGAGAGTCATCAGTTATTATGACGATTCGAGAGATGTAGAGAGCGAGGAAAGGCAGAGTCAGAGAAAGAAGAAGAAACGGAGAGTAGAGTTATGAATTATTTCTATGTGACTCTTTCTAATTGGAGTCTTTGAGAGAAATTTTCAACACAACATTCTACGAAATAATCAAAAGCTATCTTTCAACTAACAGGAAGGATGCAGACAGTTTGCACCTCTTGAAATAACAACATCATTCCATTTCTTATCGTTTTCTAGATATCGAGATAGGCTATGATATTTCGGTAGCAGAAAGAGATAATTTCTGCGCAGATTCTATTTCATTTTTTGGTAAAAACATGGGCGATGTTTTTATCGGAAGAACCACTAGTCAATATGAGAGTAGTCATTGTGGAGAGTTCACAAAACCCCAGGGAGTTTATTAACTCAGGGCGTTTCCCTCTCCAGGGAGCTTATTTAGCACTTCCGGACGTAGTCTCGTCTAAGATGACGTCAAACTATTTGTGATTCCGACGTCTTCGGAAGTTCTATCTATAACCTATAGTGGTTGTCTCGGGTGCAAGTCGGACGAGATATGTTTCAAATGTCTCTTTTCGCTCTTTTCTATGTTTCGTGCATACGCACGTTGACAAAATATAAATACATATAAGTGTAATTCAACGCCCGTGAGAGATGGGGAGGAAAACTAATAGGTTTTTAAGCTTAAAGAGGTTTTT
Organism: Parapristionchus giblindavisi; assembly: GCA_943737045.1. NCBI lineage: Eukaryota > Metazoa > Nematoda > Chromadorea > Rhabditida > Diplogasteridae > Parapristionchus > Parapristionchus giblindavisi. The sequence continues at coordinate 1,408,858 of CALSFV010000005.1, forward strand.
CGAAATGGAGTCCGACAGTTCAAACACCCGCATACATTCATAAGATCATCTATTGTATCTCTAGAAACAGAAATGAAAGATTTTTTTTCTGGTTTGAACAGCTTTTTTCTTGTGATCTGCAGCAAAGATCTAGAACACTCCACATTTTACCAATAGTCCACTCTTTCGTTATTTTCCGGGCCTTTGATCGATAATATATGGTCTTATGAGTTAATAATATCCAGTGGGAATTCAAATATCACCACCAGATGTATTATACTTGCACTTTTTCTCTACGAAATGGTGTGACTATTTAGAAAGGGTAGCTTTATATTATATCGGTTTAATTCTAAGAATTTATTTATTTTTGTTATTGATTTTTATTCATCCAAGGAAGTACAAATATTCCACACGTTTTCTACTTCTCCCTCTACCCTCTCCATTCTCTCTCTGACTCATTTTCCGGGCTCTCGTAACTAGCCTAAACTCTGCTAGAGACACAACATAGAATGGGAAAATTACCCCGAGGTGAAACACCAGCATCAAGAACTTTGTGCTACTTTGTGTAGTGATTCATGTTGAAAATGTTGAATATAACCCTAGTTTACCTAATTTCGAGTGCAAATTTGAAGCTGATAACTATTATAAAACCACTGTTGGATACAGCTTACTCACTGTTTGCTTACAATGTTCTTGCTCGTTTTGCAGAATCCAATATATAATCCGTTTGTACCCGTCGTGTCAGGGACGTCAGGGGGCGGAGCTTCGATGAAATCCTCGTCAGCATACACATAGATCCGAATCAAAGTTTCGCACGCTTCTTTTCGTTTGATACATCCTGATCAAATACGACCTCCACGACAAAAAAGAATGCGTGTGCTCAAAAGTTCAGGAAAGAAAAAAAATATTTCAGACTAGCGCTCCGCTTTATGGTCTCCTAGAATGTTAACATTGTCGCAATTTGTAGAATTTGTAGACATGTCGTTAACCATCTTAAGCCTGGAGCTAATTTTACTCTCCGTATTGGCAATACTCTCTCGTAGACAAAGAGAGCGAGAGAATGTGGACTGAGAGTTTCAAATTAGCTCGGGATGTGTCTTAAAATACTAAATATTGTAAGAGATCTACTATTTTTTAAATCGGTTTTAGAGTGAGGTTGATGTCCAGCATTCAGTTTACTCTAGTCTAACAGAGAGTGAGTGATAGGGAAGAGAGGCATTTATATAAATATAAACAGAGAAATTGAGAGAGGAGGAAAAGTAGAGACGACCAGAGAAAAAATCATCAAAATATTTAGAACTCTTTTCTCTTGTTATCATTATTTGTCTCGTTTCGTGCATATGCACGTTGATAAAAAATCAGATAGGCGAAAGAGGTAGAGTCATGAGAAATAGAGAGTTAGTTTATTGCTTGCGATAATGAGTGTAAAGTCTCAGGATCTCTTGCCTGATTCTCTTACATCTTTAAAGATACTGAAGTTCTTCGCTCCTACTTATGTGTTTTTGTCTTGTTTTATGTGTGCTCAAACCAAAACACACACACGTAAAGCAAATCACGAACGGACTACATACATATTCCCTCGTACGCTATTCTCTCTCCATCCTGCCCTTTTCATTCACCATGAGAGTTTTAGCACCAGAGAACTTTGATTCATTCTCACACATAAACTATTAGGTTGGAGCATAATTTTCCGATTTTTGTGGGTGTGTTTGAAGCTTCCCCTTTTCGCGCTTTAAAAAATACTGATCCGCATGGGGGCATAATATTGTCATGTATGATAGCTGTTCGACATTCATCTATTATATTTTTATTTAGAAACAAAACGTTCTGGTCAAAGAAGATAACTTTCACAATGAGAGAATTTGCGACTATTCCTTTAAATATGAATTTTTTCACAAGTTTCCCATGTGTTTGTGTTTTATTTGTCCCTCTTCCATTTCGTCCGCTTCTATCTCCCTTATTCTCTCCCTCTCCCTCTCCCTCTCCCTCTCTACCTCCATCTCTCCCTCTCGCTTCCTCCCTCTGCCTCTGCCTCTTTCTCTATGCCAGACAGACATCGGCAGCACATTTTCCAATTTGTAGTGCGCTTTTCCTGACTCTGCCTGGTCTGGTTCTATTGGTCTCGTTAATTGAGCAGCCCTTATTCTTGATTTTCTTGATCTTGATCTTGTTATCACGATTATCTTGATACAGTTATCAGGCAATTTCCATCTTATGATCTTTTCCGATTTGTGAAATTAATATAAAAGGAAGCACAATTGTATTGAATCTGTTAAAATTTAAAATTAATTTATAACATTAGGATCTGGTCTTTGTCCATCTATAATGGATGCAGATCTCATTATCCTCAAAGCCCTTCCTTTGCGAGCTAATTTGAAGCACTCCACCCTTGCAATGCTCTCGTTTTCCCTTTGTCTACGAGAGAGCGTCGCCAGAGCGGAGAGTGACACTAGCTTGGGGGTGTGCCTTTAAGGTCTTCAAAGAGAAGCTTTGACCATACTGTCTTGCAGGCAATGGAAGTGTGAGAGAGCTTGGCTAGAGTGGAGAATTTGTAAATGTCTTGTGATCTTTCTTTTCCTCTTTAGTTCTCCTTCTCAACTGCCTTTTCGTTCTCATCTGTCTCACGGGAAAATATTTCCCTTTTAAAAGCACGTCAACATGTGATCTTTTTGTATGCTATGTTCAAAAGTTGGAAGCAATAAAAGAAAATATTTTAAAAAACTCTCCTATTTTTACGCACGCCTTTTATTTTAGAGTTTTGGTTCATAAGCATCATCTGGAGAATAAATAAAAGCAGAATACAACTACCAAAGTGATGTTTCCAAGATTTTTTTGATTTCTTCATTTTACACATATTAAAGCGAGCAATTGGTCTTTAATTAGGGTCAGGTGAGGAAAAAATTTGAAAAACGGTTCGCTCCCTTTACGTCATCTATGCTCTTTCGAACCTCCAAAGTCATGGGCGCGGTTATGCGCGAACAAAAACGTTTCTCTAATGTGTTCAAAACACACAAAAACAAAAGAAACCAAGAGAGGACACTCCACTTTTGCACGATCTTTTCAGTTATTTTTCTTCTTTGCTCGACTTTTGAGCGCAACATTTGCTCCATATATAGAAATGATCGCTGTTTGTTGCGACTACATACTTTTTTCTCGACCTCGTTCCCCCTTTCAAAGTTGCAATCGAACAAACATCAGTAACACAATTTATCCCGTTTTGATTGCACTTTATTCGACATCTTGCAATCTCTAAAATGGTCGCTAATCTGACCCTCCGCTCTGGCCACAGTCTCTCGCTCACAAATGTGTTCTATTTATTTTTGAGTAGATAAGAAATGCAGTTAATATTAGAAAATCAGTCACTGTCCTTTCTATTCACCATGCGCTGATCATTTCTGGGAAGAGAATGGCGAGATAGTGTGTGATATCAAGAGAGGGCAGAGAAATATTGTTCTATTTAAAGTCCACGACGTCATTGCCTCGAATTCTTTACCAGTGGCAGGCAGAATTTTTTTCGTGGCATGTGTTACTCACTTCACTTTCTCATTAATAGGTCAATGTTTCTAACGATCGGTTGCGTTTCCTCTTGATCTTGTTGGTTATTATCATAAGTCCTCCATTTTTTTGTTGTTTTCTTTTCAAAAATTTTTTTTTAAATGTTTTCTTCCTCGTAATCATTCATTTTCTTAGTACTAACTATTCTTAATCAATTTTTCAATGACTTGAGTGATAAGTCATAAAGTAAATAAGTCAACAAGAACAAACCCTACCATCCTCCACTCTTTTTCTTGTGTTTGTCTTTTGTCTCTCGTTCACATGAAAATATTATAGCTTTCTTGAGTAGTTCCGTAAATGCTTAAATAGCTGTACTTTAGCCTACCTTAGATGTCTAACGCACTTAATGTTTACAAAGTCCTAAAGTGCTTAAGTAAACTTTAAGTGCGTCAGACATCATGGCTCGCCTAAGATATTTCCATAATACTTTATTATCTCGTACATAAGTCAGCCTTAAGCAAATCCTTAAAGGCACACCCCCATCTAATTTTACTCTTCGCTCGCAGACTAAAAAAAAGAAAGAGCATTGTCAAAGCGGAGAAGTTCACATTTTTCGGATTGTGTCTTTAACTCTTTAAGTCATAAGTTATAAGGTCATTCCTTAAGTAAATCCTTAAGTACTTAGACCATAAGTCATAAGTCCTTCCTTAAGTGTCTGGACGGTCGTGCCCTAACCTCGTCATCATTCGACCTTCCACTCACACTCATTCTCATGGCGGCCGAGACCGGTCTGCTCGCGGTTTCTGATGGAGACAAGAAGGAAGAGGTAATAATAACATAAATAGATTTGGGATAATGAATGACTTAATTACTTATAACTCTGTGTTATAAGTAAGACTTACTGAGCCTAGATCTCGTTTTGTAGATTTTGATAAATTTCTGAATACTGTAAACTACAGTTGATTTCATGGAGGACAGATAACGAGTTGAAAACAAATCGCGATTTATCTTTTTATAACTGAAACATTTCAGGAATCTCCAGAAGAACACGCTTCATTCCTATCAAATCTCTTCTTTTGCTGGCTTCTACCTCCAATCATCAAAGGATCAAGGTACGATTTTAAATAAGATATCAATGCTTTCCAATCAGTTAAAGCATAACTAGAAACATCATCGTTCTTCCGAGCGTGGGCTGATGCTTTGTTCTTTTGAACTAGGAATTGTCTTTAGTTTGACAACGGATGGGAAATTCTTCGAAAAGATTTTCCGCAAACATTTGTTTTTAAATCAGTGCGCACGGGTGCGTGTGGTTGCTGTTAAAGGGACAAACAAGCTAATTTGAAACTCTCCGCTCTCACAATACTTTCTCGCTTTCTCTGTTTACGAGAGATCATTGCCAGAGCGTAAAATTATTGCATGCCTTTAAGTGGAGCTATTATAGAAAAATTACGCTCTTTAAAACGGTTTATGAATGGTTTCAAGTGGTATTCTTCTAGTGGGCCAGACTACATTCTTTCCCTGACAATGATCTTTTATTGATCTGACAAAACAAACATTCTGGAACAAGGAAATTGTTGGGATAGCCGTCAGAGGAGAGAACAATAGAATGACTTTACCATTCAGCACAATGGGGAAATTGTTACATAAATGGAAAGCAATAATGTACAGAAAAACATTGCAAAGTGAGAAAAATATCGAAAATGGCTGCTATAACTTATCCATGAAAGTTATCAGAGTTTTTATGGTGGAAAAGTGAATAAATATATAATTGTTCCAGACGTCCTCTGACCACTGAAGACGTCTTTCCCATCCGAAAGAAGTGGACAAGCGAATATTTGAAAGAACAATGGAATAGGGAATGGAGTAGGAGTCTGGAAGGTTGCGATTTTATCGATTTATTAAATTACTTTCTTGATGTTTCATTGATTTTTAATATATCTCCTCTACTGGCTGTAGCATACACTATCATACATTCTTGTTCAACTCACATTTTCAGAACTATACACTCGTAATTGTTATAAACTGACATTATTTCGCTAAACTTTCTTATTTCTCGCTTTTTTCTCTCTTTGTCGCCTAAATCTGCAACAGTCACCCTCCATTTTTTATAAGCCAACCAATTTTTTAACTGACCCGTACCCACAATGTGGGGGTGTTCGAAAATGTATGGCTACTTTCCTCGTTTGCACGTTCACAAGTGCTTAAAGAAGATGTTTACCCACATAGAGATGGAAACGGAGCTTACGCACCAACGAAACACTTTATAGTTAGTGCAAGAGCTTCTTGTTCCGAAGACCTCAGCGCGAATATAATATTTCATTGACGCTGTGGAATGTGATTAAATGATTGAAATCATTGGCACAACACCTTAATAATAACTTATGCGTAAAAGGGAAAGCCGATACAGAACAAATAAATTAAATAACTTAATTAGATTTGTTGTGTTTTCTCGAAAACTCATAAATATTATTAACAGTATGAGATTGAAGAAAAAGGAACTCCTTGTATGTAAACCCCGATCCAATTTTACTCTCTACTCTGGAAGCACTCTCTCGCAGACAAAGAAAGCGTGAGAGTGTTGCCAGAGCGTAGAGTGAAATTAGCTCGGGTATCCCTTTATCTTCAACGAAAAACCACAGGAAAATAAGAAAAAACATTATGAAATGTGGGTACAAAATGTTGTACAATTCTTGATAAAGAGTGTTTGACTGTAAATGTAACTCTATGCAGACCATCTGAAATTTTTGATTTGTATTCTTTATAGAACACGCGAGACGTCAGAAGAAAGTAAACGAGAAGGGTACGGTGGACAAGGATGCCAAGGCATGCATTAATACTTTTATTTCATTTTTAAATTGTTATTCTTGATTTTATTATCTCATTACAAAAATAAGTAATGCCGAGAAAACTCTCCACTTTTTCATGCACTCTCTCGCTACGCTAGCGTGTTTTGCTTCATTCCTTTTTGCGACTTTTGGGCAGAATATAAGTTATTATGTGAATATATTATTATTAACAGGCTGATTATCCGTCGATCATCTGGCCGCTCATTCGAATATTCCGATGGAAACTTTTCTCCGTCACCGGAATGAGATTCATTGCGGATTTCGTACACTTTTCTAATCCAGTCTTGTTGAGGTTGTTTATTTATTATTTATTTATTTATTTTGTCATATTCATTATTTATTGTTAACATAATATTCATAACATATATTTTCACAGATTTTTAACGTTTTTGTTAGGGCTATTGTCTGGGATATATATAGTGGTTCAGGTTTTTTAACTAGAAATGAAAATCACTTTCAGATTGCTGATCGATTTCGTCTCCGACGACAGCTCTCCCATATCGTATGGCATTGCCATCGCAATAGGAATGTTCGCGCTTTCTGAGGTATTTTCATTCTAAACTTGAACAAAATGCTTTTAATTCAATATTTTCATACTTAGATGCCTAGGAATACGACTCGACTGCTTTACCCATTTTCTTACTCTCATCTATGAAATTTGAAATAAATATGAAATACGTTAATAAAAAAGTGTATTTCCAGATTCGTTCATTGTTGTTCAATCACTTTTTCACAGTAATGATAACTACGAGTATACAAGTACAGTCAGTTTTGACTAATGCCATCTTTGCCAAGGTAATTTTTATCATTTTATGATATCGATTTGGTGCATATGGTAAAATAGGATTCTCTAAAACGTGTTGTTGCGTGAAAAATTATCAAAAAAAAGGCAACAACAATCAATTACAGTCGCTTCGTCTCTCAGCTTCAGCTAGAAATGGACGCACAGTAGGAGCCATTGTGAATCTCATGGCTATCGGTAATATTTATACGTTTTCGAGAAAACACGGTACAGAATACAACGAACAAAATGCATAAATGAAACGAGAATATAGGAACGTTAGATGATTAGGAGTATTCCGTTCAATAACTTACTTTCATAGTTTTTTCATCAGCTTCTTGTGCAAAATGAAAGACGTGTGCGAAAAAAGATTTTTATGAAAAGTTATTGTTACTATTTATTTGTTATTTTATTTATTTGTTTGCAGACGTCGAGAAGATCGGCCAAGTCATGCCGATCACCCAACACTATTGGTCATCACCATTACAGGTGAGAAAGATTCTGTGAAACTTGAAAAAAATCGATTAATTAATTTTCTTAATATATATTAACTTAATTTCACTGGTGGTAACTAGATGATTTTAAATGACATAGACATTAACCGACAAATGACATTAACCGTGTATATATGTACGCGATAATAAAAAAACGCATGAGATCTTCCACAGGACTTTCCATGAAAAAAATTCATTGATCATCAACGAATTGGCACATATTATACCATACATACATATTATTGTATATTATACACATTACTGAATATTAATTAATTTAATTTTCCAGTTGAATGAGTCATGTTAGATATTTATAATATTCACCATTTCGCCAACATAATTAAATTATTACTACGTACGAATTGTCCATCTACCACAAATCCTTATATTTCTGTCAATTACAGTATTCTAGAGGCTAAAAATAATAGAGTCTGCTCTAACATTCAACGGTACCGTAGACTGTACCCAACGTACCCACTGCACCCACAATTGTTTACAAGTCATCCTATTACGAACTAAAGCGGAATGTGCACAATGACTATCCCGTGATTAATACCAAAATCATGGGAAGAAGAATGTCTTCGACATGTTCTTATCATTTATCACACAAAGAATTAGTATCTCGGCGCTCATTAAAGGTCGCACTGACGATAGATTAGATGGATAGATCAGCATCATATTGAGGTCTTATCAATGATAATAGGGGAATGAGGAATTGTAAATATGTAGACTCCGTGACTCTTGATTGGTTCCATTGTGAATGAGAAACACAGTTATGAACAAAAAATGGTAGAATATGGACGAATTTCAAGAATCTCCGGCAAATCTTAAAATCTCAAATCTACCTCAAAATACTAAAATATCACAAAAATATTGGTATAGCCGAGGGAAAAAGGTTTACACTAGAACATTGTGATTTCAGTTATCCATAGCCATGGGTCTTCTGTGGTGGACCATTGGACCCGCTGCTATCGCCGGAATAGCCGTCATGCTGCTCATGATCCCCGTGAACTACTTCAGCTCGATCAGAATCAAGAATTGGCAGGTTTGAACTTTGAGCTGTGTACTTTGATCTTTGGAATTTGATCTTTGATCTCTGACCTTTGATCTTTACAGCTGCAACAAATGAAAGTGAAGGATGAGAGGACGAAAATGTGCAATGAGGTATGGATTTTTCGACGGGGCTGAAAATAGCTAGTTACGTATCGAATCCATGAGCTCATAGTTACTTACATATACCACAGTCTGTTGGGGCAGTATGTTAATCTTTCAAATTATCAAGCGTGATTTAGCTGTGCGGCGAACAAGTGACGGTTTGGAATTTGCAAAATCGATAAATGGCAACTATAGTTCCATGAATTCCCTAGTCAGAAATACAAAAAAATACAGTAAATGCAACATATTTGAGTACAAATAAACATTCTGACTAATGTCGCAATGTTGATGTGATAGTTCTATAATTTGAGGTACTGAACGGCATCCGTCTCATCAAACTGTACGCATGGGAAGAAGCGTTTGAGAAGAAGATCAACGAGTTGCGAGAGCAGGAGGTTGGTTGTTGTATTGCTACACAAGTGTTTTCGAAACTATTCTGATTCCCTCTACCGTAATTGATCTAGATTCAGTTTGCCTATTGGCACCAGGAAAACAAAATAGTAATAATTTTAATGGTGAACATTTTATAAAATATAATACCTTAAAGGTTCGTTTCTTGCGCAAGATGGGTCTACTCAGTCGAATTGTGGATGCATCCAATGCAGCTGCACCCTTCGTTGTAATTTTTTTTTAAATGAGATTAAAAAACGTATTCAATGTAATGGTTAATTTTGATTCCCGCGTGGATCACTGTGTGCCTTGAATAACGGGATTACTAAGCCGTTACCTTTAAATACTGAAGTTAGCAATCCGATTGTAAGGTTGCCGTCGCTTCATTCTCCCTATTCGTCCTATCGGATGAACGAAACGTGCTCACACCACAGATCGCATTCGTGTGTCTAACTATATTCAATCAAATAAGGTTCGTATCTTTCTTGGCTAAACATAGCTATTAAGATAACTTACAAAGTTTCAAAGTTTCATGATTTTATTTCATTCAAATAAAATCATGAAACTGTTCATTTCATAGATTCTTAAACTATTCAGAAATAAAAAATTTCAAAATGAGTTCCAAAAGGATTGTTCATATTTATTTTGTGTTTCATCATATTCGATTTCTGGAAAAAAATACTGATGGGCTATGTGGAAAAAAATGTTGATTGCCGGTTTCACACTCTTATTAACATGCCAAAATATTTTTCGAAACGATAAATCAATTGATCAACGATATCCAAAAAATGAAAATAAAATTATCCGTAATACATGAAGGACGAAGCACCATAAAGAAAATTATAGCATATATTTTTGGCTAAATTATACGATTATGGTGCCTGCAAAATGCCCATTTTTAATTAATAAAGTAAAATTCAGACAGCCGATGAGGATCGTTGCGATGCTCATCAATCACACCGTGCAGGTACACCGTAATCCTACATCTTGGCGCCAAATTCAAATTCAAATTTTGAATTCTCAGGCGATGGTCTCGAATGGTCGCTTAAAGGAATTCATGAGTGCTGAGGAGAGGAGCGGTGTGGATTTCGCCACCGCAGAGGATACAGTGGCACTGGAGATGAGTGGAACCACTTGGGGATGGAAGGTAATGCGCAAGATAACGTCCCTAACGTGCCCAGCAAAATGGTTGGAATCGCTGGGCGCCTTTCATCGGCAATATTTCGAAGCATATTAGGGAACTATTTGGAAGTAAAATATGACTGAAAATCAATATTTTTCCCATGCATCAACACAAAAGCACACCCCCCCCCCCAAATTTCATACTCCGCTCTGACAACGCTCTCTCGCAGACAAAGAAAGCGAGAGAGCATTGCTAGAGCGGAGAGTTAAAAGTAGCTCTTGGCGTACTCCTTTAAATATCACATATTCCTGAGAGAACATTGGTTTCCCCCACACGTTTAAATCCATTCAGATAGGTCAATCGGATCTCGTCGATATCAATTTCCGTGCCAAGACTGGTTCACTAACAGCCATTGTTGGATCGGTCGGATCAGGCAAGAGCAGTCTACTATCGGCCGTTATCGGTAATTAATCGTTCCGAATATTATGCCTCATTCCGCTCTTTCTAAAGGTGAAATGGAACTGGTCGAGGGTAAGGTATCGCTCGCTGGCAGGATCGCTTATGTGCCGCAGCAGGTTACACTCCTTCATAAATTGACCGAATAATGATTAGTCGATGGGGGTTTTTTTCGTAATTGTTTCTCGAGTTCGCAGAGATTTTACGGGAATTTCCATCGATTTTATGAAACTCTTAAAGGGCCACCCCCAGCTAATTTGAAACTATCCGCTCTGGGAAAGAATTCCCGCTTTCTTTTTCTACGATATTCCTTTACCAGTGCGAATTAGTTTCAAATTAGGGGTGTGAATGGTCGTTAAATATATCTTTTCAGGCTTGGTTGATGAACGCAACGGTTAGGGAGAACATTCTCTTCGGCAAAGAATACGACCAGAATCTATACAATCAAGTCGGTTCATTTTTTTCCATACGTATCGCTCGTTTTATCTATATGTTGATTACATCATAAATAATTCACCAGTTAAGACCTAATCAACCTTGCATTAACTATACTTAACTATTTTTATATTGCCTGTTATATAACATAAATAGAATACATTTGCATGCTTTTAGATAATACAATTTAATAAAAAATCAATTATTTCAGATTACTACTGCATGTGAGCTGACCGCTGACTTCAAGATGTTGCCAAACGGAGATGCGACGCCTGTTGGAGAGAACGTGGGGAAATAATTTTCACAATCTGACTCGGTTAAATTAATTCAATCATGTTTCAGGGCGTGACACTATCAGGTGGTCAGAAAGCACGACTGAGTTTGGCCCGTGCTCTGTATCAGGTGTGTCTGATCTTGATATTTATTTAGTTTATTTTTTATTCCATCAATAATATTCATTTTCATAATTATTGTATTCATAATTATGTAACTTATGCATGTTCATAGCAATATTTACTGGCAAAGAGAAAGATCGGAGACTTACATGTATGTATGTACATATGAGCGATGTAGGTTTTGGCTCGATAACAGTTCTTGCCATTGGATTTATCCAAAATATTCTAGGAAATTATGTTTTTCTGAAATTCATACCATTTGTGCTCTTAAAGGAAGTTGACATCTACCTATTCGACGATCCACTCAGTGCTGTTGATGCTCATGTTGGTGAGGCCATCTATGAACAAGTGATTGGACCCACCGGACTATTACGGTACGTCTTGCGCATCAACCTTTTCCACTTTGTCTATGAACATATCAAATATGTACAATGAGGTGTATATTGGGTCAGAGATGTGGTCTTGGGGAGATTTTTTCTCTGTTCAGCATGTAGAAATGTTAAGAATGAGAGAGACATCCAGGATTCACGGTGGGTACTTAACCAGAGTGGAGCAAAAAATGTTCACGGTATGCAAATTTTATAAGATTCCGGGATGTGAGAATGGTCGAGGTTTTCCAGGAACCAGACGCGCATCCTGGTCACCCATGGTCTCCAATACACCAAACAAGCGGAAGAAGTTCTGGTGATGAAGGAAGGTCGCATCATCCAGAAGGGCACGTTCCAGGAACTCGAAAAGGTAATAGATACTTTGAAAAATAAATTGACATATTTTGAAGATGCGCTCTTGTTGTGCATGAAATTTAATTTAATTTAATTTATCATACATCAATAAGATGCGACAACATTTGAAATAACAGATGAAAAGAGCTAGTGGGATAGATAGAAATTATCGGGAGAGGGGGAGGGTAAAGGGGAGGATGGGAAGTGCAGCTCAGAAGAAATGGCAATGAAAAGCAACAAAAAAAACAAAGATTGGCGTTCAGTCAAGTGATTAATATGTCGAACTTTTTTGTTTTCTACTGAAAAGTTTTGATCAAATTCAAATTACAGGAAGAAGGTGCATTCGCTGAGCTTTTGCGAGAGAAATCGAAGGAAGAGCAAACGAACGAGGACGAATCGGAGACTGAGCATGAAAGTTGCTCCGATGAGGAAAGTGGTTAGTTCGAATTTATTTTAGAAAAAGGTATTTTTTATTGTGGAACCTAAATTTGTAGATTTAAAAGAATTCTTATACCCCTTTATAGTTGCTACTCTATCGCGAAGAAGCGAAGGCAGCAAGAGGAGCGGGAAGGAGAAGGTTCGAATTGGACTTTGATCTTTGATCTTTGATCTTTGATCCCGTGTTCCTCGATTCAATGTTCCGAATTCAGATGAAACCATTGCCCGAGAAGAATATCGAGAGAGTCGAGACCGGAAAGGTAAGTGAATATTTTGAATATTTGTTGCAATAAAAACTTACGATTAAATGCATGATGAACCGTAGACGATTTAAATTTTGGGTAAAACTAGAGGTGAAAAAATTAATTTCAGGTGAAACTAGACGTGTGGTGGTCGCTTATCCGTGCGGCGACACTCCGCTACTGTATCCCATTTATATTGTTCTACGTTGTTCACTTTGCATTCCAAGTCAGCAGAAATCTCTGGCTATCTGACTGGTACGTCCACTTTTTCGTAAATCAGAGGTTACGGTAGTTCAATCTGGTCAAATGTCTAACTGGCTCTCCAGTTGTTTCGAATCTTTGTGTATACGGTAGTTCAATCAGGTCAGACAGCAGCACGCACGGAGCGGGCAACGAAGGCGTCGGCACAAGATTGAGTGTGTACACCGCTCTCGGATTGATGGAGGGTGAGTCACGAATCTGACCGGATTGGAGTGAGTACTGTATTGTTTTATTCAGTTGGAACGATTTGTTTTGCCTTCCATTTCCTGGTACTGGCGTGCCAGCAAGCCTCGCTGAATCTGCATGGACCTATGCTCCGGTATGTGGGGAGAGTTGAATAATATTCTCTATCGGTTTCAAACCTGTTTCATAGATGAGGCACTCTTGGTGCTTAAACGGATGGTAAAATTAGCTCGGGATATGTCTCTCGGAGTATGGATTAATCCGTTATACCTCGACAATGAAATGTGCCTTATTTTTTTCATTTTCAGAGGGATCCTGCGATCTCCCATGCACTTTTTCGATCAAACGCCAATCGGTCGCATTCTCAATCGGCTGTCGAGAGTAATATTTAAAAAATTTAAATAATTAAATTAAATTAATCCCGCCTAAATTACAGGAACTTGACGTGATTGACGTGAACATACCAATGAACGTCCGGCAGTTCGTCAATAACATGCTCCAGGTACCGTAGCCCAGGCCGAGTCTGTCAATCTTATTTTACCATCGTAATGTAGGATATTTCAAAATATCGCTTCTTTAAAGGCGTGCGCCAAAGCAAATTGAAATTTTGAGAATATTCAGTCATTTAGTGGCAACCCTGCGCAATGGTTTTGTGCTTGGTCCAGTTGTATTGTATTTTATTAAAGCTCATGCTCTCGCTCAAAAATTCATAAGCCATACGCCCAAAATTGTACTGTGTCCTTTGCAGGTCGTTGCCATAATCTTCGTTATATCCTATTCGACTCCTCTATTCATCATCGCCATTGTGCCACTCGCAGCGTTGTACTTCTTCCTATTGGTGAGAGCACATTTATCCATTTATTCCTCGTTGAATTTGCCTACGTCGTCACTTAAACGCGCTACATTTTGCTACGTATGCGAAAATTTTGGAGTGTATGGGGTCTCAAGTGGAAAAATCCAGGGGATACGGTTAGAAGCTATCGTAACCATCGACCAACAATGACAATGCTATCTCGGAGAGTCACTTCAATGGTAAAGATGTTTTCAGAAGTTCTACATTCCGACCGCTCGACAGCTCCGTCGACTGGAGAGTGTCGCTCGTTCGCCCATTCTATCAGTGTTCGCGGAAAGTGTTCACGGCGTTACTTCGATCAGGGCTTACGATAAGGCAAGTGGATGATGTTCTGTTCAAAAGTTGAGAAAAGAAAAGAGCGAACATTCTCCTCGTTTCAAACACTCCCGTCTCTTGTTCTTTTCTTTTCTCAACTTTTCTCAACTCGATAAAATGATCTCACCTTTATCCAAGAAGATATAGTGCAGAAACAGTGAATAGAACATTTGAATATGGAACAAGGGATCAAAGAGCTCAACATTTTTTTAAAATATTGAATCCATGTCCACGAACACCTATTCAGTTTGGTTTTTCTCGGTTTATATATTGTATTTCAGGTAGAATCGTCCTGCGACGCCTTCTCCCTTCACGTCGATCACTTTTCCAAGGTTCAGTAATTTCTTCAACCTTAATTTTTTTATATTTTTAAAATTAAAAATAATAATTTTAAAAATTTCAGACGAAGTACAGTTTGATGGTGGTGAATCGATGGCTGGCTATTCATCTAGAATTGTTTGGAAATTTGGTAGGTTATCGTTCTTGCAAAAGAGTGGATCACTTTCAAGAATTTTGAAAATTTAATTCTTTTTTTTTCGGAAAGTGTAACCAAAATACCAGAAAAGAAGGAATGGTGCATGTATTGAATATTTAAGTAATACCTCACATTTTGGTTATAGGAACGCTTCGTTCAACTAATTTAATCAATTGAAACAAGTGTAAACAAGTGAGATACGAATGAAAATATCCTTCTTAATCTTTCCAGGTAGTTCTCTTCGCTGCCTTCTTCGCGGTAATCTCCTCTCGTCATCTCTCCGTCTCACCGGGTCTCATCGGTCTATCCGTTTCCTACGCGCTTACTGTAATCAATCAATATATAATATAGTCGATCAATAATCATTCTCAACCAAAATCGATACATCATCGGTGACAAAGTATTGCTGATCAATTGTCATAATCGATCCATAATCGATATTGATATCCAGATACCGTAATCTCTTTGTTCGCCTTAAGATCACGGAAATGATGAACATGGCCATCCGGATGCTATCGGAGATGGAGACTAATGCAGTGAGCGTGGAACGCGTGCGAGAGTACTCCATGACTGAGAGCGAGGTACGGTAGATCTATTTATTGATTAAGAAAAATCACGAAAAGAAAAGAAAAAAAGAGGATTTTTCTTTCATTTTAAAGGGAGCGTTACCATTGAGCTTCATTGAGCACACTATTTCTCTGTTCTCTAACAACGAGAGAGTATTGCGCGACGAAGAGACCATTGAGAGAGGCTTCGCTCCCTTTATGATTGTAGTAACTCTCATTCCTTTTCCTCTCAATTTTTATATATAAATAAATATAAATATTTATTAAAAACTCATCTCAATATGTGTCGAATGCCTATGAATTTTTTAAACAAAGTTGAATAATAAGAAAAATAATTATACAAATAATCAGGCCCCATGGTACTCGCCAATGGCTCCTTCCGATGAGTGGCCGGAGAAACCATCGATCGATTGCACTGACGTCTCATTGAGATATCGGTTTGTTCATAATCTGTTCGAAACAAGCCATCATTAGCCTAAATGTTTTTCAAACACGTTAATAGGAATGATCCATATTTTGTCTTTGTCTTGTATGCATATATGTAGAACCACTTTACTTCCTTGACAATTTGAAAACTTGTTTGAATCTAGCTATACTACCTTGCCCTACAGTTTTAATTCTTAAAGAAGGGGACCCACGAGTTTTTTCGTGACTAAACTGGCCAGGCAGAACTGTAGATCACATCTCCCTGTATACAAAAACAATTTTCTGTAAAATTTTAGGTGCACAGGAATGTCGTAATCCGAGCATAAAGTTCATTGATCCACCAGGGAAAGGCGCGAGTTTTTGAATTTGAAGGATACATATAAAGAAAATTGCAAACGAGAATCGAACCCACGTAGCGCGGTTACTAGCGCTAACCACTAACCACTGAGCTACACGCTCTATGCACCCATTCGCTCATATCTGATAGAGAACATAATGCAACTTCCTTCCCCATGTTCTTCTTGTCAATAGTGCACTCCAAATCTCGTGGGTCCCCTTCTTTAAGAAGCATCCCAAGCGCAATTTTGACCCTACTATTGTTTGTTTTTGAGACATGATAATTCTGCTTTCAGTAGCGACCTTCCTCTGGTTCTCCATGGATTGGACGCGCACATCAAACCAGGAGAGAAAATCGCGATTGTCGGCCGAACCGGCTCAGGTATTGGCAAAAAAAATTATATTAAATATATTTCAAATCATTATTAAAAGCTTTAATCATCAGATAAACTCGATTTTTTGAATATTTTAATTGTGCACATTTCGAAATATGTTTCATCATTCTATCATTAAGCCAAATCGCATTGCACTTACAGTAATGAACCTATAGTGTAATAACAATAAGTAGTAAATGAGTAAATCTTAAAAGTAAAAGGGTATCCCGTTATTCAAGGCTCTCGAAGGGAGCTCACTGCTAGGAAATATTAAATATATGTAAAATAAATACACAAATACCCCGTTGTGGCATAGTAAATTATGTATGCAACCATTTTCTTGTACGTCTCCTAAAATGTTTTGTTCATTACGTACCCGCAAAATAAAGTATTATTATTATTATTAAATAAATAAAATTTCAGGCAAATCGTCATTCACACTGGCACTGTTCCGTATGGTTGAACCAAGCAGTGGATCGATAGTCTTGGGCGGCATCGACACCTCGAGATTGGGTCTGCACGAACTGAGATCGAAACTCGCCATTATTCCACAGGTTAACCATATTTATAAAGTTCTGTGGTCTGGCGCCACCAAACATGCATCTTATACGAAAAAAACAGCGGTCTGGATATCTGAAAAGTCTTTATAGAATTCGTTTATCGAAAACACGTTTAAACACGCTAACCCGGATGAACCGAAGTGTCTTATATTTGCAGGAGCCCGTATTGTTCTCCGGCACACTTCGTTTCAATCTCGATCCATTCGGACAGTATTCAGATGAGGAATTGTGGAAAACACTGGAAATGTGCCAATTGAAGGTTTCACTTTGTTGACTACGTATTTTTTAGTATTCCATAATTATCGGAGAAATTATTTTTTTCAAACAATAATATGTAGTTACTTTCTACAGTATACATGAGGAGCGATAAACTGTTTGTGTTTGTTTAAAGGGACTGACACCTTTGTCAACGGTCTCTTCAACGCTCTATGCTCACTCGTTG
The DNA here is from genome assembly GCA_943737045.1 of Parapristionchus giblindavisi. Classification (NCBI taxonomy): domain Eukaryota; kingdom Metazoa; phylum Nematoda; class Chromadorea; order Rhabditida; family Diplogasteridae; genus Parapristionchus; species Parapristionchus giblindavisi. Next base: position 1,426,600 of record CALSFV010000005.1, read on the forward strand.
TTAGAGAACAGAGAAATAGTGCGCGCAATGAAGAGGCCATTGAGTGAGGTCACTCTCTCTTTAATGATCGGCCGTTCTCGCTTTCGAAGTCAAAAGCACACTGTGTTCCTTTTTGCAATGACTTTAGTCCCCCCTTTTACCAGTAATGTTTTTATGAAGTATATTTCATGGAACAAATTAAATAAATATATAAATAAATAAATAATCCAATTGCATTTATCAGGAGTTCGCCTCGATGGCAGAGGGCCAATTGGAGTATCGAATCGCCGAAGGAGGAAAGAACATCTCCGTGGGACAACGACAGTTGCTCTGTCTGGCGAGAGTACTACTCAAGAGGGCCAAGGTTTTCATGTTTCAGATTACTTTTCCTAAATCATGAAAATACATGGGGACAATGTTTCAGAATACCCAAATTATGAAAACGCGAATGGAATGGGATTGACACGAGATTCAATGTTTCGTCCATTTCATTTAGTGGTCAAAATCCATTTCGTCTGATGCTTAGTGTGATTTTCGTGCTGAAGAATCAATCATCTTATCATCATTGATTTCTTGTGCATGAACAACATTTCAATGCTTCAAAGGCACAACCCGATCTAATTTTCCTCTCCGCTCTGGCAACGCTCTCTCGTAGATCAAGAACGCGAGAGGGTGTGACAAGATCCTGTGGCCAGAAGTTTCAAATTAGTCCGAGGTGTCCCATTACCTAATATTCTGTTATTGGCAGGTATTGGTCCTCGATGAAGCCACAGCCTCCGTCGACGTAGTCACCGATTCTCTTGTACAATCTGTAGTCCGGGAGGAATTTGCCAAATCAACCGTTATTGCCATCGCTCATCGGCTGAATACCATTGCGGGATATGATAGGTATGGTATGCACTGTGCAAAAGTTATGAAAAGAAAAGACAAATGGACCATACTCTACTCTTTTTACGCACTCTCACACAATTTTTTTTAGATTTCACGAGTTGAACACCACATTAGTATCCATGACAGTTTCTTGGAAAAGTTGAAACTTTATGCATGTCTTTCTTGAAATAATCGTTTATCCTGCAGTTAATTAAAATCAATGCATTGTTGTCTGGAAATGTATTGTACTTGAAACGTACTTGGACCAGTTGGACTTATAACCATATTCCTTTCAGGATCATGGTACTGGAGAAGGGCTGTCTGGTGGAGTTCGACACTCCCGCTCGATTGCTCGCTGACAAGACTTCGCGATATTCTCGGATGCTCGAGAAATCACGGAGAGCGGAAATGAAGAAATAATCAATATTACGGAATAATCAATATTACGAAAAAATCAATATTACGAAATACTTAATCAATATCACGAAAAAAATTTATGTTTACTAATAATATTTTGTTGTTACTAGTCCAGTCACTGCTCATAATTCCACGATAATTACGGTTATTTTCATATTTACATATCTGTCTCAAAGTTATATCTTAAATGTTTTACCAATGATCTCGCGAGATAAAACGAATGTGATTCAGATTTGCATTGACAACATTATTACCAAAAGTGAATCGAAGGTACAAGCATTAACCAAAATTATGAAATGGTTATGGAGATATTGCTGACGACGCATTGAGCGAGGACTTATTTTCAGATATTATTTCATATTGTTATTTACTTATTATTCAGCTTGTCGTTAACTAACGTTGCCTTTTCGCCATTGCTGAATCTGTATTAGACTCACAATCAAAATACAATTTTCTAATAAAATTCATTCTGACAAAAAGAGCAAGCAAAAATTAGGGCTGAGCCGGGGATTGAACCCGGGACCTCTCGCACCCTAAGCGAGAATCATACCACTAGACCACTCAGCCGTGTGGGCTTTGACAGTTATAAAGAGAGAAAAAGAGCATGAAGCTTCTTTATTAACGATCTTATCATTTCACTTTTCTCTTTATCCCATTTCTTCTTGTTCTATCTCTCCTATGTAATTAGAAAAGGAAACAAGCTTTAATACAGTAGATAATGTGAAATGAACTCATATGGTTTGGTTTCAATATCCATTCAACAATACAATAAAACAGAAAATTTGCTAAACATAGGAAGTTTGTATTTATTAAATGATGATAAGTATTTTTACATTTTTTTAAGGCAAGATCCGCAAACAAGTATACATATACACGCTATATCCGTTATCTAATATGATACTCTCTGATATAATATTTCAAAACAAGAAGTGTCAAGTTGACTACCAGTCTATTATGAGCAATTTGAAAGTACACTTCTAGTCAATCTAAGTCTAGCTCTTGTCAGATGGTGTCACAGCTGTTTTCTTTCTCGATAGACAAAGAAGAACGGAAAGAACGATCACAGCCAGAATCGCTGCCACTGCTACGCACAATAACACGATTGCAGCTAGCTTGTAGGAGATCGAAGTACCGAAGATATTGTTGCGAGCGTCTAAAATTTATTTTAATTTTTTTATTTAAATAATTGTTTTAAACAATGAAAAACTACCTTCATTCTCCTGCGCTGCCTTGACCAATTTATCTCTTTGATCTCTCTGAGATTTCCTGAAAATATTCTACCGTAATTTGGGAATGGTGATGGGATGGGATTCCGACTGACCTCAAATCGCACAGATTTGGCTCTTCGTCATCTAGACAGAGTAGGTACTTGATGTTGTAGGCGATTTGGGTATTTTCCATACCACCGGAGAACAGCCTAAATACGATGAATATTAAAGGTGGTGACCCGCGAATGTTCATTCAAATCTCTTGTACCTTGCTTATGCAAGTGTAAAGTGATATACAAGAAGAGTGAGTCACCGCTCGTCAATCCGTTAGCGCAGTGGTAACACTTCTGTCTAGATAGCGCATGGCCGTGGGTTCGAATCCTATTGCCAAACTTTCCTATTTTCAAAAAGCGCGCCTTTGCCTGCGATTGCAAGCATGATTCATTCATGTTTCTAGCAATCAATAAGCAGAATTAGCGTTAAATAAATGGTGTACTGTATGTAGAATAACTTTTGCTAACTTTCTGTCTTTACAGTTTGTTCTCGAAAATATTCGCGGGAGTCCACCTTTAATGTTGTTTATTGATTACGACTCGAATGTTTTGTAATCACATCAAGTTGGGTATTTTGGCGCTCCCTATAGATTCACCATAAACTCAGACTTCGAAACGCAAAAGAAAGGCAATTCGATCTTTTATCTCGCTACCGAATCGGATTGTTCTATCTCACCAAGAGAATGGTCCATGACTCCAGATACCTACGTCCTCTCCACCATGGCGGCCCTTCTCGTCGAAGTGAGTCGTTGGCTGCGCGAAGTGGATGTCTCCTGGGAATCAAAGATCAAAGATCAAAGGTTAAAGATCAAAGACCAAAGATCAAAGATTCATACCGGCCTCTTGCAGTGTGTAGTTTTTGGGCGTGCTGAATCCTGGACCAGTGACGAAGAAAACTTGCGCCACTTCGCCATCGCGATCTTCAATTTTAGAAAAATCAATATTTAGCAAAATAAAAATCAACAAATCAATATTCCATGTTTTGCCAAGATGATACAACATCTAGAGGAATACCCCCATGGTAACTCTCAGCTATGAATGTATCTGTGAGTCCTTACAATTAGATATGAGGACTATAGTATATTACCGAATATGGAGTGATCTTTCTTCGTGTATCCGGGTAGAGTGAGAGCGTGAGCGTGATCGGCCGTCACCAAAATGAGGGTATCGTTCCCGACCATCTTTGTTACCTGGAAGGCGGAAAATATATTTTCGTTACGGTGATTTCGACAGTAGTATCCTTTTTTTTTAAATTGGCAAAGAAAGGACGGCAAACGACGTAGCTCATATTGCCCGTATAAAATGTACTCGCATAAGAAATTGAAAAATCTGTTGCAAATCACAAGAGAACGGGTGAAAAAAAAGTAACTCTCGGAATCAAATATTTCGGCATCTCTCGCGATTTTCACGCATAATACTCCTCACTTTTACTCTAGCGCCATTTTCCTAAAAATAATTGTGACAATGAACGAATGTACCTTTTCGATAGCCAGATCGAACTCGTTCAACTCCTCCGTAGCGAGATGGAATTTGTTCATGTGCTCAGCCTTGTCGATCAGAGCGCCTGAAAGCCATGGGCCATTAAAGATCGTGGGAACAATTCGCGAGAGAGAATTGCGATATTGGAGAGTTTGACTTTTCTTCACAATCAGCTTATTTTGACTTATTATGACTTTTTTAGACAGCTGATTTAATATCATCGAAGGTACATCTCGCATACAAACAGTTACGAATAATGTAATCAATAAAAAATTGTTTTACGTATTTTACCTTTCTTAAATATTGATTTTTCCTTAATTTCCCACCTTCAATCATGAGGAAGTATCCCTTGGAGTCTTTCTGTTTCTGGAGTACTTGAATAGCTTTCACTGCCATCTCCCATAGACGAGGAGCGGAGGTTCGCGATTCAGCGATGTCATCCTTGTGATAAGGAATGTTGTATGGGGCGAAGAGACCTGGGCGAATGATGGGGTTTATGGATATTCGTGTGATCACAGTATTGCTTTAATTTATATTTCTTAGAAAGCGAGAGATCATTTCGTTAGAGATAGAGAGATATCATCGTTTTTCGATCCAAGAATCCCATCCCCGAGTTTCACACGAACCAAAAAAAAATGAATTTTCCGACCTCCTAGACCATGGGTTCCAACAACTTTCATGGCTAGATGCGACCTACCTAGCACTTGCTGATCATCTTCAACTTTGTGCCCGGAGAACTCATCCAGGTCGGTGAGAAGTACGCGCTTTGTGGCTCGGTACTGAAATTGTGATTTTATACTTTTTTGATTTTAACAACATACAAAAATGTTGGCTTTGACTAGATTTCAATTCTGTTTAGTAAGAATCACAGCGATGCATTGGAATATTGTAATGAACAGAAGATTTTTATTCAGTTCAGACGCCGCATCCATAAACAACCGAAAGTCGCTAACCGGGAACCATGACAGTTGGCGGATGCGTTCGCCCAAAATTCCCACCCCTACGCTTTCGACGTCACATTTGCAGGAACAGTGTTGCCGTTGGTCATGGATACAGGATATGATAGAGTACTACCTCTGGCTGGAGTGCTTTCCACTCATCTTCAATGTTCCTATCATCAGTTCGATTGCCGCCAATTGAATTAGGCAGATACTGAGCATGTCCTCCGCCCATCATGATCTGAAAATCGATAATCCATAATGTAATTCATGCCATTTTTGTTGTTCGCCTGCATTTTATCACAAAAATGGTAGCCGTTTCGTTGCTTGTTTTTCAAAAATTAAAGTGGAGTTTAGTTAACGTAAACTTCAACTGGCAATTATAAGGACACCTTATATTCTGGGGAAAAAACAGTTATGCCTCAACTGTAGTAGATTGCATTTAAACGTTTAGTAGTTCCGTAATTATAGACACATATCGTACCTTGAACTTATTCGCGGGATGAGCGAGAATCTGCGCAGCGATGTCCACACATTGTGAGCCGTTCATACCGGGAGCGGAATCAAACTCACTTCGACGATAAACGTCCTGGAGCATATATTCTTTAACTAATCATTTGCACACAGCGTTTTTTTTTCTAGACAGGGAGAGATGCCACTGAAAACTTGGCACAATGCCAAAAATACGGTTTGGAGCACCATGCTGTACTTTGACCAATGTCATGGATGTTGCTGCAAAAAATTATCTTACTTTGGCATAAAGAGCGCCTGGCGTGGCGTCGGTTATACTAGCGGTGGTAGCGAAACCGACATCGTATCCTGAAAATTTTAAGAATTAAAAATTTAAAAATTATTTTTATTGTTATTTTTATTCGCGTGAAAATACCCTTTTCCACGGCCAAATCCGCAACTCCGTCTCTGATCTTGGCCTCTTCACCATGTTCGCACAATTTGCCGAAACCGGGCTTGCGACCGAGAGTATCTTGCTCTACCTGAAAAGTGTTCCAGTATTTTCAACATGACTAAACGTATCCAATACATTTTTTTTATTTTCTATGCATTAATATTTTCATATTTTCTATACATTAAAGGGAGCGTAACCTCTCACAATGGTCTCTTCGACGTGCAATGCTTTCTCGTTGTTAGAAATCAGAGAAATATTGTGCACAATGAAGAGACCATTGAGAGTGGTAACGCTCCCTTTAATGAGAGAGACGGGAGACGAAAATGTTCATGACTGTGAACAAACATAAAAAAGAAATGATAAGGAGACTATAAGCAAAACAAACGCGGTCCGATGTTTCGGCCCTCGGTTCTAGACACTGGAACCGTCCTATGTGGGTTTTCTATACATGACTCCATGAGATTAAGACCTTCATGGACATTTTTCGAGAATTTCTAGCGAATCAATCAATAATTTATCCGAATCAATCAATAATGATCTACCTTTCTTCCCGAAGTGATCGCCACAGCTGACGCTGCTGAATCCGTCGTGTGCGTGTCATATGAAGCGGTCTGCAAAACGTCTATTTGATCTCTGACCTTTGATCTTTGATCTTTGATCTTTGATCTCTGATCTTTGATCCTCACTCACCTTAACCAATCCAGAGAAGGGGAAATTCTCGAAGAAGAAGGGCTTAGTGATGTCCTTGTCTGCATTGTCCTGGCTTCGGGCCACACGAGCCGCGGTTACGGTAGCGATGCCCATACCGTCACCGATGAACAAAATGATATTCTTGGGAGCTTCTGAATATGATTGATGAATATGTGCCCAAGTCATTAGTCTGACCCCGCGTACACTCTACTCTGGTATTTTCAAACTAGTAGTTTACTTATATTTCACACAAAACGTAAGTTTACTAGAAATGATGTATAATACGGTAATGCATTTCGTCAAATATTCTTTCACTAGTAGTAAACTAACAGTAAACTGCTAGTCTGTGACGTAACGTAAGTAAACTACTAGTTTGGAAATAACAGAGTAGTTGACCCTTTTTTATTTATAAAACAAAATGGATATCGTGAAAGGGCGATCAAGCGGGACTGTGCTCTCGCAAATCTCTCGGTTGTTCATGATTATGTTTTTTCGTTTACAAGCACTAGTTTAAATAAATAATATGTTGTTATGTAAAATACATATTACCTATATGATATTTTTCATTGCCGTGATGTATTATCTCGACGAAGTGATTGTGAACAATGAAATAATTCGCACACGGCATTCAATTCACATTCGTACGAACTTTATAAAGTTTACCCCCAAAGCTTATTTGAAACTCGCAGCTTTGGTCACACTCTCACTTTCTTTGTATCAATTCGAGAGAACATTCAATATAGTTGATGACATCAATAATACAATTAAAATTTATCTTATACATTTCTATGGCAATAATTATTTTAAATGAGATATTCCAAAAAAGATTCCACTTATGTAGGATAAATTGCACATCTTAAAGGCACACCACGAGCTACTCTCCGCTCTGAAAATTCTCTATCGCTTTCTTTGTTTACTAGCATTGCCAAATCGGAAATTAAAATTAACTCGGGTGTGGTGTGTTAAAGGAACCGTGTTTTGGAGTACATTATGCGTGTCACCCCAATATCCGGCTCCCTTGCTCCAAAACAAGAAACTCACCATCGAGATCCAAAAGTGCTTTGCCCTGAGGGGAATGCAAGTGGCGATCAAGATATTGTCGTCCTTTCTCTTTCCAGAATTCGATAGATTCTGCAGAATTCAAAAATATTTATTAAGTTTTGAAAAAAAATTAACGAAATAAAGTACCTTGCCCAAATTCTTTTGCAAAAACAGTCGTCACGAAGCACAGCAGTAGGTTTAACCGCATCTTTCACCCAGCCTATTAAATATAAATTTATGACACATAAAAAATAAATAAATAAATATTTTTTAAAACTTATTATAAGAGTAAAAAAAACGAAAGAATGAAAGAGTGCAGTAAGCGCAGTGAGTTCCAACTAAACTTCTTCAACAATGCATGTGGGTAAGTGAAGAGAGTAAAGAAGACTAAATTGGTTCACTCGAAAAGGTCGCTTGGCCGGGTTGATTACTTGATCATCAACACTATCACACATATCGCATATCAGTTACGCATGATGCAGTATTATTCGCCAACTTTCGCGCTAAGATATGCGCGGTTTCACTATAGAATTAAATAATAACGGTATACTTGCTTAGGTACAGATACGATATTCGCTGAAATGAGTGAGAAAATACGCAATCCAATTAATGTCTTTAGTATTACTATTAAAACACTCAAGATTAGCTGAACAGTGTATGAAAAAACAGAAACAAAGCAATGCCATATCGGCAAGTTGCAACATTCATGAAAGGTTTTTAGTGAATGGCCAAACATCACCATTCGTATACTAGCAGATCTAGCAGATTATGCAAAATTGCTGCAGTAGAAATAAGAGAATTCTAAACAAAGATAGCTGTAATGTATGGCAATAATACTATAGACATTTTATTGCAACATCGAGCATTTAAAGGACCACCCTAAGCTAATTGGAAACTCTCCATTGTCGCTACCACCTTTATATGAACTTTTTAAGTAACAAAAGCTAGAAGTTTCAAGTTCGAGAGACTACATAACTTTAAAGTGATAGGGTATTGATCTAATCACATAGAGATAGAGGAAAGCGTGAACTAATTGATCCAAAATGGATTTCGCATGAAACCGGATATTTGAGAACGCACAGCGGGAATTGATTAAAGAGACATCCCGAGCTAATTTGAAACTCTCCGCTCTGACCACACTCTCTCGCTCGCCTTGTCTACAAGAGAATTAGCCTGGTGTGCGGCAGTAAAGCGAAAGCTCTCGCATAAGGTAGCAAGGAAAGTTCATGAATAAAATTTCTGACTGCGGGCAGGTATGTATTCAAATCACGACTATGTATGCAGAAGAACGATTAAACCGGCTGCTTATCGAGCTCACGATCAAATTAATGAAAACACGCAAAACAACCGTAGCATTTATTGTTTGTGAGAATGTTAAACCATTTATTTTCATTTTTGTCGCGCTTTTCATTCTACCGTAATTTTTCACGAAGTTACGAGAAAAGAAACCAAGATGCGAGAGAGTGTGCAAAAAGAGGAGAGTTTATATAGTTCTTTTATATTCCAACTTTTGAACAGAGCACAAGATAACTTCGGCCACTTTGACCTTATTTGATTGCCTCGTTGTACTTTCTCTTTTCTTTGACAATGAGAGAATCGCCTTTCAATGAAACTCTCCGTCGCTCTCGTAGACAGAGAACGTGAGAGGGATTGGCCAGAGCGGACAGTTTTACTTTTTGATGATGTGTTTTGGTTGTTCAGTGGAACGTACAGGGCTTTTTTTTAATTTCTGAGCGAATTAAATGTGAATTGAACTCTTCTTCTCTCTCTCTCTCTCTTGGTTCTTACGTTTACTATATAAAGTTTGTAATCAATATCTCATTGAAAGTTATCTATTCGTATAGTTTTAAGAGCGTATTCAGTGCAGTCAAATGATCAAAAATTTAATTATTTTGTTTAAATATTTCAAAAAAAATATTTCAAGAAAAACTATAGATTTTTACCAGTATTGTATATAAGCGCAACGATAAGGTAAATTCAACAGGCTTTATTCATATAATTCCATGTTTTCTCCAAATTTGTAGCTCCCTTGACGTCGTGAATCGAAATCAGTGCACTGCCGCATTTAGGCTTTTCCTGAAAATCTTGTTCGCACTAATTTGTAGCAGACAAATGTTATATTTTGTTATATTTTAAAGATTTCAAAATAATCATAAACGTTTCTAATGTGCGGTAACAAATACGTTTATACCTTACCCTTTGCCATTTTAGGAAAGATTTGGGATCAATTCGGGGAACTCCCACCGATTGTGCTATTAAACCCGTAACGAGAACGTCTTCAACCTGTGAAATAATAATAATATTTAAATAATATAATTATTTTATGGAAAATCCTCCCTGGAAATGCTTTCTCGCTTTCTTTTTCTGCGAGAGAGTAAAATTTGCGCATTTAATACGTAAAAACAACAACAAAATCTCACGTATATGAGCGGAAATTTGGGCAAGGCCTCGTAAAGCATTTGTACAGCTTTCATCGTCATTATATAGCTAGAACCAGACATGAAATCGGGATAAATCGTGCCATTATAATGATCTTTGGAAATGAACCTGCAATGAAATGATTTTTTTGTTGAGAATTAACTTTGTTCAGCTTAGGAAAAGAGGAAAATGAAGTAAAAGTTGACATTCTGACCCTTTTTGGGATATATGTAAATAGTGCTCGTGTCATAAATGATTTCCTACCATTTGCTCCTCGGATCGCGTAGTGGCTTTTTGCCGTGCCATATTGATCCGTAGATTGCGGCTTCATTAGAGTTAAATTGCTCTCCGACCTTCAAAGGCACACCTTGAGCAAGAGATATATTAATAATAGATTAATATTTTTTTCGTCTCATCTCGCTAAAGGCCTTTACGAATATTATGTACTTTTTTTTCAGATGTTGTTGCACGTAATAGATAAAATATAAAAATATAAAAGTATAATATCATTCAGACTTACTTGGCCGAAGAATCGATCGATATGAAATACAACATCCTCGTCTACTTTCAAGACGAATGTTGCACCACCGCACATTTCAGATGCTATTCGGAGCATGATCGACGTCTGAATCCTATTGCTTCAGCAGCACTTTCAATCATTTAAAACATCAAGAGTAGGATCTGATTTTCATGGTTGGCCACTTCGAGCGAGCCTTCTTATCTATCACATTTTTAAAGCATGTCCAATCATCTAACTGTATGCGAATCTAACTGTATGCGAATCTATGACTAGAGTGTGTCATGTTCAGAATTGATCATACCTTATAAACGAGATTCTTATACGATTCCGGCACGTCTGTCAATATAATGTCATCGTAAATATCGGCCTAAAACTATCGCATATACAAGGAGTTTGTCACAAGCGAACAGATCTTCATTATTATTGCAAGGAAAATTAATAAAAAAGCATTAAAAATATTATTGAACTACCTCATCCGCAACATTTTGGTTGAAATCTTTTCCGTTTCCTATGAGAAAGAATGTCTCTACGGAGTGTGTCTGGAAAATAATGCATTGTTTACTTTTTTTATTTTTTATTTTAATTTATTTAATTTCTAACTATATTTATTTTTCATACATATTTCCCTCTTTAAAAGAGATCCTTCGAATAAAAAGTGGATAATGAACGACAAAAAAAGAAGGAAAAGAGCCACATAACCTCGTGATCACACCTGAAAGCACACAAAGACATACTCGATTATTGATGATCGTTGTATTGGCCCAAGTCCTGCGAATAGCCTCCCTCACGGCACCTTTTCCCGGCGCAGACAATATAATAATTAACAACGTATCATTAGCTGAAACACTTTATCATCATAAAACAGCCAAAATGGCCAAACCTTGGGAATTTTCAAAATTACAGCGCGACAGAAAATTGGTAGGGAGACGCACGAATTCGAATTTGATTTGAAAATTTTTGAAGTCCACTTGATGATGCTGAAATTTTCACTTCAGCCACATTTTTCAGCCATTTTTTCTCACCATAACTAGGGTTGGCAATAACGCTCACGCATTGCGGGCCCGCAATGCTATATGAGAGGAATCGCGAGAAAATCGACCGTTTCGGAAGGTCCGCGGACATAGAAATTTCGACCCCTTGAAAAATTCAGGTTAAGTACTTTGAACGATGCTCTATCGAACTGCGTTGGCCGAATTTGCATATCTGCTCTCATTTTCGAGTAGCGGTAGGTCAAAGTTGGCAAGTACGGTATTTTTGGCTCAAGTATGCGTCAGAAAAATGATCATAACAAATAATGATAGACAATTTTTCAAAAAAAGCATCGAAAGAGGAGATCTTGGGCACCATTTCCCATTTGATGACGTCATTTTTCGACCATGCGCCGGTGCGGGGCGGTCGGTTTTATGAAAAAGTGACATAACTTTCCTAATCGGAAAAAGTGCACTTTTCTTCTATGCGCGTTTTGTTGCACCCATATGTGTCTAAAAATGACCCAAGTTTCAGAGGATTTGAGAAATGGAAAAAAAAGGCGTTGATTTTAGTGACGCGACCTCGGCTTATTCCTTTATTTAGTGACGCGACCTCGGCTTATTCCTTTATCAAGAAACAGCAAAGGAGCTAAAATGACTCAAAAAGATTCGAAAAAAACATTACGAGCTCAAAATACCCATATATGACAGTTATTTGAAACACAAAATCACCAAGTTCCGAAAAATTTGAAAAAAACCATATTTTGCTTTTCCACGTGGAAAAAACGTTTCAGTAATGTTAATTAATCTTTATAACATTTCTTATAATGTTTTTGAACATTTATGTTTTTGGAAGTGAAGGCCTACCTGCTCTTAGAGCCGAGATTTCCGCCATCGAGATTACACGCGCGCGCCCCAACTCCGCGCGACTGCTCATCATCCGCTCTCTCACTCCCACACGCTCTTTCGTGAACAGACAGGGAGAGAAAAAAAGGAGAAGTTAGACTAACATCTGGCAACTACACGAAATGGAGATGTTTAAATGGAGATGCGGGTTCGAACCCCGGTTCGATCCAAATCTTTTGCTGATTTTTACAGACACAGAAAACGTGTTCCAAGGAGTTTTTCGTGCTAAGAATGATGAAACAAGTTGTTTTGAGTCATTCTGAGCTGGAAAACGTTCATTTTATGGCAATACATCTCTTCTCAAAGGGTAATTGAGAAGTTAGACTAACATCTGGCAACTACACGAAATGGAGATGTTAGAAAAGTGAGCAAACAGAGTTCCATTTGAACAACAAAGAACGAGTGTGAGCCCCCCCCCTCCCAAACCTTCCTCGCTCTCTCTCTCTCTCTCTCTCTCTCTCTCTCTCTCTCTCTCTCTCTCTCTCTCTCTCTCTCTCTCTCTCTCTCTCTCTCTCTCTCTCTCTCTCTCTCTCTCTCTCTCTCTCTCTCTCTCTCTCTTCAAGGAATGATGAAGTACAATGTCAAAACTAATGTTAGATAAGATACATTTATTAGAGAAATAAGTCATAATTGAAAACAATTAACATTGAAATAACATATTACAAAGAGAAATGGATGACAAACGGATGTTTTAAAGATGTTTTTAGTTTAGTGATCGAATGAGACATAGACAAATTATATGTGTGATGGATTAACAATAATTTGTAGTAGATTACTAGCAGTGCTAGGGGGATCCATAAATTGTTTTACTTGCGAGTGTTTTATACTTTTAGCGCGGGAAGAGCATTTCGCTAGCGCGGAAGGTCGCTGCGCGTCCATCCGCTTCAATTACCCTTTGAGAAGAGATGTATTGCCATAAAATGAACGTTTTCCAGCTCAGAATGACTCAAAACAACTTGTTTCATCATTCTTAGCACGAAAAACTCCTTGGAACACGTTTTCTGTGTCTGTAAAAATCAGCAAAAGATTTGGATCGAACTGGGGTTCGAACCCGCATCTCCATTTAAACATCTCCATTTCGTGTAGTTGCCAGATGTTAGTCTAACTTCTCCTTTTTTTCTCTCCCTGTCTGTTCACGAAAGAGCGTGTGGGAGTGAGAGAGCGGATGATGAGCAGTCGCGCGGAGTTGTGGCGCGCGCGCGTAATCTCGATGGCGGAAATCTCGGCTCTAAGAGCAGGTAGGCCTTCACTTCCAAAAACATAAATGTTCAAAAACATTATAAGAAATATTATAAAGATTAATTAACATTACTGAAACGTTTTTCCACGTGGAAAAGCAAATATGGTTTTTTTCAAATTTTTCGGAACTTGGTGATTTTGTGTTTCAAATAACTGTCATATATGGGTATTTTGAGCTCGTAATGTTTTTTCGAATCTTTTTGAGTCATTTTAGCTCCTTTGCTGTTTCTTGATAAAGGAATAAGCCGAGGTCGCGTCACTAAATAAAGGAATAAGCCGAGGTCGCGTCACTAAAATCAACGCCTTTTTTTCCATTTCTCAAATCCTCTGACACTTGGGTCATTTTTAGACACATATGGGTGCAACAAAACGCGCATAGAAGAAAAGTGCACTTTTTCCGATTAGGAAAGTTACGTCACTTTTTCATAAAACCGACCGCCCCGCACCGGCGCATGGTCGAAAAATGACGTCATCAACTGGGAAATGGTGCCCAAGATCTCCTCTTTCGATGCTTTTTTTGAAAAATTGTCTATCATTATTTTGAACGGAGTTATGATCATTTTTCTGACGCACACTCGAGCCAAAAATACCGTACCTGCCAACTTTGACCTACCGCTGCTGGAAAATGAGAGCAGATATGCAAATTCGGCCAACGCAGTTCGATAGAGCATCGTTCAAAGTACTTAATCTGAATTTTTCAGGGGGTCGAAATTTCTATGTCCGCGGACCTTCCGAAACGGTCGATTTTTCGCGATTCCTCTCATATAGCATTGCGGGCCCGCAATAGCATTGCGGGCCCGCAATGACTACTTTATTCCTATCTGGCCACTTTTTATGATCGGTCGTTCTTATGTTCTCTTCATTTTCCTTCGCTCTCTTGTTTGCTTGAGAGAACAGAAATCATTGCGGGCCCGCAATGATTTTACGCCGCATTGCGGGCCCGCAATCACTAGCAATGAAAAGTCAATTCATTGCGAGCCCGCAACCCCCGAATAGCCAACTCTAACCATAACAATGATTATAGTTTAAATCACTATACAAAAACAATACTTCTAAGTCCGAAAAAAAGTACCTCATCGTGTTGTGAAAATTCGCTTGCCTTTCTCGCTATAGTACAACTTGGAAATGGAATATTAATCGCGTGCAATAAATCTGGAAAAATAGTATAATAATAATAATAATAAAATAAGAATATTCAGATTGCATGTAAGATCAAAGTCTCCATATTGTCTATTATGTGCTACACTAAATTTTGACTTCGAAGTTCGGGGAAAATGTTGAAACGAACAAATAAAAATTCCAAGAAGCAATAGAAAGACGCAAAATCTCTTCAAGCTAAATCTCGAATCCCTGAAAAAGTTTAAATTATAATATAAAATCCATTGATATAATCTATTTTTCATTTATTTCACAAAAGGCGATCAACATTGCACCAGAGCGCGCTCACTGTTTCATGATTTGGGATTCAGGGTAACGCGGTAATTTAAAAATCTGAGAAAATATTAATAATAAACTCAATAAATAACAATACAAATAACTACCAATAATGAGAAAAAGGAATAAATATTAGAGTATGTAAGGAAAACGGATTAGAACAATTAGAAAGAGGATAGCACCTACCGTCCGCACCGCAGAGAGCAAGAAGAAAGTGAATGAAAAGAGTGAAGTGTGATGGACAGACGACAAACAGACAGACAGACTTGCCTTACCATTTTATGGAATAAAGTAATATAATGAGCAGGAGTGACAGGGATAAGTGTAAAAGAGGGGGATAAATGGATATCCGTCGCATAAGGCGATTACGAGATTGGCACGGTGGCAGTTTATAAAAAAAAGTTGGGAACTCAAATAACTAGAAAATTTCCTCTTTTTACACACCCTAATCGGCTGATAAAGGCATACAGTTATACATACGCGAAATTTTGAGTAGCTTAAGAAAATTTAAGATTAAAAAAAAACTTTTCAATGATTGAATGATCAAATAGTGAATTTTATAAATGTACTCACAAGGGAATCCACGGAGGCCACACTCACCGATCTTGACTGAATTTTTACTTGTAGTGAACCTCATGTAGAGATGTGGTTTAGCGGTGTCGGGAGCTGCTAATCTCTTTTTTTTTGAAATTTTAAAATTCATTTTAAAGATCGACCAAAATAATGGGCGGTGCGCACATTGTGCACATAGAGATTTAGTCAATATCGGTGAGTGTGGCCTCCGGTTATTTTTCCCTTCTCAGCACTATTTAGATGAGCAAACGAAAAATAACGCAAACCTTTCATGTAGATGACTGCGGACTGGTTGCCACATGTGATGAGTGATCTACGACAACGACTGGTTATTAGCATGTCTTTCAGAGATTTTTGACAATAGTTGTGTGACTCACAAAGAGGCGGAGCTTACAAGGGAATGGCCTCAATTTGGCCTGATTAGGTGAAATGTGATTATCTTGGCTAAAATCATTTCACCTAATCAGGCCAAATTGAGACCATTCCCTTGTTAGGACAATAGGAAAATGTTGAAACGAACAAATAACAATCCCAAGAAGCAAGAGAAACAATCGCAACCTTTTCAAGCAAAATTTCGATTCCCTGAAAAGGTTTAAATTATAATATGAAATCCATAAATGTGATAACTTTTTTTATTTATTTGTTCTATTACCATCAAATATAATGAGCGGAACTATGCCGGATGAGAACCGTCGGATGAGAACCGACTGGATGATAACCGGAAGCTACCGGATGAGAACTGAGCGTATGAGAACCGACCGGATGAGAACCTACTTGATGAGAACCCACCGGATGAGAACTGAGCGTATGAGAACCGACCGGATGAGAACCTACGTGATGAGAACCGACCGGATGAGAACCTACTTGATGAGAACCGACCGGATGAGAACCTACTGGATGAGATCCGACCGGATGAGAACCCTCTTGAAGATATTTCAAAATCTACCGGATGAGAACTTAGCGGCCATTTTGTGTCAAATTTCGCGCCAATTCCAGATGTGGTATCAAGATATTTCAAAATCTACCGGATGAGAACTTAGCGGCCATTTTGTGTCAAATTTCGCGCCAATTCCAGATGTGGTATCAAGATATTTCAAAATCTACCGGATGAGAACTCAGCGGCCATTTTGTGTCAAATTTCGCGCCAATTCCAGATGTGGTATCAAGATATTTCAAAATCTACCGGATGAGAACTTAGCGGCCATTTTGTGTCAAATTTCGCGCTGATTTCAGATGTGGTATCAAGATATTTCAAAATCTACCGGATGAGAACTTAGCGGCCATTTTGTGTCAAATTTCGCGCTAATTCCAGATGTGGTATCAAGATATTTCAAAATCTACCGGATGAGAACTTAGTGGCCATTTTCTGTCAAATTTCGCGCTGATTTCAAATGTGGTATCAAGATATTTCAAAATCTACCGGATGAGAACTTAGCGGCCATTTTGTATGGAATTAGCGCGAAATTTGACACAAAATGACCGCTAAGTTCTCATCCGGTAGATTTTGAAATATCGGACTGACATACCAGTGATCTGGGTGAATTTGGTACAAAATGGTCGCTAAGTTCTCATCCGGTAGATTTTGAAATATCTTGATACCACATCTGAAATCAGCGCGAAATTTGACACAAAATGGCCGCTAAGTTCTCATCCGGTAGATTTTGAAATATCTTGATACCACATCTGAAATCAGCGCGAAATTTGACACAAAATGGTCGCTAAGTTCTCATCCGGTAGATTTTGAAATATCTTGATACCACATCTGAAATCAGCGCGAAATTTGACACAAAATGGCCGCTAAGTTCTCATCCGGTAGATTTTGAAATATCTTCAAGAGGGTTCTCATCCGGTCGGTTCTCATCCAGTACGTTCTCATCCGGTCGGTTCTCATCAAGTAGGTTCTCATCCGGTCGGTTCTCATCACGTAGGTTCTCATCCGGTCGGTTCTCATACGCTCAGTTCTCATCCGGTGGGTTCTCATCAAGTAGGTTCTCATCCGGTCGGTTCTCATACGCTCAGTTCTCATCCGGTAGCTTCCGGTTATCATCCAGTAGGTTCTCATCCGACGGTTCTCATCCGGCATAGTTCCCAATGAGCAGGAGTGAGAAGTGTTAAAGAGTTGGGTAGATGGATTTCCGTCGCATAAGGCGATTACAGTTTTGGCACGGTGGCAGTTTCAGGTATGAATTCGAGTTTGAACTGTGTAAAAATACATTTAGACTATCTAAGACATCAGGGTTCGGGGTCGATTTCTCCGGAAACCAGTTATTGAAATCGAGTACGGGGAGCAAGATTTTCCTACTCATAAGTCATGAAAATCGATTTCCGATCTCTCATCTTTGAAATACAATTTTGATGAGATTACATAATTATACATACGCGAAACTTTGAGTAGATTAAGAAAATTTGCCGGTTGAAATGGTAGAGTCCTAGGGTTCAATGTGATGCATAAGATCTATCTATGACTATTTTATCAAGTGATAAAACCTTCGTGGTCTCTTCACAACCCACCGCTATCTCGTCGGCAGAGAACGAAGAAATAGCGTGTGATATGGAGAGACCGATAGACTGTCTGCAGTTCCCTTTTATATATATGTGTCATATTTGTCATGTTTATGGACAATTTTATAGTTTGCTTAGGCTCTTTTTGTGCTTTACCTCGTATGTGGGCACTTCAAAAGATTAAGAACACATCAATTTCGATTACCATCCCATTGTGGATCTTTCCTATACATCAATGGAAAAAAACGATGGATAAGCAATCATCGACGCTTAGAGGAAATTTTAAGAGATGATTTTACCATGATTTTTTTTTGATAGGGGAACACAAAGTAAATAGAATAAATAGAGCTTTGTTATTCTTGTCATTATGAATGAATATTGATATTGTCTATGTGAAGCCAAATAGAGGAGGACAAGACAGATGTTAGATATATTTCAAGACGTTTCGGTGATAATCACCATCATCAGTTGGAATAATACCTACAAGGAAAAACCATGAGACAAACAGATTGAGTGGTGAACAATGGGAAGAATGATAGCGAGATATGATGTTAAGGCGAGAGAGATAGTGAAGGGATAAGAGGTCAAGAGAGATAGGGCTAGATATGTTATGAGATGAGATCAATAAGGTAGATCAAGGGTAGCAAGTGTGATAGGGGCTTGTTCTTTTGATTGTTCTAACCGGGAATTTATGGATGGATTGAGAGATGCGATATACATTGCCTCCGAGATCTGTCTACGGGAGGGGTTGGGTTCTCTATGAAGGATGTGACCGGTGATGGTTAGTGGATTACCGTTATGAACAGTTAAAGAATGGATCGAGAAAGCACTAGAGGAGTATGAGGGCATGGTGGGATTTGAGGCAGCACGACGATGTTCGGCGGCTCTACAATGTAAAGGACGACCCGTGTGACCTACATAAAACTCATTACAAATATCACAGGTGATCTTATAAACAATTCCAGACAAATGGCAGCAACCAGACGTAGAATGGGGACAAAAAATACAATTAGTTGGGTATCGACAAGTAGGCTTATCTAAGTATCTATTGTTTGAGAGCAATGAGAGTAATGAGGGAGGGGGCTTTTCTACAATTCTAACATCAATATTGGCCTTTTTGAATGCTTTTCTTATCTCGTTCGTGAAATCATCAGTAACAAATGGAATGGAAAAGATGGGAGCATCTTTTTTCAACTTAGAAACTGGGGACTTGGGAAAATTTCTTCTTGAATATTGATTAAGATAGTATCCATTCTGTTGACATATATCTTGAGCCTTATATTTACTCTCATTATAATACTCCTTAGATGACACTGATAATGCAGTTCGAATAGTTGAAGATACAATATTCTTTTTGATATGGTGAGGATGATGAGATTGGGAACTGATAAGAATATTCATATTAGATGGTTTACGATACCATTTTGTTAGAAATCGACCAGAATTGGCATCCAAACATATTTGTAGGTTTAGAAATGGCAACCAATTATTAGTAGGCTTCTCTCTTGTCAAACGAATATTTGGAGAGCCCAAAATATTCAAATTCTCATAAATAGAATCCATATCTTCACGTGACATTGCAATTATAATAAAATCATCGATGTATCTTCCCATCCATATAATTCCAGTACGTATACACTTATCTTCGATAGAATGCATATATAATATAGCTAGAATAGGTGCAAGGCGATTGCCCATAGCAAGTCCTCCCCTTTGACGATAAATCTTTGAATTAAATGAGAATATGTTACATTTCAAACAATTCTTCAATATAATTCCTATCTCCGATATAGAAAATCCGTATAAATTCAATTTCGATGAATTCGATGACAATAGAGATATTACAGCACTGATGGCATCCTCATTCTCAACATTCGTATAAAGAGATTCCACATCAAAACTTTCATAGATGTAATCAATATTGGGAGTAATATTGGACAAATTGGATACAACTTGAGATACACGTGAAAGATGGCAAGGGACAAAATTGAGTAAAGGTGACAATATACTTGTAAGTATCCAACTTATACGATCTGTTGGGCCTTGAGAACCAGATATGATTGGCCTTATCTTAAACTGTTTGGGATCGTCGCCTATCAAGGAGACGTCCATCTTATGGCTCTTATAAAGTACATAGAGACAAGGGAGACGAGGTTCAAGTGAGGTAATTCGGTCACGTAAGGCAGTGGATAAAGTGGAGTGTTTAGCAATGTCTATGAAGGATTTGCGGAGTGATTTGTATGAGTCTTTAAAGGAGGACTAGCGCGAACTACGTTCGCGCCTCAGAGAGTTTTGCACATATTTATCTTAATATTTATCTTAATCGTTGGGATGGAGCTCCACTCCATCTCAACTACGTTATCCCAATATTTCTTGGTCGTTTTAATCGAATTTGCAACGGTAGTGGTACGGTAGGTGGGTTACGGTAGTTTAAAATATTCGAGAAAAAATTGTATCGTCGTTTTACCCAACGAAGTACCAAGAACGGAATTTTTATCGTAGTTAGAAAAATAAAGTCAGTTTGCGTTAACGTGGTACGGTATGTGGGTTACGGTAGCTGAAAATATTCTAGAAAAAAATGGTCTCGTCGTGTTATCCGAGGAGGGACGAAGCACGGAATTTTAATCACAAGTTTGAGCAAAAGTGCCAATTTGGTACGGTAGGGGTACGGTAGATGGCTTACTGTTGCACAAGGATGGACTAAGCACGGAATTTTTATCGCAAGTTTGAAAAATAAAGTCAGTTTGCGTTAACGTAATACTACGGTATATGGGTTACGGTAGCTGAAAATGGTCTAGAAAAATGTGTCATGTCGTTTACACAAGGATGGAGCAAGCACGGAATTTTTATGGCAAGTTTGAAAATAAAGTCAGTTTGCGTTAACGTAGTACTACGGTAGGTGGGTTACGGTAGCTGAAAATGGTCTAGAAAAATTCGTCATGTCGTTTTACACAAGGATGGAGCAAGCACGGAATTTATATCGCAAGTTTGAAAAATAAAGTCAGTTTACATTAACGTAGTACTACGGTAGATGGGTTATGGTAGCTGAAAATGGTCTAGAAAAATTTGCCATGTCGTTTTACACGAGGATGGAGCAAGCACGGAATTTATAACGCAAGTTTGAAATTAAAGTCATTTCACGATAACTGAAAATCGAGCGAGAATTTGGGGATTACGGTAATCTTCAGAATTGGTTGCGACCATTTTTCTCAGGTTTTTGATAAATGACCCCTGTTTTTTAGTTGCGTAATCGCCTTATATCCGTTTTGCGCACCAGTTTTCAAAAAATGAGGATCCTAACTGCCCAGTAAAGCAAAATGCTTAGCTCTCTAAGTAAGGTATGTAATAGTGATGAGGGTTCATAGAGGGAAGTATCAGATAGATGGTGAAGAACAATTTGATTCTCAAGGGATGTTGGTAGTACAAAGAAATCTCCTCCTTTGTCTGATCGACTAATTCTGAGGGAACCGGCACCAACTTGGGATTTAAGATCTTTTAGGGCTAGGGACTGGGGCTTGGTGAGGTTATGGGGAATGGGACGAGATATGTAATTGTTAACAATGTCACGTAGATATGTGGATACTTGAGAGATCTTGGAATCGATAGAGACAATGGGAGAAGGGACAGCCACACGCATTCTAGGAAAAGGGCAAGCCATGGTCAAGGAATCACAAGGAGAATTAGACAAAGCGAAAATGGAATTCCATCTAAGGGAGTGATTAAGTTGATGAAGGGAAATGGCTAGATCACGGGAAATGGTACGAGGGCAAGGGCGAGATGGAATGAAACTGGGACCGAGAGATAAAACAGAGATTTGTTCAGGTGATAAAGATACATTGTTAGTGACAGTGACACGTGGAATAGAGGACATTGAATTGGATCGAATAGGTCGAGCATGAGGGCAAATAGAAAAGAATTTCTTACTTAATCTGGTTCGCTCACTTCTGCGTATTTCGTCTCCAATTTGAATAGATAAATCAGTAATGGCACGATAATCTGAGTCTCCAAGAGAACGAGATAATAGAGTATCATATCCATGAACAGAGATAGATAGATGGTATAATGCTTTCTTCTTCTTTATGATTTCTTCTTTTAGAATAAACATAGCAATAGTCTTTCTTGGTTTAATGATCTTCTCCGAATACTTGGCCACAGAGGGCAATAAATCATCAATGAAACGAGGAAAAACATCAAATTTGAGGCATCGTGATAGAAAGAAAAGAGCTTGTTTAACACGAATCAAGCGTTGTCTCGTGTCAATGGTCTTCTTGACGAGGGATATGGTCGCGGTTTGGCTAATACCGATGGAAGCGAATAGGTTATAGAATAAATAGAGCTTTGTTATTCTTGTCATTATGAATGAATATTATATTATAATTGCAATGTCACGTGAAGATATGGATTCTATTTATGAGAATTTGAATATTTTGGGCTCTCCAAATATTCGTTTGACAAGAGAGAAGCCTACTAATAATTGGTTGCCATTTCTAAACCTACAAATATGTTTGGATGCCAATTCTGGTCGATTTCTAACAAAATGGTATCGTAAACCATCTAATATGAATATTCTTATCAGTTCCCAATCTCATCATCCTCACCATATCAAAAAGAATATTGTATCTTCAACTATTCGAACTGCATTATCAGTGTCATCTAAGGAGTATTATAATGAGAGTAAATATAAGGCTCAAGATATATGTCAACAGAATGGATACTATCTTAATCAATATTCAAGAAGAAATTTTCCCAAGTCCCCAGTTTCTAAGTTGAAAAAAGATGCTCCCATCTTTTCCATTCCATTTGTTACTGATGATTTCACGAACGAGATAAGAAAAGCATTCAAAAAGGCCAATATTGATGTTAGAATTGTAGAAAAGCCCCCTCCCTCATTACTCTCATTGCTCTCAAACAATAGATGCTTAGATAAGCCTACTTGTCGATACCCAACTAATTGTATTTTTTGTCCCCATTCTACGTCTGGTTGCTGCCATTTGTCTGGAATTGTTTATAAGATCACCTGTGATATTTGTAATGAGTTTTATGTAGGTCACACGGGTCGTCCTTTACATTGTAGAGCCGCCGAACATCGTCGTGCTGCCTCAAATCCCACCATGCCCTCATACTCCTCTAGTGCTTTCTCGATCCATTCTTTAACTGTTCATAACGGTAATCCACTAACCCTCACCGGTCACATCCTTCATAGAGAACCCAACCCATCCCGTAGACAGATCTCGGAGGCAATGTATATCGCATCTCTCAATCCATCCATAAATTCCCGGTTAGAACAATCAAAAGAACAAGCTCCTATCACACTTGCTACCCTTGATCTACCTTATTGATCTCATCTCATAACATATCTAGCCCTATCTCTCTTGACCTCTTATCCCTTCACTATCTCTCTCGCCTTAACATCATATCTCGCTATCATTCTTCCCATTGATCACCACTCAATCTGTTTGTCTCATGGTTTTTCCTTGTAGGTATTATTCCAACTGATGATGGTGATTATCACCGAAACGTCTTGAAATATATCTAACATCTGTCTTGTCCTCCTCTATTTGGCTTCACATAGACAAAGTAAATAGTGAAGAGCGCTCCCAACGCGACTTTCAATTTAATAAAAATCAAATCTTAATTACGACATAATCTTATTTCCTAAATATCCCACAAAAGTAAATTTATATATATTATATATTTATCACATGCTCACGCATGCACGGGGGCGGGAAAGCCGACCGTATAACTACGAGAGGGTGGCTATTTTTTGGGCTGACTTACTAGGTTTAGTGCTCATAATTTGAATAACTAAAAAATACAAGTCGGAAATTATATTTGTTCGTTCCGACAAAATTTGGCAAAGTGCCAGAGAGTTGGACTATTTAACTTACAAAAGTAAATTTTTTACTGATTCAGGCGGAGTTAGTGATTCAGGGAAAGTTAGTGATTCAGGGATTTAAATTTTCCCTGATTTTCAAGTTTTTCCCTGACTTCGATATTTTTTCCCCTGATATTACGCTCAAAATAGCTGGCTGATAGACTTCCTGTATTTATGTTTGCTTTTTCGCCATTTTTTGGACATGTAGGTCGGTGCAGCCGCCCCCGTGCGCATGAACGATACCGTCGAAAAAAATTGTTAAGTAATAATCAATCAATATACTCTTTAAAACAATAGATAAAGATTAAAGATGAAACAATAGATAAGGTTGTGGCGGGGGATAAAAGGGATAAAAAACTTTTTATTCAATGACACAACGAAATGAAGACCTCAAAATGTGAAATTTTCAAAAATTAACAAAACAAATATCATTCTAAAACGTTAAAAAGCAATATTTCTGGATGATGCGTCATAAGGACGTTATCTCTTATAGACAGGGCGGAGAATTGGTGACATTCCACAATTTCAGTCTTTTTGAAAGATCAAACAGAAAATATCGATCTGTGCCATGTGTATGTGAGAGTTTCCACGACTGAAATTTGTGAAAATGGTTTAGCCCCCATTCTGGAAAAAGATATCTCAAATGAGGGTTAAACTATCAGTTGTGGATAAGTGAAAGCCAAAAAACCAATTCTCCATGTGGAGTATTATTGCCCGCATAGTGGCAAATTGTTAACCAACCATTGTATGAATGGACAACTTTATTCTATTTGTATTGATTTGATCATCAACTGGAAATTGTTATCAATAAAATATTAAGCGGAAATTAATCACTAGTTGTGAGTAGAGAAAGATAACGTTCTTGACATATGCATCTCTTCTCTCTTTCCCCTCATTTCTTTTGATCAGGGAAAAGACAAATTTAAAACAAGAATTGATTTGAAAAAATTGGTTTACATCTGCATTTGGATAACTGTCTCATTTGCATTTGCATTTGGATAAGTGACAACTCCAGGCTAATTTCAAACTCTGGCCACACTCTCTCGCACCCTTTGTCTACTAGACAGTATTGTCAATTTTATAGTTTTCTTATATATTGATTTATTGATTTTTGATTTTCTGCGACGAGAGAACGTTGCAAGACAGGAGATCGTTGCCACTGTCCATATTTTACATGCTGAAAAGCGTCGTAACTGGAAAAAAATATTACAAGATTTTCATTGGTTTTACTATATTTTATTCATATATTTCTAGAAATAATGTCGAAACACTCCAGTTTTTTTCTCGTATGAAAATTCAAACGGAGCATAATTTTCTCCAAAATTGAGATAGACCAGCAAAATTTTTTTTTCTCTTTTCGTTTCTTTCTTTTCTAACATGTAATTATATTTTTTAATTCTTCAATTTCATCATCTAATTGTAAAGATCGGCAAAATTACACTCAGTCGTTATTTCACTGACGTTATAAAAATTGCAGAAAACTATTTTCAACCATAAGAAGAAGAATAAGAAGAAGAAGAAGAGAAGAAGAAGAATCCATATTGTTGAGCATTATTTCAAAATAATTGAGCTTTGGGTCATACCACGAAAACATGAGAAATTAATTTTTCGATTTAAAAAAAAATTATCTTTGACATTGCTTGCTTCAAAATCAGATTGATGGTTACTTTTTTTCCGTTATTCTTCTCACAAAAAGTCAGAAAGGAAAAATTGATGAAAAGTATATACTGATGGGATCAAATAATAGCAGTGTATCAAGTAATTGCAATTGCAGTGCCTTTAATATTTCTATGCATTTTCCCCATAGTGATAAATGTTATTTTTAATGATAAATATTATTCTGTGAGAAATGATAAATACAAACTGTGTCGATCTTCTCGGACTGAAGATTTCTGGAATCAGAAAATGCTCATATGAAGATCAACGTCAATGTTCTTTTGGAAGTAAGAAGAACTTTGAAACATTTACATCAGAGTCTATTCTTGAAAAATGTGTTTACAGTGGAAATGAAAATTAGCAATGTTCAGATGAAATGGAAAGAATTCGTTGATTCAATGATCTTTCAAATAACAAGGACAAAGACATGGTGTAATTAGAGAATAGATCATTGGTCATTTCCTCTCTAAAGGTTATGATATCACTATCAAAACATCTTGCATATACTTGATCGAACAAATCTCATGCACCGTTTACTAATGATGTTCCATTGTTAAATGGTTGAGTAGAACATTTTGAATTGTTCGCGGTAAGAGAGAAAGTTAGCGAAAGGGAAAGTAAAATGATCGATGACACGCAGAAAAAGTGACGCGAGCCTTATATCATTTGTATTACCAATACATAGTGTTTTGTTGCTGTTTCGTGCACTTTTCGTCAATCAAAGTTATGATACGTGTCCCATTATGCCAACTTGTACGATGATTATGTATCGACACTAACGTCATATTCATCTCGCAACTAAATATACAAAAATTTTGCAAAATGGAAATTGTAGCTAGAAATCCGACCTCACAGACTTTCTATTTAGCTCAGCCATGGGTCCTGCTCAGCTGTACAAAAATCAACATTCAATATGGACGTAGTCAGAAATGTAGGAATTTGAACAACGGCTATTTTTGAAAACTTCCAAGATACGGGGTCTTACCCTTTTAGAACCCTGATGACGACCCTGCTGACATAACATTCTAATCGGCTGAAATATAATGTAAAATGTACATTTGATGGAATTGTCCGTATAAAATGTACTTGCATAATTGCATTGCTACTGGTGCTAAACAGAGGAAGAACTATCGATTAACTCCCCATTCTTTCCTCCTTTCCTTCCTCGCTCTCTCTGATCTACCTACTCTCTCACCGGTGCTCTCTCTCTCTAAACATAGAAATTCATTGTGGCAGTGGTTGGCTACTCTCGTACCAAATAAACAAGTGTATTTTATACGGTCAATATTGATGACTTAAAATTCTTTCATAAAAAAATTATAAAATGTAAACAGAAGAGAGCCAGATATTATGAAAGAGCAAAAATGAAGAATAATAAAATTGAGGCAAAAAATATGTATCCTTAAAGAAGGAGACCCTTGAGTTGGCATGACTGACTCCCGCAACGATTAACATGGGATTGAATGTTAATATTCTATAGAAATTAGCGTAAGTGACAATGGGAAAGTGAGAGAGTGTAGTATGCAAATCGGATAGGCACTCTCTACTTGCATGAAAAGTTGTACTTTCAATGCGCATAACAAGCTTCAAACAGATCATCACGCAATATGAAATGTGTCGTTCGGTTAGTGTGATAAATCTCTATCATTCTACCCGAACAGTCTTGTTACGAAAAAACTCGAGGGTCTCCATCTTTAAAGCCACACCCCAAGCTCATTTGAAACTCTCCGCTCTGGTAATGCTCTCTCACGTTCGTTGCCTGCGAGATAGTATTGCCACTGCGGAGAGGAAAATTAGCATGGGGTGTAGCTTTAAATCTGATTTTGAAGCCAGTTAAGTTTTTTTTAAATAAATAAAAATGGAAAGAAAATTCGGTTTTCGTGGTAGGACCTCAAACTCAACTATATTTATGGTTCTTATAGAAAGACTGTGAGGTCGGTAAATAGAAAGACCTTGAGGTCGGATTTCTAGCTACAATTTCCATTTTGCAAAATTTTTGTATATTTAGTTGCGAGATGAATATCACGTTAATGTCGATACATAATCATCGTACAATTCAAATTTGTTCGAATTATTTTTCTCTCTTCCAATGGTGTGATATAGCGACTTTAGCGTATATTTTTTCCGATCTAGATGACGAAATTCAAGAATGAAAAAATACAATCAGAAAAGAAGAATAAAGAAAAAACATTTTGAGAGTCATCTCACTTTTGAAAGAAATTATCGTTTGAATTTAACAATTCAATAAATTTCATTTTTCGTACTCTTTGTGTATATTTACAATTAGGTCTAATAGTTCACAAACATATCATAATCTTTACCTACAAATTTTACATCAAAAATATCTACCATTCTTCTAGCATGCCTATCCTTATTTTTGAATTCTTTCCATTGATTAATTTTTTTTTGTCTAGGCCATACACTAATTTTGGTGTACAACAAAGGCTATATTAAAATTTTGAAGTGATACGAAGATTTTGAAGGAAGAAAAATAATTATTTTAGAATTGAAAAATTCGAGTCCCTCAAAACTAAGAAAGAAGACTAAGAAAGACTAAGACTAAGAAGACTAAGAAAACTAAGAAAGATAAGAGAAAGACGATGAAATCGAGTGATTACCACATCGGAAAATTTGAAAATAGCTCGATAATGTCTTCAATAATTAAGCATTTCCATCTTATAATAAATCAAAGATGTATCACTGAAAAAAGAATAGTTTTTTTTAAATTTATCTGAAAACTGTCCATATAAATTCGCTGATATTATTTTCAATTGTAAAAAAAATATTTCTCTATAAAAGATTCTCGGTTTGATTTGATTGGCTAAATTCTCAGACAACTCATTGGTTCCCACAAATCATAGGTCCATTCTCGATTGTAATCACACTTCTCATTCCATCACTTTATCTTCTTCCCCTTCTTCTTCTTCCTCACTCCTACTCTTCCAATAAATCGTTCAACAATTGTTCACAAACACATGTAAAAAGTGTTTCTCTGAGTCATCGTTCGCACATTCCGCAGGGGTCAACCAACTTATCTCTTACTCCTTATCCTCAAGGTTTTTACAACTTCTGATTCATCGCCACCAACCCCACGGGCATTTCAGATATATAACGGATGCCTGGCATTCGACACGATTTTATTTTCGATTTTGATCTAGAGGTCATTTTATTGTCGTCATCTTGCCCCTTCATTAATTTCATAGTGTATGTTATATTATATTTAATCAACTTATGCATATGCAAATAACTATAGCGAGAGAAAAATAGTTTGAAATATAAAAGTAATTCGCGAATGTGTAAACCGCCAAAACCGAAATCGCCTTATGCGACCGAAATCCATCAATTCCTCTTCTGTTCTTACACATACCACCTCTTATCATTGTATTTGATGGAATAAAAAAATAAAATAAAAAAATAAATATGTTGTTCTATAAATGCTGTTTGGCGATGAAGGCTCACGAAAATTGCTAATTGTAAAGCCAGAACATCTTGTCTCTAGTTCGATCTTCAAATGATCGTTAATTCTAATTGTCAGCCTTAGAATTTCTGAAGCGTTTTTTTTTCAAAATTGCCAAACAACAACAAAAAAGGATTCAATCACATGAATCTGACTCATATCTGTTCTGTTCTCGGTTATCACAATTGGAATGAATTCTATAGATTTCTTGGCAAACAAACATGACGTGTTCGGCGGGTCGAGACAAGGTTTGTTCTGGGTCGAGGCCCTTTAAAACCCTTCTCGTGTAAGTTTCATGGGTGGGTGTCTGACACGTTCTTCACACACACAAGAGGTACCAAGAATCTCTGATTGTTCTCTGTATCCGAACCTTTTTTCAGATACCAAGAAACAGTTTTTTCGTTGTCTTTTTGCTCGTTGATGGTATCTTATAGAAAAATCAAATCTATATTTGTATCTTTTAATTATCATTAACTTGTTTTTTGTCCTCTGTTCATCATGTAGCTGTATCGTGACTTTGACATTTCACTGATTTCGTGCCCCCTCCCCGACCCCGATTTTAAATTGATGCTCCGTTCTGGCAAAGCCAGAGAGTGTTGCCAAAGCGGACAATCTCAAATTATCTCTGGGTGTCGCTTTAATGAGCCCCTGATCCATGTTTTGGTCTTGGATCAAAATGATTCCCCCCGATCATAGATTGCAACACATGTTTCCAATCCTAAACCCCCGTCGCAATGTACCCTGCACCACCTTCCTCATCAACTTCACTCTCACACATTTGATGTTCCTCATCCACCCCCACTCTGATGTTTCAAACCTTAAAGTCTACTAAAAATACGTCAATGGATTGAAGTTTACTTTAAGTCTACTTCAAGTTTAAGAACATTCGACGAAATGCATTACAGTACATTGAAGACTTACAAGTCTACTTCAAGTGAAAATGATACACTTTAAGTTTTGAAATACCATAACTATACCACCTTCCTCATCTACTCAATTCTCTATGTTCCTCATCCTCCCCACTACATACTCCACTCTACCTTCTTTTCTCCGTCTCAAAATCTCTGAAAGCGGATGAAGGAGGTTTTGCAAAGTGAAATGGACACAACTCTCGTCCTTCTCTTTTTGTATAATAGTTTAAGACGAAACGACAACATTGGTGAACAGATTGATGCGTCCCCTTGCCTAAACCCACTTTATTTCAACTTTCAACTTTTTTTCTGGTTTTAGAATTACAATTAAGTCAAGATTATCTAAGCAGAGTTGCCGATGAGACTGTGTAGGTATCCCTGAACGGTGGTAAACGTGTCGTCACAAGCGTATGCGGAGGTAAAGGTAAAGGTACGACCCGTTAATCAAGGCACACGAAGTCCTGCAGGTGATCACTGCTAGGCCAGTGATCTTTCTAGGCCAATTCAGTCCGGAGGGCCTAATCTCTTCTTCGGACCTACTTTACCGCATGATCTAGTCACTACCAATTCCCCTTTCGGTGGTTTCCTTGCTGAGGTGCTTGCCAAAAATCAACCCTATAAATATCTATTGAATAATATCAAAAATTTTCGCACCATTCGCCGTTCAGTCAAGCTCTCAAAGCTGACGAAGACATGCAGACCGCATCGAGTATTCGAGTATTTTCTCGACTGACTCGGGATCAATAAAAGTGAAACGGGGACGTTTTATCATCTCGAAATTTTCCCAAATGATCATGCCGACGTCTATAAATTGTTTTCTTGATTCTCTTCGCTCAATCAAAAACCACTCCAACCCCAAACTGAAAACCAGTCTGGTTTGTATTTATCTCTGCCCAGAATAACTTTGCAATACTCCTACTTAACCTCACACACAATCATTTATCTCTCCCTCTCCCTCTCCCTCTCCCTCTCCTTCTCCCTCCCTCTCCCTCTCCCTCTCCCTCTCCCTCTCCCTCTCCCTCTCCCTCTCCCTCTCCCTCTCCCTCTCCTTCTCCCTCAATCTCCCACTCCCTCTCCCTCTCCCTCTCCCTCTCCTTCTCCCTCAATCTCCCTCTCCCTCTCCCTCTCCCTCTCCCTCTCCCTCTCCCTCTCCCTCTCCCTCTCCCTCTCCCTCTCCCTCTCCTTCTCCCTGAATCTCCCTCTCCCTCTCCCTCTCCCTCTCCTTCTCCCTCTCCTTCTCCCTCAATCTCCCTCTCCCTCTCCCTCTCCCTCTCCCTCTCCCTCTCCCTCTCCCTCTCCTTCTCCCTCAATCTCCCTCTCCCTCTCCCTCTCCCTCTCCCTCTCCCTCTCCCTCTCCCTCTCCCTCTCCCTCTCCCTCTCCCTCTCCCTCTCCCTCTCCTTCTCCCTCAATCTCCCTCTCCCTCTCCCTCTCCTTCTCCCTCAATCTCCCTCTCCCTCTCCCTCTCCTTCTCCCTCAATCTCCCTCTCCCTCTCCCCGCAACAGTCTGATCTTCTCCTCTTCACATATTTGCTCTACGTGGTGTGTAACCCCGCAGGCATTTATCTCTACGTTTTTCTTCACAATCAGCCTCTACTCCCGAATTTGTTTGCGTGACTCCGCCCCCTCTCACTATATCTCCCCCGTACCCTCAGACATCATTCCACAGTCTACTCTTGCAACTCCCCCACTGTATACCGCCTAATTTCGCGAGTCCTCTGCTAAACACCGTAAGTACCGGTGATTTATTCGCGTACAATTATAATCGCGCGCAACAATACGCTTCAATTGTACGGTACGAGAGAGAGAGCCATGGTTTATCCCCCAAGTGCCTTTCTTCTTCTTTCGGGCATATTATCCAATTGTGACATATACGTCACCCCCGATCCATTCATTTTCCTTTCGGTGCCTGCTTTTTCTAGATTTTCCACCCGCGCGCACTCCGCCATAAGTGGACTTTTGGCATATAACTTACTTCCTCCACTCACTTTAACTCACGTACCCTCTAAATGGAAGGGCACTAACTGGTTTCTGATGACCCTTTTCATACCATTACCCTCTGCCCACTTCAGAGTGCCCCAGAACATGGTCGGTTCTGGCATTCGAACGGAATTGAAATGTACAATTTCGGCTGGAAGCACACTTTTTTAACTACAACTCATTGTCAGGGAACTTCTCTTTTTTACTCAGGCTTTTTTGAAGTCGAAATACACTCTCATTTTCATCACGATTTGACTATAGGAAGAATGGTTGTGGTACATGGTGAGATTTCAAAATGGCCTAGGTCAAAAAGTGCCCATCTCAGTGCTCGTTAGGGAGGGTTTTTTGAACGTTTAACTAAAGAGTTTTCTATCAGACGTTTGAGTGATAGAAGAAGAATGTGTGTATGGTTGCAGAATGATTGGTATGAGAGGTATTAAAATACCTAAGTGACAGGTCAGGTCTGGTTAGCATGCTGCCAAGCTAGTTATCGTCGGACGTGACTTTGACTACGATGTCTCAAGTGAAGATGAAAACGACCAAATACCCCGAGCTAATTTGAAACTTTCCGCTCTGGAGATGCTCTCTCTTTCTTTGTCTACGAGAAAAGCGAAGAGTACGATTAGCTCTGGTGTGGCCTTAAATCACAACAAAGCGTGTACATAATTCATTAAAATTTACATTTTAAATTAAATTACAATATATTTCATTATGTCATGGTATTGTCCCTTCCATCATGTCCCCTATGCAAATCCAGCGTAATCATCTTCCAAACTGCTTTGTTCTCACGTTATCATTGTTTCTCTCTTTATACATTAGCATTGTTTCCAATCGAATATTCACAACTTTCACTTCAACTTTCGTGTTATTCTCATATTTGTTTGGTACATATAATGTTTTGTTCGATGGGAACAAGAGAGACGGAGTAAATCCCTTGTTGTTTTGTTCCGTACTTACATTTCACTCTTTCTTTTCAATCTTTCGTTCCCTGATTCTACCTCTGATCTGCACTCTGACCCTCTCACTTTCACGCCTACCTCTCCTTTTTCTCCCTCTTCCTCCCCTCTTTACCTCGCTCTCTCTCTCACTTTCTCGCCTCCCTCTGCCTTTCTACCTCTCCATCTCCCTTTTTACCTCTCTCCCTCTCCCTTTTTACCTCTCCCTCTCCCTCTCCCTCTCCCTCTCCCTTTCTACTTTTCTCCCTCTCCCTTTCTCCCTCTCCCTCACTATCAACCTCAACCTCCCCCTCCCCTATATGACGTGCTTATACTATTCTTATTCTTGTCACGTTAAATAGGCTCATAAATTTCTCTCTTCGTTCCTCTCTCCCTCTCCCTCTCCCTCTCCCTCTCCCTCTCCCTCTCCCTCTCCCTCTCCCTCTCCCTCTCCCTCTCCCTCTCCCTCTCCCTCTCCCTCTCCCTCTCTATCAGTACACTCTCTCCCTCTCCCTCTCCCTCTCCCTCTCCCTCTCCCTCTCCCTCTCCCTCTCCCTCTCCCTCTCCCTCTCCCTCTCCCTCTCCCTCTCCCTCTCCCTCTCCCTCTCCCTCTCTATCAGTACACTCTCTCCCACGCTCCTCTCCCCCTGCTTCTCTGATTCTCTCCAGCACTCTTCCCTCTCTAACCACTGATTGTGACCCCTCTCTCTCGTACTTTATAGATAGTTTTGTGGCCGTCCTCATAACATGCCTACCGAGTAAGTAATGCCATTCTTCTCCCCTTGTTCAACTCCCACCATGCCCTCTTCTTATTATGGTGTTCAAAAAGAGGAAAACCAAAGAAAACTCTCCTCGTTTTGCACGATCTCTCGTCTATTTTCTTTTTTTCGCGCTTTATGATCATCAAAGTACGCCCTAATGGTCTAGAATTTCGAGTTGGACCGTTTTCTCGAATGGAGAAAAACATCTCTCAGCGACGAAAGAATGAGAAATTGCTCCAGCCCCTGCCCCTGACTTACTGCATTTAGTGCTGCTGATAGATATCTGTATTTTACTGTAAAATCTCGATGATCACCCCTCTTACACCCAACATATGATCATCTCAATTATACTACATGATATCGTCCTTCACACCTCTCAATCCTCCACCCTACAACCTTTTCTGCACATATACTCCCCCCTGTGTCTCTCTCCTCTCGTCCCGAACTCCCGGTTCTTCGAACTCAAACTCTTTCTTCTTCTTTTGTCGTGTATTCTCTTTTTCCGTGCTCATGCATTGATTGACCAGTGGGACATTAGGCGCGAATGAATATAATAATAATAATAATGTTATTATTTTTAATTAATATAGAAATAAAACTGTCCCTACCTGGGCGTTCTCCACCTGTTGCTGTTTAAATACTTTTGTCTCGCGGAGTTTTCTCTGATTTTCTTTTGTTTTCGTAACTTTGAGCATATCATTACCTAGACAATAATTATCCCACTGCATCACAATGAGTTGTTTCCATTGTGCACTGTTCCTTACAATATTTCACCGCTCTTGATCATATCTAGCTAATATTAAATTCGTCCCGACCTTGCTTTAGAGAGACCTTACTCGATTATTAAATACTCAAATCAACCTATAGAGAGATAGATAATAAACCATCGCGATTATGACCTCCCATCCACTCTATTCAATCTATTACTAGACAAAAGCTATAGATTATATCATGATCCGCCCGTTAGCAACGGCTCTCAATACCAGATACACTACATGTTTACTCTAACTCGATAGTCACAGATGACAAAAGCTATTTTAGTTTCTCGCTCTGAATTATTGTTGTGTATGTTTCTCACGTGTACGAGGGACGATTGCGAGATTGGGGAGGGGGAGGGGGAGGGGAGGGGAAGAGGAGAGAGGAGAGGGTGGAGAGGGGGAGGAGGGAGGAGGAGAGACGGCGAGAGGAGCGAGAGGGGGAGGAGGAGCGGAGGAGAGACGGGCGAGGGGAGCGGGAACGGTAGTCTATCTCTCTCCTTCTGTTGACAAGCTTATCACTATCCCTTCCTCAATCGGCGACACTCCGACGCCTTTTCTAACCTCTAACCCCCCATCCTCCTCCTCCTCTTTCCCCTCGTTCGTTCGAATTCAGACTCCGCCTCTCACCCCCTTCCCCCTACAGTTTGAGACTATGTCAACAGTTTGACAGTCGCTCATTACTCTCATTTACTGTTCGAGAGAGAGATGCGCCATGGCCGCACGATTCTAGTTTCTGACTTGGACTTTAACGGAAGATTACCATCCCTGTAGAACAATATCCATTTAACCCTGTTACGTTTACTTGCGCCCACTGCTTTGATGAAAAGATAAAGGTAAAGGTATTGGAATGGTTACGTGCAAATTATTTGTATTTAAATATATTTACTCCATACTCAGTCTGTTTTATTATCGAATAAAACCGAATGATCTACTCTATTTTCTCATTCAAACCCCTCTTCTTCCTCTCATTCTTCTTCCTCTTTTCAACGTTTTGTTTGTCATTGCTGCTCGTGGTTTTGTTGAGTGCCCATATTAAAAAGGTTCCACTCCCGTCGTCCATTTCCAACCTGTCCCATCCTCGCCCCTCTTCTAATTAATCAATAATCATTTCTACCGTAATCAGAGTGATGGGAGTTGGCCCTCTCCTCCTCCTCCTCGTGCATTTGCTGCTACTCGCACCTGCCGCTGCCTTGATCTCAACTTTCAACTATGTTCCACAGGTAATCTTGATCTTGATGGGGTTCTAAGTGGATGCTTCGGTTTAGGGTACCAATCCGACGTTGTACGTGCCCGGTTTCGAACCGATAATGCACCTGGACCAGGCCACATTCGCGGATACGGTCTTCGGACAGGACCACGCTTACGTTGTAGAATTCTATGCTGATTGGTGAGTCGCAGATTCATATTTGCATATATTTAATTCATCAGAGATATCGATTATTGATCTTATTTCGAACAAATTAAAAATGGGATGAAGAATCTTCGAGAAATTTTCCCGCGCACGCATTACAGAGAGCAAATGTGTCAGCACTTATCATGTAAAAAGCAATGCGCAATGATCTTTTTTTTTCAAATTTATTTTGTGATTAAAGTTCAAAATGTCTAGTTCTATCTCTCATATCACTCGAGAAAATGGAGAATGAAAAATGAAACAACACGATGTTGGATAACGATCAAAACACTGTCCACACTTATCAGTATTATTCTGTCAAAGGACACATTGATTCGTATGTGGCGATAGTGGGGGACACTCAATGATGATACTCGCACATTATTACATTTTATCACTTTATCGGGATGGACCACCGGATCGGTAGCGACATGAGATGGTGAAATAATGGGTAGAGTGTCCGACCGACTTTCTTGACAATTCACGCATGTGACTCGATAATATTTCAACGACATTGACATCAACCGAGGCCCTATGACCCGTCTGAATAATCATCATTTTGATTGGCATTTATCATCCATTATCAAACGACAAACGTGCACATTCTTTGGATTCTCGTGTCCTATCCCATTCTGTCCTCCTCACAATGGGGCGCGCTTATCTGCCATTGTCATATCAATTACCGCAATCAGTCACAATACATCGTTAACAACAACAATAGATCACGAGGCGAGATTCGAGAGGTGTCGGTGATTAAAAATGGCAACACGTGTTAAAGGGCGCATCTCGAGCGTATTTGAAACTCTGAAAATATGCTTGGGGTTTGATGCCTTAAAAGTTGTACTTTCAATGCCTATAACAAACTTCGAACATGTCATCAAGCAATATCAAATCTCCACCATTCTACCCGAACAGTCTTATTACGAAAAAAAACATCTTTAAAGAAGGCGACCCACGAGATTTGGGCTGCGCTATTGACATGAAGAGCGTGGACATAGGAAGTGCTATTCTGTTCTCTATTAGATTTGAGAGAGTGAGAGCGTAGCGCATGTGGCTCAGTGGTTAATAGTCAGCGCTTTTAACCGTGCCACGCGGGTTCAATTCCCGTTTGCAATTTTCTATACATTTGTCCTTCAAATTCAAAAACTCGCGCCTTTCCCTGGTGTATCAATGAACTTTAAGCCCGAATTACGGTATTCCGGGGCATCTAAAATTTTAGAGAAAATTGTTTTTGTATACAAGGAGATGTGATCTATAGTTCTGCCCGGCCAGTTTAGTCACGAAAAAACTCGTGGGTCCCCTTCTTTAAGCAGGTGTGGAAATGATAAGATCACTTACATGAGTCAAATGAAAAATCCTTTTGGGATAGTATATAAGAGAGTGTGTTATTAAACCTCTGGCGAAACAGCAAAATTTTGTCTCTTATTTGGAAATTATGTATGTTGCAGAAAAGGCTTCTGAACGAGGGAGAGTCAAATTCTGTCATTGCCTATTTTCCATAATTTTAGTGCACATCCTAAATTAAGACCTAGGTCTCAGTACTGCTCAATACCTCCTACGTGTCCCCATTGCAGGTGCGGTCATTGTCGTGCCTTCGCCCCCTACTACCGCTCATTTGCGAATCTCGTTTCTAATTGGAACTCGATCGTCACGGTACGTCTCTCTCTCTTGATATACACTCTCTACCTCTACCTCTACCTCTACCTCTACCTCTACCTCTTGCCTCTACCTCTCCCTCTCCCTTTACCTCTACCTCTACCTCTCCCTCTACCTCTACCTCTACCTCTACCTCTCCTTTTTGCCCCTAGCTCTCTCTGTCTAACCACGTTCTCGTTCTTCCATAATCTCTCTGGCACTCCTTACTAATTTATTGTGATTATGTGATTGGGAGCGATGCTGATAGGATAGGCAGAGAGGCATAACTTGATAAGGAAGTAAAGGTCGAGAGGGAGAGGGAGAGGGAGAGGGAGAGGGAGAGGGAGAGGGAGAGGGAGAGGGAGAGGGAGAGGGAGAGGGAGAGGGAGAGGGAGAGGGAGAGGGAGAGGGAGAGGGAGAGAGGGAGTGGAAAACACGCACTCGGCATATGAGCAAAGTTTACAGTGCACGTTTTACAAGGGATTAACTATGGGCGAAGGGAGAAATAGAGAAGCCTCGGTCGCTTAAAGAAATGCTCTCTCGCCTTATTTGTCCGCGAGAGAACGTTGCCAGAGAATAGAGTTTCAAATTATCTTGGCGTGTACTGCTCTATGCTCTCTGGTCGGCTTTGAACAAAGGAATTAGTACGTGTGAGATAACGATCGTTCATAATGATTACTCTTTTGGGTCGCCTTTTTGTTCGAGTGATAAAGTTCACCTTTGTAAAAAGAGGCGAATCGAGTAATTGATACAAACGTCAGTAAACTGCATTAGAGTATTAGAGTTATACACTAGCCCCCCGAGGGGACAATGGTCCGTTTGCCAGAATGAACTTATGCTGTCAGCATTCAAATATCAAAGATCAATTCCAGATCGCAGCCATCAATTGCGCAGACAACTTCAACCAAGGAGCATGCAGAGACAATGGCATCACTCACTTTCCCATGATCAAGTATTTCCCGAGAACTGCACGATCTACCGATAATGCTATAGGTACTTAAGACTTAAAGTTAACTTAACTGACTTAACTGACTTAAGACTACTAAAGTGACTTAAGGGTAAGTACTAAGTAAGTTTGTTAAGATATGGAAGCACAGCACTCGGGTGAACTGCTCCGTGAGAGCCTACTTCGTCGTGTGGTCAATGAGTACGCGTACAATCGCTATCCCGACTGGCCGCCGTTCCATCATATCCAAGTGGAGGCAGCTACTACTTATGGTAAGTCTGGATTTTTAAGGGACGAGCTGCTTTGACCACACTCTCTCGCTTTCTTTGTCCGCGAGAGATCATTGTCAGATTCGAGAGTTTGAAATTAGGTCGGAACGCGCATTTATCTAGCAACATAGGTATTCTTGCTTCTCTGATTGTGAGAGATTTTTTAAATTAAAGAATACAGTCGACATCGAAAAAAAGTAAAGGGGATGAACGGATGAAATCTGAATGAATTCTTTCAAGTAATAAATAACTTGTGTTAAGTCTAAGTTAAGTATTAAGTCTAAGTTAAATATCAACAATAAGTGCTATTTAGGTGATCTCTGGACTGGCGTTGCTCCGTCTGCCAATCACATGGTTATCTATTTCGAGACTGCCGATGCTTTCGGTGCACAGGTCAGCGTGAATTAAATACCTAACCCTAATCGTTATGTGCTCAACTAAGTCATTCAGTAGTTAATTAAGTCCTTCAGTACTTAACTAAGTCCTTCAGTACTTATCTAAACCCTTCAGTACTTAACTAAGTCCATCAGTACTTAACTAAGTCCTTCAGAACTTAACTAAGTCCCTCAGTACTTAACTAAGTCCATCAGTACTTAACTAAGTCCTGCTTAAGTTCCTACTCGACATGTCCTCTCGTGCGGGTATGATCGGAGCGAAGCGCGCCCTCGCAAACTCTCCATTGTCCACCATGTTGAGGTACGTTTCACTGTGACGATATCACATTTATCAGATCTGTAACATTCGATGTGTATATCGTTTTTAAGATCTATTAGACAAATAGCCCCATATATTCGAACACTTTCACAACTTTCATAAGTTGCGAAGAAATGAAAATCAGAGAACACTTTCATCGACCTAATTTATGCTAATTAATTTAATTTTCTGATTTTCCCCTAATTTCTTCGCCTCTTTTGGTAACTTTTGAACACATCATCTACCGTGATACCGTAACCCCATCGATTCCGTTTAGGATCCCGTCATTCCCATCCGTTTCTCTGTTTCGTCGTGACCATCAGCAGGCCCTGTACATGCAGCCCTTCTCCAACAGAACTTATCTTGATATCGATTCCATCGTCACTTCTGACCGTATTTCACTCCATCAGGTACACTACGGTAGATCATCAATTATCGATTTTTTTTTCAATCGATAATATTTCCAGCAAATCTTGACCACTACCACTGCGCGGCCGCTCATCTCAACGACCACGGCCAAGCCTGTTATCGATTGTGCCTCCAATCCTGAGAGGTACGGTTAATCGTGTCAAGACCCGGTTTCGCTTGATAATCTCTAGAGCAGTTAATTTATTCGACTGAAAAAGATCACTGTGATTAGAGGGGATAACGCAAAAAGGGGGATTTTCTAGTGATGGTTCGACATGTTTCGGTTACGTTTCACATTAGTGGATCCCAGACGAGATCTTCGTTCTTTTTCTCAATGCAAAGCACGTTCAAAGTGCATCATCTCTCTGTATATCCACCGTTCTGTGTCTCCCTCTCCCTCTCCCTCTACCTCTACCTCTCCTTCTCTACCTCTCCTTCTCCGTCTACCTCTCCTTCTCCCTCTCCCTCTCCTTCTCCCTCTCCCTCTCCTTCTCTACCTCTTGCAATTCCGGGATCGTATTTCTCGCACACGCACACACACAACAAAAAGTGATGATTTACCGAGAAATGAACGAGGAAAAAAGAGAACAAATCATAGTGAGAGTGAGAGAATGCAGAATACAGTCACGATACAATACACGACCCTCTATTTCATCAGGAATATAAATGCAAATAAAAATAAAACCAATTCTTTAAAAGCTTGACCCAAGCTAATTTGAAGTTCCCTGATCTGACCACGCTCTCTCGATTACCTCATTTGCGAGAGAATATTGTCAGTGCGGAGTTTTGTGCTTGATAAGGGTCATTGTATTGTATTGTATAATAGAAGACTCGGAAATGGAAACAAAGACGAAAAGTATGCTATATGATATACTATGCTTTATTTTACCCCCGTTAGCCTGCAGAGGTAGAGAAATGAAGAGAGAGAGGGAGATAGGGAGATAGAGAGAAAGAGAGAGAGAGAGAGAGAGAGAGAGAGAGAGAGAGAGAGAAAGAGAGAGAGAGAGAGAGAGAGAGATGAGAGTTAGCTTACATTGTAGCGGCGACTCACTGGCGACAAACCAACCAGCAAACATATACAGAGGGAAAGAGGAAAAAGAGGTATTAGAGAACCTTCTCAATCAATGAATCAATGAGAGCTGAGAGAATAGAATAGACAGATGGGGGTGAGGATCAGACTGAATTGGCGCCATTCTTACAGTTTCAAACGAACGATTTAATCATTAATGAAGTCCTTATCTCCTATAAATAAGTTATATGGTTGATGATTGATTGATTGATTGATTATTGATTGATTATTGATCGATTGATTCAGATGTCGTGAAATGTACTACGTGTCGGAGACAGATATGCTCAAGGCAATGAGGATGGCCCTGTACGACGAGGTGATCAAGACCGGAGACTACGTGGCTGCCGATAACTTCACCGCTCTTTACGACTTCGTCAGTCTGCTATCGAACGTAAGTCTAATGTTTTGATCACAAAAAGATACGAAAAAGGTGCGAGAGAAAGTGCCGAAAACGAGGAGAGATTTCTCTGCTTTTATTTTCTATTCGTGAATTTTGAACAGACAATAAGTAGACATTAGCAGATCGTGAAGTGGTGCACCACTCAATATTTTATTAACATAAATATTCTCTCCCAGACAAACACAGTGAGAGTTTAGTCAGAGCGGAGAGTTCCAAAATAACGTAGGATATCCCTTTGTAGCCTTGACTAAACTTCATCCCTTGCAGCACTTCCCCGTCCTCTCCTTCTCTACCGATCTACGTGCGAAGAAGAGACGTTCGACGTCCATCGTAAGTTGTGCTTACTTAGGGTTTACTTGTGGACTTAGCAGACTTAGCTGATTGGCTTAAAAGTCTTATGAAGTTAGCAGCCTTAACTTATGGACTTAATAGACTTATGAACTTAACTTATGGCCTTAAAAGACTTAACAGACTTAACTTATGGCCTTAAAAGACCTAACAGACTTAACTTATGGACTTAACAGATCCTGAAGAACAGTGAGCGTGCCCGAATGATCTTCGTGCATATGCGTGAATATCTCGATCAGAAGTCCTCACAGAGGTTCGTGTCTGTCGAGGATTGGAAGAGGCACTTTGATGACATTGAGGTTTTTTTTTATTTATTTTTTTTTATTTTTTAAGAATTACCTGTTTTTTGCTTATATTTTTATAAGGTTTTCAAGGATACTTTCGATTCAGAATTACCGTTTTATTTTACCATTCCTTATTTAAGAAAATAATGAAACATATCCGAAAACTGAGAAAACCTGCGAAATTCCGAAAAAAAAGATGAACCAAATTAAATTTATTGATTTTTTCAGCAAGTCTTCAACCATCCATTCCCTCTCAATTCGACATGGCAGCACTGTCAAGGATCTTCCCCTCAATTCCGTGGGTACACTTGTGGTCTGTGGACTACCTTCCATGCTCTTACTGTGCACACTTATATTGACACCATCAAGGTTTGATCATTATTTATATTTTCTTTTAAATTTATGCTATGTTGAAAAGTTAGCGGAGAAAACTCGCATCGTTGCACACCAGGGCTATTCGGGAAAAATATAATTTTCCGAAAAATGTCGGAAAATCTGAAATCAAAGTCATGTTCCACACACGCAATTTACCTTCATTTTTGTCGTTTAAAAAACTTTTTGAAACATCTGCATGATGATAAATATATAAATATAATATTCTTGAAAGGTGCATTATTATTATTCATGTTTGTTCTCAAATCATTACAAGTGCTTTTCCGATTTCGATTTGAAGTGACCGTAGTTCTATCAGTGACAATATATTTGGACTTAATCATATTTTTAAAAATTTAATGATGAATCTTAAAATACCCTCCGAGGTCAGATAAATAAATTATTATTAGTAATGTAAACCATTCCAGGACGAGCAAGTGGACTCTCTGAAGCCACTCAAGTCGATCCAAGGATGGGTCAAATCATTCTTCGGCTGCGAACATTGCAAGAACCACTTCATGAACATGACTACCAAGCTGTTCCCGATGAACGAGAGACGAGTAAGTTATGAAGAGACGGTTAGACAGAGGAGAGAGAGAGAGAGAGTATGGAGAAATGAGAGAATGGTAAAGTTATAGACAGTGAGAGAGTGTGTGATAATGAGAGAGCGCAGACAGTACCACCAGTGATATTATCTGTTTGTATCTTTACTGATCAGACATCATGGTCGGTTGGTGTTTACAGTTCTTACTCTTGACTCTTAGAATCCATCTTCTTCACTTTAATTGTGTGCAAGTGTCGACCATGGCGTGTCAATTGTTTGAAACCTATTCTTTAAGCCCCCCCCCTACTCAAGTTACCAATTCAATCGAAAGAGTTGACAAACTTCTAAGCTGTCAAAGAGTCTTTGCAAACCCACACATACTGCATACAAACTCACATGAGTCGAGAGAACACATCGACGCGTTCGGGGGACAACAACATGCACGATGATGCAACTAGGGAACTAAAGATCAAAGATCAAAGATATGTTCAGGTTCGCCATCCCCACGACATGATGACGTATCTGTGGCGTGCCCATAACATCGTCAATCAACGTCTACATGGAGATGCCACGGAGGATCCTCAGTTCGTGAAGACCCAATTCCCTCCACCCTTCCTCTGTCCTACCTGCCACTCCGGAGGAGCGTTCAGCAGACGACAGGTACGGTAGTCTTCCACTTGGGACCATACTATCGTAAACTGTCACTCGGGAAAATGCTCTTAGAAATAGGTTGTCTAACTGGACCATAGAAAGCGGTTAGCTGACTCCAAACTGTCTCAAAGACCCGTTGGATAGCAGTTTCTCGGTCGAGGTATAAACGGGAACTGGAGTAGGCTAGTAATTTCGGCACCTTTTCTCGTCTCAGATAATCAATTGGTCAAATATGAGATGTTTTTGTCGTCAGTACAATAAGCCCTGGCCTAGCAGTGACCACCCGCGGGACTTCGTCAGCCCTGAATTACGGGTTGTACCTTCACTTCACAATAAGTCCCATTGCAGGTACGCAACTTCCTCCTCCGCTACTACGGTAGTATCGAGCCGCACAATCGAGTCGACCGACGCAGACTCCTCGCCTAGACTCACTTCACGATCCACTCATTCCTGATTACTGTACATATACCGTAGTCCAATATCACTCTACTCATCGATCAATTCCCAACCAAAATCCACACAAGCTTTTAATTCCCCATCGGGTATACGGTAGAATATTATTCCCTCCCATCTCATTTGTTCATTCTATTTCGTCCCTTAATGACTTAGGTGTACTTACGAGCATAAGTCGTAAGTTCGCTCGTAAGTTCAGCTAAGGTCAGCTAAGGTCATACTCATCCCCTACTCACAACCCCTACTCACAACCTCACGAACGGGTACCATGCTGTATACGAGACTTAGCTGTGCGGCCTTAGAACTGGCCCTAATCAATGTGATCGACCCCTAAGGTCGTCCCCCCCCCTAGTTAGCCCTAATGAATGTACTTAAGGTCTTAACGACCCCTAAGGTCGTGCCTTAAATGGCCCTAATGAACTTCCTCCCCTTAGGTCGGCTTCATGTCATATAAATCATCTATTCTTACTGTAATATATATTTGCACATACCAAACTGTATTTGTGTATTGTATAGCAGAGAGTGTAGATAAATCAATTTCTTATTCTTATTTTTTATTCCATCATATATATTATCAACGTGCATATGCACGAAGCGAGACAAACAATGGTAGAGAGTGAAAAAAGACTTCAAAAATATTTCAGTGATGAAAGGGATGGATTTGCGCGGGGTCTGTGGGAGGATCATATTATACATAGCAGGAAATGGGATGACATGAGGTTGATCAAATAGTCCGCTGCTAAGATAGCGATAAACAAACGTTATTCTTAAAAAGGTAATGGTGCTTGATCCTCTCCACCACGTTCTAATCGATATGTGAACTTTAAACGGGAGCAAAAACTGAAGCAAACACACTACACTCGCTTCGTTTCAATCAAAGATCAATGGTTTGATCAGGGGAGAGATTAGATTGGAGGAAGGGATGGATGGAGGGGAGATAGACAACTGTTAACAGAGTAACTGGCGCCTATTGTGTTTGTTAGTTATAAACCACTTCGAGGAACTGTTTTCATGGAATTCAGCGATTTGGAGGGGAAACAGTGACTATTCGCCAGATTTTTGTGCA
Source organism: Parapristionchus giblindavisi (assembly GCA_943737045.1). NCBI lineage: Eukaryota > Metazoa > Nematoda > Chromadorea > Rhabditida > Diplogasteridae > Parapristionchus > Parapristionchus giblindavisi. The sequence continues at coordinate 1,471,598 of CALSFV010000005.1, forward strand.
GACAGACAAAAATATCACTTGGATGACACAAATTTGACGTTTTTCAGCCAGCGATACTCTACACAGAGTAAAATTCCCTGGCAACGTATCTTTACGGAATTCTTCCGTCATGGGTAATGGAATCATTTCCTTTTAGGTTAAGCCTTCATAGATTTTTCTGTGGGAGTACTAGAATTGAACACTGTCAAACGTTTGTTCCGGACTCTGCCCACGTTTAGTTTAGAGGGGACAGAGTGTGACTCAGACTTCCTATGTGCTAAGAACATGAAAGAGCTGGGCAAACACATCAAAGGATTGACTATCTTCCCACGCTCGAGAAGACGAAGTGATTGTAGTGTGTTAAAGAATCACGGAAAGAACAAGCAAAAGAAGAGGTTGAATGGGGTCAGGCTGGGGACACGGGATTTCTTGTCTACTAGACTATTTGACATTGTCTGGGGACATCAATGATTACTTACACAGACAGATAAATACTGTGGATTATGTGTACGTAAACTTCGTTGATTTCAAATTTTGTAAAAGATGAAACACACCCTTGCAACTACTTCATCACTAGTAAAATTTAGTTCATTGATGTTTCCAAAAGATTGTTTAAATTTTCTGAAAAAATTTTTTTTTCATTTTTCGAAAATGTTTCGAAATATTTTTTCGCACCACTCTGCGCTCTCTCATTTTTGCGTGCACTCTCACCTTTTTTGCTACTTTTTCTCTGTCACATGGAAAAGTCTCTGTCTCTGTGAGAGCTGTCGGAAAGCCGCGAACTGATGCCACAACATGAAAATGATCTTGCGAACTCATCCTACTCCTACAACACTCCTTGGTATCAATCTCATTCGCTTCTTTTTTCTTATCACACTAATCCCTATCAAATCCTCTTTGCACAATAATCTGTTGGACAATCAAACAAGCACACAGAAATAGTAACACAATAAACTTTACCCAATGTCAGGCGTTCAATAAACACACACAACTTATATTGTATACACACTACGGACTAGAGAACAAGGGATCGAGGGGGGGGGGGGAGGAGAAGAACACATACAATATCGATCTATGGGGATGATTATCGATTGATCATTTAGATCTTGGAGAGTTGAACGTCAGTGTCGGGGGCACTTGTCATGATCAGCTTCTGGATCTGAACGAAAATATTTTTATAAATTCAAGAAGCGAAATCTCTGCCGTAACAACGGAGACGTCCACGCAAACTCCTCAGAACATAAATTTTCCAAATATTACATTTATCCCAAATTTCGACATTTGCATTCTGCAAACTTTACGCGCAAATCTCCATTGTTACGGCGGAGGAACGTAAGGCAAATGTATTATAACATGACATAACAAGGAAGATCCTGACCTCTTTGAACTTTGCATGATCAGCTCCTCCAACCAATCCGAGTAGCACACACTCGGAAGTCGTGAGCACTGCACCCGCACGCTCCATCTGCTTGAAGGCGAACGCCCTGCATTAATCAATCAGTCTTAGTAGTGACTTAAGACTCTAAGCACTAAGTACTGCATCCTTAACCATAAGTATCAAAGTAGCCTACCGTAATAGTATCAAAGCTGTGATCCAGATATTACAGTATTTTCGTCGCTCTTCATTTTTAATCAATATATATACTACACATAATATCGGTATTTTCTCTTGTCCAAGAAACGATAAATTAATATTATTATTATTACCTATCAACGGCGGCTCGACTGCTCGTCGCATCCACCACTACGTGCACACTGATGCCACGTTCGAGTAGATCAAAGGTCGTCTGAAATGAATATCGATGAATATATATTCACCAAGCAACATTGATGTGAGAGCATAGAATCGTGCACGGTGAAGGCAGAAGAAAAAATGCGTTTCAATATTCAAGTAAATATCAAATATAAATCAAAATACAAAAATCATTTTATACATGATTTGCGTCTATTCCATGCATGGTTTCCAACACTACAGTACCATAGCACTAAAGCTACCGTATACCTGAAGGACGCAGACGTGGGCCTCGATACCGCAGAGGATGACCGACTTGGGCATAGGGTTGAGCAGCTGCTCGACGGGCGGAATGCACATGGAGAACTGTAATGAGAGCGATTGTGATCAATCGATAAACAGGCAAAAACTACAGTAATACCACTATCATTTTCAGATCGTTAACTCCGATCTGTACATTCTTTGGTTTTGCAAAACTTAAAGTGCGCTTATAATTGACTTTAGGTGAACTAATTAAAGTAAACTACAAGCGAGCAGGGCTGTGCATTTTTCGTTTTTCGATTTTTCGAATTTTTCGATTTTTCGACTTTTTTCGAACAATTTTTTCGACGAAAAATTTTTCGACTTTTTTCTCGAAAAATCGAAAAAAAGAGAACTGTAAATAGCACTTAAAATTGAATATTTTGTCAATTCGGTATTATTTGAAAGTTCTGTAGTTGTATTCCAGGTAACGTTTGTAATAATTTAATCATTTTTGCAATTGTAATTGTATTAATTTGTCTGGCAAGTTCTCTTAGAGATAGGTTGTCTAACTGAACTACCATAGAATAATCCAACCTCTCCCAAAAAGACTCTTTGGATAGTATTCTTTAGCTTGATATAGTAACTGGGACTCGTGCAAGCCAAGCAAGTCGCGAGAAATTAAAAGAAATTGCATTTAGAAATTCTTATACATTTTTCGATTTTTTCGAAATTTTTCGATTTTTTCGACTTTTATTTCCGAAAAATTTCGTTTTTCGAATTTTTTTCGAAATTTTTTTTTCGCACAGCCCTGCAAGTGAGTCACGCATTTCAAGTACGCTTTAAGTTCTGAAAATCATTCGTTCAAGAGGAACTGGTAAAATGTCCTTGTGTGGGGACATTTTGCGGTAAATACCTTGGACTTGTCAAAGACGGGAGTGTTGGCGGGTAGACCGAGTTCGGGCACGAGATGACCCAGTCCCTTGGGGTATTGTTCGGTAGCGACGATGGGCATCTTGAATAAGGAAGAATCAATCATTGATTAATCATAATGAAGTTTGGGTAATCGATCGATAATACGGCTAGCTAAATGCATTCTACATTCTGCAGTAAATCATGCAATAAATATTATGTCAATCACTCAATGTCAAAAAGCTGTAGACTAGCCGACAAAAACTCCAAATTAATATATAGCGATATAGAACTACAGTATCCCAAATATATACAGTACCTCAAGCGTAGACGCAGCAGAGATCAGGCGAGCAGCCACCGTACACACCTCGGGGAACTTGATGATATTCTTTCTGACGATTGGATTACGGTAATTAAAGGAGCCAATCAATCGACCATATGCCGAATAACTACGTTACAGGTTTTCAAAATGCGGTCAGGTTTTTTTTCGATTTTTGTGAGAGGTTTGCGGCTCTTTCGGTTTTGCAAAAATGACGCAAGGTATTTAAAAAATCCCAAAATGCGTCCAGGCTTCGTAGTTTGTAACGTACTTTTCGACCAATGCAATCGATAATCCTACCTGAACTTCTCCTGTAGATCACAGACGAAGAGGGCCGAGTCCTTGATTGACAGACGAGAGAACGCACGTGTTGCAGCCATACTATTTAATCAATATTTACCAATAAAACATTATATTATATTATAACACACAATATAACATAATATAATATATTAATAATATATTATAACATAACATTATACGCTCACGAAATAGCAGTCGTTCCATTGCAATTCATCGTTATATTCAATGCGGTATGCAAACCGAGATTACTGTATAAACTGCAAATCAATTCTCTGATAGCTTAGCATTTATCGATTTTCCTCTTGATTATTGTGTCAATAATCGGTCTGTGATGAGTGGGGACAAAGTACAACAACTTGCACAAACTGTGTGTAGAAGACATCTATACAACAAAAACAGATAAGGTCATAAGGTCGAAAGAGGGCGTGCCTTATCGTTAGGTGCACTAAGGCATAAGGTCGTGCCTTAACGTTAAGGTCACACTAAGGCAGTGTGTACGTGATAAGGTCGATAATTATCATGAGTCAAGTGAATTGGGAGGAGTATACATTGTTTGTGAGTGTAGCAGCTCTATTATTGTGTGTCTGTCGTATTATGGTATGTAGAATGAATCAAATGTGGTTCAAGGGGAGATAAAGGGGGACATTGAGCAATCGATTGAGGTCGTGTAAGGCAAGATACGGTAGAGAACATATACGGTATACGGTAGGTAGACAAATCTGTGTAGGACCAACAACATACATATTTGAACTTGTTGATATTGTAGATGGTGTGGGGAGGGATTGAGGCAAACAAATAGGAATTGTACTGTGAGATACAATGTAACACATCAAGGATGGAGACGAATTTAGAGAAAAAAAAGATGCGCTATGTGTGGGATCGATAGTTCAACAAGGCATACATAAATACAGATTACGGCAGGTTTATCCCTTTCGGGACCACAGGATGGGGGCGGGGACGGGGTACTCTGGTATTTTATCCTACCAGGAACCCGGTAAATTTCCTTCCGGAAAGGATTCTGGTAGCAAATTTACCGGGTTCCTGGTAGGAAAAAATACCAGAGTAGAGCTATGCACCAATCAATAATGACAAACGGGACTCCGACCAGGGAGGATAAGAGGAGATACTAGATTTCGAATAAATGTAGACGAAAGTCTGACACGAACAACGCAAAAAACGGTATAGAATGCAGCACTCACAATTAGTATTATTTCGTGTGTATATATTAAATGAACCGAGACTGATGATTAGAGCGAATAAATGACTGAGGTGATTGAAAGAAAACGGGGGAAATGGGGGAAAAGTGGGAAGAAAAATGGAGAAAATGCGGGAAAATCTGGAAAAGTAGGGGAAAAAAATGCAAAGATGTACAGCTTGAACTATCTGTATAACATCAGTAAACTTTTAAAGAATGCAAAAAAAGAGTAAAATGCGTTCGAAAGAGATTGATCGGGCGGATTACAATTCACATATGGAGCGGAATAGAGGAGGTTTGTTATGCACCGAAATAAGGGAGAGAGTATAATGGGAGCGATAGAAAAAACAATCGATAAGGAGAACGTAAAAAAAGACGAATGATGACAAATAAGAAGATAAACGAGTTGGAGTAGGAGCAGAGGAATCCCTGAGAACGATCGAATCAATCGATATTATCGATCACCGATTATCGATTGCCATCATACACGAGATATCTGATGATCTGCAATGAGGACACAGTTAGATTCCTACACTTGATCTTTGATCTCTACCGTACCACTATCGTCGACGCTTGCCGCCCTCTTCTCACGGTGCTGCAACTGCTGCTGCTGGTGCAGCTTCCTGGCTCCGGTCATGCCTATGAGGGGCACGACCCGATGACCCATCATGACACGAATTGATTGGGTGTGATTGGGAGGAGCATGATGAGAGTGATGAAGGATGGGTGGAGGTGTGTGGGGAGTGGCAGTCATTGTAGTAGATGATGATAATGAACCAGGAGTGGGCACGTAGAACCGAGACGAGGGTGCGGGTGCTGAGGTAGATGGGTGAGAGGAGACGAATAGTGATCTGCAATGTTATTGATTTATTGATTGAATGCTACCGTAATCCATAATTCGGCTCGTTGATCGACTACAGTACCTGTACAGTGCGGAAGAGGGCGGTCCCACGTGGACCGAAGCCATCGCGGCAGCTACGGTATCTGAACGGGGAGAAATCAATCGATAATTCAAGACAAAGAAATCAAAAATCGATTAGTAGTGAAGCGTCACGTGCTGATGATGCATTGATTGATTGATTTGTATTGCAGTACACCCATCACCATTCAAAATGATATGATAACAACATAAAGATGCCACTGACCACAATCCTGGCGCAGAGCCAACAGAGAATCTTAGCACCGTGTCAACACCAACCATGCTTTGCTGCTCAACCAAAGGACACCACATATAGCATGACCATGTGCGCATACATCGAAATCATAGAGATTGACCAATCGATAAATCGATAGATAGGTAAGAAGAGGCAGTGCGACAAGTAGTAGGAAGCAACACACATATTGATTATTGATTAGATAGTGGGCAAATCAATCGATAAATCGATCGATAGATGCTATAAGATATGATCTATACCTAACTAGGGTAGGAGGGATGAAGACTTGTGATACGCAACTGTTCTCAGTCTATATGAGAACATCTGAAATAGGGGTATACGGTAAGGTACTACACCACATAAAATACGGAAAAAAGACAGTAAGAGGCACACAACGGACGACTACTGTACCTGTGTGATAATAGCCGGTTACGGACGAGCTCTCCTGATTCAGATCCACGGGGATGGTGGTGCCTCCGGGCGCATTTGCATGATGATGGCCATGGTGGAGGCCAGAGGGAGGCAGGGACGAGGGAAGGGGCGGAGCCATGCCTCCAGAGGGGTGATGGAAGCCATCACGAGCACCATTGCGAGATGAGACACGAACCAGACCTGACCAGGGAGGGAGGGATATAGAGGATCGATCGATAGATAGATATGAGAGAGATAAGATACGGTAAGCTGAAGAGTAGGGAGGTACGGTAGACAGACACAGATTGGTATGGAAATATGGGGATATGGTAGCACAACAGTAGTACAATTTCGTGTGAATGGGGAAAAATTGTGCGGGGAAAGAACAGTGCGAAAGAAGATAATACTAACAAACTACCAGTATTCTACACCTTTACAAATGATCTATGATCAAGCAAAAATCAATCAATATTATCGTTCTACAGTAACCTGTCTACCGTACCTCTCGATGGTAGTCCAGATGGGTGCACTCCTCCGTGGGATCTGCCCAGAGTATTCGAATGATACGAAAGAGGACCCGACGAGGAATGATGATGTGACGATGAAGGCGATTGAGGGGCGCGTTCCTGTAAACGAAAGGTTACGATTACGGTATGTCCGATTACGGTAGGTGCAAATTGTCAAGGCTCCGAAATGGCTTCAACATTCGGCATCCCTTTCAAGTACACAGTATGCTTCGTGTAGTGAATCAATAAATCGAAAAAAAAAACAATAAATCAATCAATCCTCACCTTGGTTTTGCTCTGCTGCACGAGTGCGAGCATCTTCTGCACAGCCTGGGGCGATTCCACACCAAACTTGGCTCCGCCCCCTACATATCGATTGATCGACGACGGAGCACCACCAGAGTGCACCGATGACTGGTTTGGTCCTGAAGCGGAGGGAGATTAAAGTCAGTGCGCGATCAACAATTAGAAGACTACCGTACTCTGCTACAGTAACCACTACAGTAACCACAGTACCTGATGTATTGGATTGTGAGGAGAGCGAGGATGGAGTGGGAGATGGAGCGCGAGTAGAGATTGGTCGTCTGAATAAGAAAAGAAATAATTAGCTGTTTTCCATACTAGGCCATATGAACCGTCCGCAACCTCGAATCAACAGGGCCATCTAACTACTCTCAAATTTCCCCTTCCTGCTGATGTCACATAACCCACAGTATCCATAACACACATACAGTACTCACAACTCACTCACTCATTGTCAGCCTCTACCATAGTTTATAAGTCAACCGTAGTCAAGAAGCTCTTTCACACACTACAATGCATTTATCTTATCAGCACTAAGGTGTGTCGGAGGCAGCGGGAAATGGCTCGCAATTTCTTATTCTTTCGCCTCTGACTGATTTTTTTCTCCGTTAAAGAAAACAGTCGAAATCGAAATTGGTGATTGAAATGTATGAAACACACGAAAACGTTGTTGTTGTTGTTGTTGTTGCCCATTGCGCTCATGATATCCACACTAAGTTCAAGTTTTCCGCATTAAGTCAAGTGAACCGTCCACAACATCGAATCAACAGGTCGTCAAACTATTATTATTATTATTCATCTACGCCCGAGGCGCAACAGCAATTAAGTAAAGAATAATTGTGAAAGACATGATTGGCGACTCTCAGTATTCATTGAGAATGTAATAATTCGACGATATTAGGGTGGGCATTCAATCGACTACTCACAAATGCCTACCAATTCCCCCAAATTCGAAACCTCTTTCTGCCTCTTGTCACATAAACCACAGAACCCAAATACACACATACCGTACTCAACCTCGACCGTAGTCTATAAATCTACAGTAATCTACCGTACCTCTGTGGTGGTCCACCGGATCCGATCGTCTTCTCGCCTCCTCCTCCATTCGAGGTGGACGGTTGTTCCAATTCCAGCGAGAGTGTGTCGAGTTCGGACTCGTTGTCAATCACCTAAAAGTGTTTAAATGATTTAAAAATATAATAATAATAATAATAATAATAATAATAATAATAATAATAATAATAATAATAATAATAATAATAATAATAATAATATAATACCTTGAGCTCCGCCAGATACGTTTTCACCTTCCGCACCATGAGCGCTTGCTCGTACACCTAGACAATAATGAAAATTAGATGAAAGTCGATGACAATTGATCTGCCGACATATGACCAGCTCAATACACGAATTCACCAGGTTAGCCAATATTACAATTCAAAGCACTTTGGTTACTTAAAATCAATCAATAATACAGATACGATCTACCGTATACCTTCTTTCTCGGTTGTGTCGCTCCCTTGGCAGTCTTGCGCATCGTCGCAACCGTCCCATTCGCGTACTCGAACGTGTTCATGTGCAGCAGGGCGTCATTCAGCACACCGCCGGACTGGAATAATAATTATCGATTAATTTTATTTATTTCATACATTGCCATACCCTCGCAGTGCAAGGATTGACCCACTATATAAGGCCCATTTTAGGCCACTTGATAAAAAAAGAAAGCTAAAATGACGGTTTTTAAACGAAAATAATGAATTTTGTGAATCAACCCACCCTATTTTGAGAATTGACCCACTATATAAAAATAGACGGCGAGGGTTCCGAAAATGTATGATTTATTTATTTATTCTAATACATAAATTCGTATCAATACTACATAATTATAGCACACAAAACAACGCAGCAATTTTAATACACTATCCCGTAATTGTGTAACATGTAATTATTAGTACCATTATATACAAAATGACAAGATCCATCCAACTTTAAAATGATGAAAAATCGATAAATCGATAAAATTCGGAGCCTCACCCTCTCAGCCATGGCAGCAATCTCGTACGGAGCACTGCACAGTTTTCCCACTCCTCGAATCGCTCTCGCTACCAGTCTCAACTTCTCAAAGTTCACCAGCTTATCCGTGTACGTCGGATTGCCCTCGTGCATGAACGTCAGATCCTGTAGATCATTATCGATTGATTATTAGTGATCAATGATAGATTATCGATTGATTATTAGTGATCAATGATAGATTATCGATTGATTATTAGTGATCAATGATAGATTATCGATTGATTATTAGTGATCAACGATAGATTATCGATTGATTATTGGTGATCAACGAGTGGCATAATTGGAGGCGTCGAAATATCGGCAATTTACTAATACAAAAATTACCGCATCATAGAGTGATTGAAATAGCAAACAGTTTGACCACCACAGCACAAGATGATGACATTTAATTAAAGACAAAATTAAATAAAAGCCCACAAACCTTCTTGAGCACAGGGTAAATGGGAATGACCGGAGGATCGTGCGATACAGTGGCCAGATGTTGTCGGTACTTGCTCATATTACGAGATGGATCGACGAGAGCGTGTACCTCATCCAACCAACGCACGTACTTACTGCAATTGCAATTAGTTTAATAAATGATTAATTTAAAACATCATTAACATCATCTCCCTCCCAATCACTCCAATCAATGGGTGTTCTGATGAGAAACAAATAATAAATACGAATTAATGCCAATCTCTCAATGGGAATAATTATATGTGATCGTTCTGGTGGTCTACGCCTATGGATGATGAGCTAATCGCATCATTCACCCATCTGACTCAAGTCTGATATGATAAATGAATTTGAAGGCCAATCTGTCAGCCTTCCCATATCAAACTTTTGTATCGAGTAGAAGGAACGATGAGCAATTTACCAGCATTTAAAATGTTTAGAACCAAACAAAGATATTGAGAGCGACTAAAATGCAGGCAGTTATGTCAGCTGAGTGAAACACAAACCTGCCTACTCTATCCCAACTGGAGTGGAGTCGTCTCACCGCGGGCTTGTCCAGTCCCGACATAATGGCGAACATCGAATTGAAGTTGCGCAGATCACGACAATATCTGGGTATGAATTACACATTATTGGAAATTATAAGAACAGCAAAATCGAAATATCCGAGCTTAACAGCGCAGCATGAAACCGGCCACTGACGGGTTGAAATCATCAAGAGCCGTGTCCAAGTCACAGTGGCAAACCGTTTGTCAAATATGTCAAATGACCAACTTCACAACGTAGACGGAGGCATTTGCCACAAGTGACGCTCTCCTACGCTTATGACGTCGCCTTTGCCGACAAACGGATTGCCGCCATACATTTTCGGTACCCTCGCCGTCTATTTTTATATAGTGGGTCAATTGTCGAAATCGGGTGGGTGGATGCATAAAATTCGTTATTTTTGCTTAAAAACCGTCATTTTTATCTTCCTTTTTTTATCGAGTGGCCTAACATGACCCTTATATAGTGGGCCAATCCTCGCACTGCGAGGGTATGGCAATGTATGATTGCCGCTGTTCATAGATACCGATACAAGAGATCGAGAAACGCCGGACAGGCTCCAGATTACGGTAGTGAAAGTGTAGCTTTCATGCTTGCTAGCATGCCTCACCTGGCAATCTTGATAAACTTCTTGATGAGCTTGGCACGCTTGCCGACATTCTTCTCGGTGCACACCTCACTGCCCACCCACCACATCTCCCGGTTGAAGAGACGTTCGAAGGATGACAATCGAGACCAACCATATCTGTAAACAACAACAACCTCATTCATCAATTATTTTTATATTTGAAACAATTTTTTACATTTTAAATACTCCCCCGGAGTAATTTGAAACTCTCCACTCTACCAATGCACTCTCGCTTTCTTTGTCTGCAAGAGAGCGTGTCCAGAGCACAGAGTTTCGAATTAGCTTGGGGTGGGTTTTAGTAAATAATTAAAATGTGGTGGGGTAAATTACGGTGAAAAGATATTGTTTCAAGACAAAGTTCAAGTTCATCGATCAAATTTAGCACATCCGACTTTAGTTCTAAATATCAAGATAACACCCATCAAAAATAGTAATAATCATCAGCCATGATATGCACAAGAGACAAGAATTCACCAAGTCATACTCATGATTTTTCAAATGCACACCCCGAGCTGATTTGAAAGGCCCTCCGCTCTGGCAATGCTCTCTCGCTTTCTTTGTCCACGAGAGAGCCAGAGCTGAGAGCATCAAATTAGCTTGGGGAGTCTTGAAAGACGGCAAAACATCAATGCAAGGAATAAATAAATAAATAAATAAACAAATAAATAAATAAATAAATAAATTAATTAATTAATTAATTAATGGGCTGACCTGCTCTCCAACTGGAAGAGATTATCCACGTACTCCGTCGGTTCGATCGATGAGAACGTCGCAAAATCCTGAGAGAGAAAAATGTGTTAAATTAATATTATTAATAGAAATATGAATAGATAGGTAGGTACAAGTATGGGTTTACATGCACTTTAAAAATATATAGGCTTGCTAAAAAAAATTCATTTTTTTTTCATTTTCGTCGATTAAATGATGTACCATAAAAAATTTTAAAATTTAAAAAAAATAAAGCAAAACCCTCCACACCTGTAGTGTCAACTGGCACGCAACAACGTGAGCGTTGAGATTGAGCAGCTGACACTGGGCCTCCTTGAGCAGTTCGGGTGCCAATTCGTCCGGTACCAGTGGATCCGACCGAGAGTTGTTCTTCAGATAGTATCTGAAGAAGGGAAGGAGGGATTACGGTAGGTCGTTAAAAATAACACACAAATTGTTGAATACAATACTTCACAGGTCTTGTGCATGGGGTACATTTTTTCTCAATGTGTATTGCACCATAAAATCTGCAGTTCATCTGACTGTGCTACAGTACCATTCAGATCAATCACAAACTGATCTCTACCGTATACCCTTAACCCGCCTGCTACCGTACCTGCTATTCAGAGCAATTCTCTCGGCCAGATTCTCCATCTGTGGCGGCAGTCTCCGTTGTTTGATCACTCGATCGGCAGTCACACTCGTCTCACACAGAGACCACTCCAGTGAACCCTCTGACGTCATACCGAACTCCTGAATCAATAAATGTATGATAAATAAATAAATAAATAATGAATGATGGATCAATTGTAATATACGACGGCATTTATTCCCAAAATGCGGCTAGGCTTCCTAGTTTGTCACATACTTTTCGACCTATGCTTTGAGTGATAACCTGCTGAGTTCCGGTTTCACCCCAAACTCAAAACAGTTACAGCATGCAAGCACATCGATAATTTTGACAGAATGTATTCATATACAACAACCAACCTGTAGCGCCAGCTGGACTACATTCTGTGAAGTGGTCTCCTTGTAGACGGGAAGATACTTGAAAGTCTGATCGGCTCTGATAACGATCAATATTAATCAATCAATATATCATCAAAAAGATTAATTAATCAATCAATAAATCATCCAAAGGAGCAAATCAGACAGTTATAAAGGACCAAATAATGCCTTACTACCTCGTAGTGCTATTGTATTTGTATGTGTTCCCAGTGTGTTCATTTAGTATGTTTCTCATACTTTTTTTCTGAAACCCACATAAACAGCAGTGAGTCCAAAAGGTAAACGATCTCAAAGATCAAAGATCATCTCCGTCCCCTACCCTACCTGTATATCTTCAGGACGTGTTCGGGCGAGTCCGATCGTATGGGACCGTAGTATTGGGCGATGGCTGTGGCATTGGCGATATCGGGATTGGATCGAGATGAACGCAGTTCGCATGAGGGCTGCTGAAAGTCATTCAATCGATATCCATAAATCAATCAATCAATCAATATTATCAATCAATCCATCAATACCAATCAATATATTATTATGAGGTGGAAAACTACACAACGACAACTGTCTAGTCAACAGCAAAAGAAACATCATATAGACCTAGTGGATTCATGTTTCAACATCTATTAATGATCAAATAGCATCAGATAAATTAATGGCGCACTAAAAAATAGTGGAAAACGGAAAATGGAGGCTTTCCAGGGTCTAAAAAAGCACATGGAAACTCGAAAATTTGAATTCGCGGGCGCGAAAAAAGGTGCGGGAATTCAAATTCTGGCTTTCCAACTGCGGTTTTCTGCGGTTTAAAAAGGATGTTAAGTACGAATTTAAGTTCCTACGCTTCAGAAAGGTCGAAAATGAAATTTCGGCTTTATTTAAGTTTTATAACCGCAGAAAATCGCAGTTAGAAAGTCAGAATTTGAATTTCCGCGCCTTATTCGCGCCTGCGAATTCAAATTTCGAGTTTCCATTTTCGGTTTTCCAGTCATATGTGGGCGGCATTGCCTCTAGCGACAATACCCACCCGATTTTGGCGCCAAACCCACACGATTTAGCCAAAATTCAATAAAAAATTGAAAACGATGTGGGCAAAATTCATTCGAAAATGAAATTTTTGTGTCAAACCTACCCGATTTTTAGCACAAGACCCACCCGATTTTCATTTCCAGCGGCATGCCCGCCCATGTATGTTGCCAGTGTACTTTTTTAGACCCCGGAAAGTCGCCATTTTCCGTTTTCCACTATTTTTTAGTGCGCCATTATTCTCGATAAGCTTAGGTGAACACATTTTCAAAGTGCTGTCATGCTTTGTAGTTTGTAACGCACTTTTCGACATATGTCAATAAGTACATGCGTAATATTTATTTATTTATTTATATTATTTATATATGTAATAAAAATATTAAAATGATAATAGCCAATCACGTTGCACGTACCCTCTCATCCGTCTCATCCACTCCTCCTCCCTCCAACCTGGTGGATTTGAGCATCGTGAACAGCTTATCCATCACTCCTCCGTTCTTCATCGTCGCTGTCTTTGATGGCGTTCCTCCGCCTCCGCCACCCATCGTCGCCTTCACATTGGGCATACTACCGCTGAAAAACACGATCAATAAATCAATAAAGTGAATAAAGCATCTCTGTATACTTATTGTTAAAACACCATTTCTGGAAAGCAATAGTCACAGCTACCCCCTGATTTCACGTTTCATGCATGCTATTTTGCCGAGGAAAATGCAGATGAGCAATGTAATACACATTGGCCATACTACCACTGGAAAGCACGATCAATAAATCAATAAAGTGAAAAAAACAATGAATCTCTGTATCCCCATCTCTAGAAAGCAATCGTCACTGTTACCCCCTGATTACACGTTTCATTCTTGCTATTATGCAGAGGAAAATACAGACGAGCAATGCGACATAGTAGGAGGGGTCTAGAAAGGTGACTACATGGATACCATACAACAATATTAAAAGGAGACAGTCTGGGCAAAATCCACTACGCTGGCGGGATGAAGTGAGAAGAATTGTTATATGGATGATTCTAACCGCATCACATTACTGATCAGACTCTGATATGGAAAATTGAATTGAGTAACGTTTATTTCACATAATTTACTTTCCCTCGAACATTTTTTACTTGACGAAGCACACTTGTGGTGTAGGATAAATAAATCAATAAACCAATAAACATATAGATTATACAACCACACTATCACTCACCGTGGCTGTCCAAGTGCACCCACGAGCGCCTTCGTGCGCTGCTTTGCCGCCGCTGACGCCGATAGTACGCCACAATCGGACGAGTTTCGACCAATCAACTCCTGTAATATCGATTTATAGATCCATTAAAACAATCAATAAATAAAAGGAACGCACCTTGAATCCGAGTATATTACTCTTGAGCATGAGACGCACTTGGAGCGATCCCTTGGCCAGCTCGTTCGCGCGTGCCAGAGTGACGTACTTCAGGGTGAGACCGTTAACCTACAATAGAATATTGAGCCCGCGCCCAAGTCATTGGTCTGACCCAGCGTACACCCATTTGACTTCTTTTGACCCAGTAGCCATTCGTTCAAATTCTTCCGCACGTTGCCCACGCATGACCCACATTCTACCGTATCCCAAAGACGCTACCGTACCTCGAGGACCTCGTCGCCTCGCCGTATTCCAATCCTCTCTGCATTAGAGTCGTTATCGACATGAGATACGAATACGCCCGTGCTCATCTCCTTCCCTCCCACCATTACGAAGGGGAGCGGCTCATCCTGCACAAGATAACAGGGATGAATGAAGATATACGCAGAATATTTATTTATTTATTTAGTTATTTATTTATATGTCTTGGATAAGATCTGCACCACTCATAAGATGAATCTATAGAATTCAAACAATTATCATAAATGTCAAAAATTTTATTTACAAAACGTTCAATAGAAACATGAAAGTCACTGTGTTGATACTTTTAATTTAATTTATCTACGCCCAAGGCGCAACGAGACATGTGATAATTTAAAGTATCACCCCAGTGACTTTCATGTTTCTGTTAATTCACAAGTAGCTTCAACCAGTAGTAGTAATAATAAACGTTGATATATATATTTACTTATTTTTATTTATTTATTTATTTATCATGGACAAGATCTGCACCACTATCAATCAATACCTTATTAGCCCTCGTGAGCGTGATCTCCCTTGGCCGTGCCTTCACCGAACAGGCAATGTTCAGTAGACTCTGTTGTGAGTGCATGCCATCCCGCTCAAGTGCACCCTCGAATCGGGTCAACAATCTGAAGAAAAGCAATAATAATAAAAATAATATTAAATAAATAAATAAAACAGACAACACAATGAATGGTATAGAGAAGAGTCATAAGTAGCATCATATTAATTCGCCATTTTTAAGGACCAAAGATTGCACTCCCAAGCAATTCTTTAGCATAGTAGGATGAAACCGCGATTCAATGGGACAGTGAACTTTACGTTCAATCCATGTCTTTCGAAATATTCCCACTTCTAACAACTTTAAAACATCACGGAGATCATAGGAAAATCAATTTTTACATTAAAACATCAATAAATACAAATTATTATTATTATTATTACTATTATTATTATTATTATTATTATTATTATTATTATTATTATTTAAAATTTAACAACAAAACCACTTACTTGGTCATCTCATCGCTCGTCTCAAAGTCATTGTGATGATTATTCACCCACAACAGGACGATTCTCGCAACCTGCGAATAGTATTTTTATTAAAATAATAATAAATATAATTATTATTATTATTATTATTAATCAATATATTGATAAACTAATAATCAATAAACTCCGCATACCTTGTCCCTGTACTGTGGCTCGGCAAACCAATACATGAGCTTCTCGAATATCGTGCACGGATTGTGAATGAACACCTGCAATTATAGCAAAACTAGTAATAAATAAAAAATCAGTTCGCGATTCCCAGCCATAGTTTACTACCGTACCCTGTAGGTGAGGAGAAAGTCGTCAGTGTAGTGAGGATCGATCGACGAGTCTCGATCATCCACCAGATGAGCTACGAGTTTATCCGGCTTTCCCTTGATGAGGACCAATCCAACTTGATTGCCTACCGTACGCCGTTCGGTCTCGGCCAGAATCTAGAATATATTGATTAGTTAGAGAATGTATTGATCGATTACAACATTTAAATCCTTAATCGCGACCGCTCTGCGCATTCTCACAAGGTAAAGTGAGCGAAATTACAACCTATTTCGTTCTAACATGACAAAGCAATCAGTTAAGAGTACATCCCGAGCAAATTTGAAACTCTCCCCTCTTGCCACACTCTCTCGCTTTCTTTGTCTTCTAGAGAGCATTGCCAGAGCGGAGAGTTTCAAATTAGCTCTGACTGTGCCTTTTTAAAACAACAGGCTTCAAAAAATGGCCATTCTACAACTAACAATACATTGTATAATCACATAATACTCATTGTCACTACAATCATAGAGTCAATCAATAACTACAGTATCTCCATCATCCTCTAAATCAATCAATAATCAAAAGTACAGTATACCTCTCCAGTGATTCCATCTCGATCCTTCTCGATATGCTCTGCCATCGTGCTCATGATCGAGCAGTAGTCTTTGTGTTCCACCAGCACGAATTCGCAGTCGTCAACCTGGAATCAATCAATAAATAGATATCGTAATCAATCAATAACTACAGTAATCAACCAATCACTACAGTAACAAACCAATAATTATAGTAATCAATCAATGGTTACCTCAATCAATCAATCAATAACAACAGTAATCTATCAAAAACTACCGAAATAAATCAATAACTACAATAATCAATCAATAACTACAGCTACCGTACCAGTGTCCGCATATCTCCGACATGATACTGTACGCTGGGTACGGGATCGCATCCGAATGCGTCTCCGAGCTTGTACTCTACGCGTTCTCCCGACGGTCGGGTCACCTCCACTTGACCGTTCACGATAACAGACCTGAGATACACAAGTAAACTACATAAACTAAGTAAACTACTGTAGTTAAACATTGACAATTGAAGCACTTATTTTCTTTTTTAACTTAGGGAGGTTCACTTTCAGTTTACTTAAACCAGCCGAGTTAAATACGGCGAGTCAGCTGAAACTATTGCTGTTGTATGAGCTACGTTTAAAAGGGGTCGCACATGTTGACTGGCTGAAGTAACAGTACTAGTACTGGCATATTTGATCATTCATTTATATTTGTCGTGGTTTCACAAGGATCAAACTCAAAAGCATTCTCGTTTTCTATGCACCTACTGCTTCCAGAAATCACCAGGTTTGATATGATCAGATAGGCAAACAAAAACTACGTCCATTCTCCTATCCGCGCATGCGGCTAACAGTCGGGGGAAAACAACGGACGAAAAAAAATTTACAAAGGTCAAATTACATTAAATTAATTTAATTAAATTAAATTTAATTTAATTAAATTCATAGGTGGGCACGCTGGGGGAAAGGCTGTGCGCAAACTGGGGAAGGGTGAGGCAAGGCTGTGCACATGGCTATTTTTTGACGAATTCTACTGGATTTTGTCCAATTTTTGCGAGACAAGGCTATGCGCAAGTCCCCCATGGGGAAGAAAAGGCTGTGCGCAAAAAATATTCGTTTTGACGCGCCCACCTATGATTAAATTACATTTATATTTTTACAAAAAAAATAAAATGTAAAATGTAACTGGCGGATGTTAAATTGTATTTTCTGTATTTTCTTCTTTTCAAAAAAAATTTTCCCAACTACTAACAGCAATTCGGATGATTTACTTGATGGAATAAATATAAATAAATGAAAATAAAATAAAATAAATAACTGACCATGCATCCAATCGTTCTCCATTGTGCATCACAATCGTGCCTGCTTCGTTCACGACAGCGAACACCATCTTCAGACAGAGTTGTCGTTTGATCGAGACGGGAAGGGAGGCAAAGGCTGCCATGTGCTGCATGAAATCCTGTCGAAGACAACATTATTGATTATTGATTATTAAGATTATTGATTCGTTATTATCCTTCCACCAGTTTTTTTGTAGCTGTACCGTGTGGGAAAGACCCGCATGCCTACACGTAAAAAATTGCGTTTTAGGGGTACCTGCCCTCAAAAACTTTTCCATAAATTAGCGGGTTTTCATTAGATAACTTCACTATTTCGAGAGTTCGTGTACCCCCAGAAGAAAGAAACATAAAACTGACCAGCAGAATAGCTAAATCGTCCGAGTTCCTCATGCCCGGTTCCTTCTCCAGGCATTCGCGCACCGAATCCTATAACAATACAATTTTAATATTTAAAATAATAATAAAAGTCAGTGTTATCGATCAATCGTGACTACCGTAATCCTACCGTACCTTGAGCTCCATGAAGCTATCGTGACTCGGGCAGCTCTCCTCATCTTCGTCTTCCGAATCAGCCAAGCCGTGCGAGGAGGAGGGCGCGTCTTCAGTCGTCGAAGATGAGGCAGTACTGTAATGGGAGAGAGCAATTATTGATTAATCAAGATTATCCACATTTTATTGATTGGGGGACTTTTCTCTTCATACTATCCGGTCTCATATTGAAAATAGCTACTATAATCCACCAATAGCTACCGAAATCCATCAATATCTATCGAATCCGGTCTCACATAGAACGTAGTAAATAATCGATATTCACCTTGTAAAATTATCACGGGATCGATAAATTATTACTGATTTAATGTTAGGGGGTATTGCCAGTCAACTTACTAGCTTAAGTGCGACTAATTGACTTCAGCTGTTAAGTTGACTGTCGGTAAAGCGCAAAGCGCATCTAACATAAGCGCGCAAAACCGGCAATCACCTGGTCGGGACGGTGGCTTGAGGCGCCACCTTTGACTGGTTCCTGAAGGGAAAATGGACGCGTGAGAACACCCTGCCACCAGGCATGCACGAGGTACGACTGGGTACGATTGCGAGGAATACTGTAGTTACCGTACTACGGTAGGGTATGGGTTACTGTAGGCAGTTATAAAGGCAATGTTGTAGACTGTACGGTTCAATGACGTATGTGGTCGAGCAACAAAGGATATGGCAATTGAGAAAAGAGAAAGGAAGAAGAAGAAACAAACGCGGTGACTAATGCAATGACTAATTTGCGTCTCCCTTTACTTAAAGTCTACACGTATACGGCATTGGGAAACCCCATTGTTGAACCACATTCGGGTTCACCATTTTCCTATCTGCATCGTTGCACTAACCGTCCCTCACTCCTACACGGTCAGAACGTGAAACATTAACTAACTATATAATTAATAAATTAGATATATAATACATAATAAAATGATAAATAAAATATTTTTAAAAATTTTTAAAAATTACCCACCTCCTAACCCGCATCGCCCGCGTTGCAGCAGCCGAGTGGGACGAACTGCCTCCGATCGAATTGGACTTCTCTCGACGATGTTTCACCTGCAACATTCGTGTTTCAACCACCATACAGTTGACTTTGACTGTTGCAACCCGAGATCAAACAGAATTATCAATGGGTCATTCTTTCCTTTCGTTCCCCCGATAATGTGCTCTATGGTGTTTCGGGCGCTACGTCTGTAGAGCGCTCAGGTTCGGTGAGGGTAGGAGCGAGATTAGCATAACTGCATATACAAGTAAAGTCTGCAACGAATAGCTTCAAGCATTACTACTTTACTGCATAAATCGTGGGTGGGTTAGATTAGGCTTAGATTCTAACCAAGATGGCATCATAGCTGCTGACTAAAAAAGAGTTATAACTGAATCCAATTGGACGAGGGTAAACTACCGTAACCCGATTAGTACAAACTACCGTAACAAGATTACTACAAACTAGCGTAGCCCGATTATTACCACATATCGTAACCCGCATACCGTACCCTGACAAGCGTGGAGTCATCCTCATCGATCGACGCCGTAGATGGATGTGACGTGACGGAGGACGACGAGGGATGATGTTGATGATGAGCGGAAGAGGACGAAGATGTAGGAGGAGGAAGGGGAGATGTGGAAGACGTCCCACCAGTCCCCACTCCATTCACGAACACCTGCAATACCAATCATCATCGGTTATCTGGTTATCGATCCCATATAAAACCCAACGGTAAAACATGAAAGTGCAGGGTTATTATTACGGTTTAGGACAACCAAATTGTATCCCCAGTGAGCTCTTCATTCTCACCAGTAGTCTCGCATACGAATAAAACTATTAATTATTAGTATATTTATTTATTTATTAACATAGTAAACTAGAGTAATCTCCAAACCTGGCTGCGATGGTTCTCTCCTATACTCGCGACCGTGGTGAAACTCGTCGACGGGACGTCGAGGGGGAAATCAACCGGATAGGATCGGGGAAGTCCACGTGGAGGAGGTCGGAGAGGCGGAGGAGGCACTAATAATAAAAATAATTAATTAATCATATTATTATTATTATTATTATTATTATTATTATTATTATTATTATTAAATAGTAGTAATATGTATTATATTTCTAATGCTCATTGTCAGTTCAAGTCGCAAAAAGAAAACAAGAGCAGTATTTATCCGAACTCCCCCCCCCTCCCCTGTTGCATTCCGGTTGCACGACATGATATATTTAGTGCAGATGTGCTTTTGCGAGCGGTTATTCCCATATGTAGATCACAAAAATAAATTAGCAACAGAAAACTCTTCTCATATTGCACACTCTCTCACCTCTTTTCTTTTCTTTTCTTTTCGTGCCCAACCTTTGTCTCGTCGTCATTTATTAGACGGAATAAAAGATCAAAGATCAAAGATCAAAGATGAAACCTGATGACGAAGGAGCAGATGGTCGAGAGGATGAGGATGATGATAGGAGCGAAGAGGAGGAGGCTGACGTCATCGTTGTGAATCGCTCGGGACGTGGAGGCACCGGAGGGGGCATACCACCTGAGGAGGAGGAAGAGATATTAATTAAATTGCATAAATAAAACTTAATTAAGGAAATTACTTGATAGAATAAAGACATAAATTATTGATTGATTGATTACAATCACCGGATATCTTAGAGTAGCCAATGGAAAACCGATACAGGTTTAAAAAAAGGTAAAAAGAAGAAGCCAAAAGTGTTTTGACGATGTTTTACAAAGAATTAATCAATAATTATTCGCTGTGTACAGCTATATTTAAGGAATAAATTATTTTTTTTTTACGGCAAGAAAGGAATATTGGCCAAATCATCCATCTCAAGGCTATTCTACACCCGATGAAACATAGATCTCGCTGGCAGCGACGACAGGTTCCTCTGTTCATCACCCACAATAGGTCGAATAGCTACGTTACAGATTAGCAAAATGCGGTCTGGTTTTCAAAATATCCAAAGTGTGGCCAGTATGCAACTTACTTTTCGACGTTTATCAACCACCACAACCTCAACTATTACTATTGTGTAAACTGGACTAAATCGTTTCAAGCACAAGTTGCCATTTGATCACTCGCAAAGGTTACGGTAGCAGCACAAAGTTTACGGTACCCCCCCCCCTTTGATCTTGCCGCCACCGTCACGGCACCAACACAACCGCCACTCAATCTTATACGCTTTCATGTTACAATATAGACAGTGTACAAAAGTACAAAAGTGCAATGAATATCAGGTTGGGCATTAGAGATAGATAAATAGATAGAGAGATAGAAAGTGAGAGACAATTTGGATTAGAGAGAGCGGCAGACAGACAGACAAACTATATATCGGAGCGATCACAACTCCCGAAAAGAAAAGAAAAAAATGGGCGAGAGAGTGTGCAAAACGAGGAGTTTTCTCTGTTATTTCAATTCTTTTCGCTACTTTTGAACAAAATCTCCTACATCTCACAGTGCATTAGTGTTCGTGCATAATTTCCATGCGATTGCCATGTACGCCTCTATCCCTGAGGGGAGGGGGGAGAAGGTTCGCCTGTCAGGACATATTAACATTTGAGAGGGAGAGGGAGAGGGAGAGGGAGAGAGGAGAGAGAGAAAGGGAGAGGGAGAGGGAGGGAAAGAGGGAAATGGAGAGAGAGTGAGGGGGAGAGAGAGTTAGAGAGAGGGAGAGGAGAAGAGGGAGAGGTAGAGGGAGAAGTAGAGAGGGTAACCTCTGATCGGTTGGAACAAACGATGCCCAACATCATTCGCCGTCATTCTCATTCGATCTAATTTGATGAAAACTCCAAAACATTACAAGAAGAAAATGATGATGAAGAGGGAAAGACAAAGAGAGAATGATTGAAATAGATCTGTCATATATCGACATCTCTTCTCATGTAGTCTGATCAAAAGTCACGAAAAGAGGAGAGTTTCCCCGACTTTTCTTTCTTTTCGCTATTTTTGAAGGATCTGATCGGGAGCTGCCAAAAGAAAAGTACAAAAAGAGATAAAACTCTCCTCGTTTTACACACGCACTCATACCGTATCAAAGTCTTTTCGCAACTTTTGAGCAAAATACATTATTGTTAACGAGAACACGATCCAATCAAACTCTTCGCAACACCCAATCCCTAAATCGCAAACACGAAACGACAAAGCAACAGGGAATACTCGACCCTATCAGCCTTTAATTTAAATAAATAATAAAATAAATAAAGCATAAATAAAACGCACCATCCAGGGAGGGATGACTGGTGGCCGTGTATCGCTTGAGAGCACCGTGAGGTCCTCCTCCTGATGAAGTAGATGACGATAGTGGAGGTGGCAGAGGGGGCGGAGCCTTGGTGGCTGTCACTGTCGCGCCCACCGAGATGCGCTGCACGTCAGGGTAGTCGATCTTAATCGATATATTGATTGATTGATTGGATAATGGACCAAGAGTTGGGGCATATTGAACAGCGCACAATGGACACATCCATAGGTCGAATAGCTAGGTTATCGGTTTTCAAAATCCGGTCAGGTTTTTCGATTTTTGACGAATTTGGCTCAAAATCCGGTCAGATTTTCTAATTTTTGTGAAAATTTGGCTTAAAATCCGGTCAGGTTTTTCGAGTTTTTGTGAAATTCTTGCTCAAAATCCGGTCAGGCTAGATACTTTGTAACATACTTTTCGACCTATGGACACATCTCATGAGGATGCAGTGAAATCACCAGTGCCTTCCTATAGGTGTGTCTTTACTGCCTCAACAATAAATATGCAATAAGTACAATGAGCAAAAAGTTTGAGACAACTTTTGTTGATGTAAAGACATTATCTGCGTTTTTTGCCCATGCATGGCCATTTTGGCGGATGTTGCCCACGTATGGTAGAGATAGAAAGGGAGAGGGAGAAAGAGATGAATTGATATGAGATGGATATATCAGGGATAAGGAGATAAGACGCATGAAGCAAGCGATCAGCCAAAAGTGATGAATCATCATGGAATACACCAAGATCTCTACCATTGGTGCTCGCTAGATAGATGAAAAGACACGAAACGAGAAAAAAGGCGAGAGAGTACGCAAAACTAGGAGAGTCGTCTCTGCTACAATTTTTTTACTGATTTTTGAACACCACAATACTGACGATCAGCATAGCAAAGTTATTACAAATAAGTTTAAAAATGCAATCGTTTCGAGATCGCATATTTTTATCAATTTCTATTTTAGTTGCATGTGTGGAGAAAAAAACTAATCATTACTCGCAATAACGTAACAACTACATGCAAACCGTGCAACCAGAATTCAGCGGGCCGAGCATATGCACATCTCCAACACAAGAAGTGAGTACCTTTATGGACCAATTAATGCAGCAGTGTGTCAAAAGATACGGGGAACTCAAGATCATCTACGCTACTGCAAACGGCTATTCTAGAATCACCGCAACATGAATCTCGCTGGCAGACAGGGGAGGAAACGGGAGGGCTGACAGAAGGAGGAGGGGGAGCGGTATGAAAATTGTGACATCACAAAATATACTTTAACATATAAAAAAACATTACTATTCATTATTGATTAATCAAATAATTGATAAATAACTTTTTTTTTATATTTTTTAATGCATGTTGGGCTCGCCACCCCATCTGCCATAAAAACTATCAAAATATCATGCCGTGCAGCCAGAATTGACCGGGGGAGGGTAGTTAGGACAAATGCACATCTTCAACAGGACAAGTCCGATGATTCACAGCATCCTCTAGGGGCCAACTAGCGCGGCGAATGTTACGCAAAACGGACTTATGGTCCTTATTATTATTATTCTTTATTGCGTCGTAGTCCGCACATATTTATCAGCATGCTCTGCAGCATCTGCAGGACTATATACCATTGGTTATTATTGCACAGACTGTATAAGTCAAAAACGATGAATGTCAGGGGGGAGGGAGTGAGAAATGTAAAGTAGTGATAAAAGAGGTTGTGACGTCACGTGACGAACACTTTACCACCGTTCATGGATATACTTGTAACTAGCAACTACCTATCGAGAGCCCTCAGCCACCCCTCGACCATTCTTTACTAAATGAAACATAGATCTCGCTGGCAGAGAGGGGGAAGTTCTAGTCATGGAAGCAAGTTTCAGAATCAAGGTAGACTATGATAAGTGTGATGGCAGGGGGGGGGGGGAGGAGATAGGGGAGAGGAAGAGAGGGGAAGGGGGAGAGAGGAGAGGTGGAGAAGAGGGGAGAGGAGGAGAAGAGGAGAGGAGAGATGAGAGGAGAGGAATAGCAGTGACAATTGAAGAATGCTTGGTATGCTACTCTACCGTCAGTGATAGACAGACAGACAGGAGATGGTTAGAGAGGGAGGTAGCGGGAGAAGAAAAGAGAGAGATAGGGAGAGAGAGAGGTAGAGAGATAGAGGTAGAGGTAGAAGGAGGGAGGGGTTACTATTCCATCATACATGATGCTGATTAGGAAGTTGAGGAGAGATACAGTTAATGAGAGAGAGAGAGAGAGAAAGAGTGATAGAGAAAGAGAGAAAGAAAGACAGACAGACAGACAGACAGACAGCTAGAGAAAAGCGCCAAAACATTGAAAGAAAAGTATGCGATCGTGTGACAATGGCAAGGAGTACTAGCGAAAGACAAAAGTAATGAAGAGAATGACACAGTGATTAGACAGACAGACAGATAGATAGATAAATGATATATACGAGAAATAAGGTGATACAGATTGACATAGAGAAAGAGATGCAAGATCGTTGATATAAGCCATTGTCACAGCGTTCTCATGACTTTCAAAGCAAGAACGACCGCTCAACATACAAACTCTCTCGAATACAATGGTCTCTCCTTTGTCTTGCTTTGGAAGAAAAATGGCTTGGACCAGAATACTGTGTTGTAGAGATCAACGAAGAAACAACTAATGAAACTCTGTTCAAAAGTAGCGAAAATAAAAGAAAAAAATCAGAGAAAACTCTCCTAGTTTTACGCACTCTCTCGCACCATTTTTCGTTTCTTTTCGGGTATTTTGAACAGCACATTAACTACTGCTCAAAAATTACGGAAAAGACACATACTGATACAATATTAAAACATGAAATTAAATGGTAACGGGAAGAGAGAGAGAGAGAGGGTGGATCTTTC
Organism: Parapristionchus giblindavisi; assembly: GCA_943737045.1. Classification (NCBI taxonomy): domain Eukaryota; kingdom Metazoa; phylum Nematoda; class Chromadorea; order Rhabditida; family Diplogasteridae; genus Parapristionchus; species Parapristionchus giblindavisi. Next base: position 1,497,560 of record CALSFV010000005.1, read on the forward strand.
AGATATGAACGATAGATATGAGAAGCTGGTGGCAAAGAAGATGGACGAATGGAAGAGAAAAGAACACTTTTCCATCCCTCTCCCACTCCCTCTCCCTCTCCCACTCCCTCTCCCTCTCCCTCTCCCTCTCCCTCTCCCTCTCCCTCTCCCTCTCCCTCCATAGATGCCCCACATGTCGGCCCGAGATGAAGACAAAAAGTATGGCGAATGTGTGTGCGAGGATCAATTACGGGCGTGTGGTGCGAGAAATGCCGAGGGATTAAGATGGGGCGAGAGAGAGAGGAAGAGATAGTTAGAGGAGATGGAGAGAGAGAGAGATTGAGAAGTAGAGGGAGAGAGAGAAAGAGAGAGAGGGGAGAGAGGGAGAGGGAGAGGTAGAGGGAGAGAGAGGGAGAGAGAGGGAGAGAGAGAGAGGGAGATATTGAGAGGGAGGGAGAGAGAGGGAGGTAGAGAGGGAGAGAGAGGGGGAGAGATGGAGAGGGAGACGGAGAGGTAAAGGTAGGGAGAGAGAGAGGGGCTTCCAGCCAAACACTGGATTGATCGCAAAAATGAGCGAGAGAGATACAGGAGAGATAAGTGGGGGGGGGGGGGGGGGGGGGGGGGGTAAGGAATTTAGATGTACGGAATCACTACAGATCCCTCTCTCTCTCTCTCTCTCTCTTTTCATTTAATCAATAATTCAATCAATAATTCAGTCAAACAATATATTCATTTCAAGTAAACTACTAGGTGAAGATGATTCATTCGCTCATTTTTCGCCTTGTATTCTCCAGATTCAGCGGCAACATTGATTAGCTAATGTTCATAGTGTTGTAATGGTAATTACAAGAACATTATTCATGACAATTATTGTTGGATAATTCAAAACAGGGTGATAAGACGTTTCAGAAATTTCACTTCGGAAAAGGACACTTCAGAAACTAAATTTCAGAAAAGGACGTTTCAGAAATTTCGCTTCAGAAAATGCCATTTCGGAAAATCTTTTCCAGAAAAGGACGTTTCAGAAATTTTCTTTTCAAAAATTCCAACTCAGAAAAGGACGTTTCAGAAAATTTTCCCGTTGTAATTGAATGTTACTACATCTAACTTTAATTTAATTTATTTTCTGAAACGTCCTTTTCTGAGTTGATATTTCTGAAAAAAAAATTTCTGAAACGTCCTTTTCTGAGTTGGAATTTCTGAAAAAAAATTTCTGAAACGTCCTTTTCTGGGAAATCATATCTGAAGTGGAAAATTCTGAAACGTCCTTTTCTGAAGAGGACTTTCTCAAATAGCACATTCTGAAGTGAAATTTCTGAAATGTCTTATCACCCAAAACACTACTTTGACAAATTAGACATTGCCATTTCCTATCGTTCATATCAAAACGCTCAAACATGAATCTGACGGGTGCAGAGTGCACGCATGTGAATTCGCAAAATCTAATATTTTAGTAAATTGTAGCTGAATAATAATATAAATAATTACTTTTCTGTACCGTTTTTTCTCGAAAACGCATAAATATTATTAAGAAAAAGCAACTCTCCTCGTTTTGCACACTCTCTCGCTCACTTTTTCTTTTTTTTTGTGACTTTAGAACACCAAATTACATGTGCCCATGATCTAATCACCACACTCTCCCCTTTTCCCATACTCTCTCGCCTGGTTTCACTTTTCATTTCGTGCTTAAAACCATAAAATAATACTTCACAAAGGGGGCGGAGCTTGAGGATGGGAAGAGGGGAACTCTCCATAATTTATAAAGAATTTATGAGGGAAAAGGAAGAAAGAAAGGAAGACAGAAATAGAGTAATAGATGGAGCTAATTGGATTATGAGATGAAGATGAAGAAGACTAAGGATGGAGAGGGAGAGGGAGAGAGAGATAGAGAGATAGAGGGAGAGAGAGAGAGAGAAAGAGAGAGAGGAGAGGGAGGGAGGGAGAGAGAGAGAGACCGACAGAGGTAGAGAGAGAGAGATGGAGAGGGAGAACAAGGAACAAAAAATGAGTGAATGTATAGAGCATGAATGGATGGGACAGCAGAGTAGAACCATGGACAAGCAGAGGAGAAACTACACTAAACTTGGAAAACTCGAAAACATAACAGCTTGCTAATATTAAATCGTTCCATCCAAGCCCAAATCCCGCCCTTCGTCTTACTGTATTTATCCCAGGCGGGAGCTCAAAAACACAAGTCCGTTGCGCATTCAGTAAACTTCTGAATATTATATTCGCCCCATCTGCCATCACTCACTCATTCATTTAGTATACTACGGTAGTCAATATATTCTCCTATATTCTCATTTATAAATAGACCTCCTCTGGCTTCAACTTCCACGCTCGCCAGGGAAGAGGCAAATGAAATATGCAAATCTCTCACTCTCTCTCCCCCTTTCCTTCTCTCTCCCTCTCCCTCTCTCTCCCACGGAAAGTGGGCGAAAAGCCTTCTTTGCCAAGAATCTTCCACAGAAATGATGAGAATTTAGAGAGAAAGAGAAAGAAGTACTACGTTCAAGGAAAATGGAAAAGGGGCAAAAGCTGCAATTTGGAACTAAACGAAATGAGAGGGTTCAGGGTATAGAGGGAGATGGAGAAGGGGAACCAAAGAGAGGGAGAGAGGGAGAGACAGAGGAAGAGGTAGAAGGGGAACTAAAGAGAGAGGGAGAGAAAACCAAAGGGATGGGGAGGCACGGATGGACTGACGAATAAGGAACAGTAGAAGAATAAGAAGAAGAACAGAGTTATTGGTCTAGGAGAGGGAGAGGGAGAGGGAGGGAGAGAGGGAGAGGGAGGAAGAGGGAGAGGGAGGAGTAAGGGATACAAGGATGGGGGGATAATGGAATATGAAAGAGAAAAGGAGGAAAAAGAAGAAGAAGTAGGTAGAACAATCCATTAAGCGAACCACAAAGGCGTGAAGTGAAATGTATAATGTATCGTATAGTTCACAGAACATGATAGAAAACAAGGGATTATTGCAAAAATCAATCAATAATTACTTAAAATATTGATTTAATAAATCCAACTTACAACAATCATCTCCGACTCCTGGAGCACGATGCAATTGGCTGTTCGCCGGTAGTTGATGCCGTTGCGCTTGCCGAAACTGAAAAATAAAAATAAATAAATTGAAAATAAGCAACCATAAAGGTTAAAGGCAAAGGTACATCCCGTTGTTCTAGGCACACAAAGTCCTCATCATAACTAGGCCAGTGAAGATAATAATGCAAATGTAACCATAAAACACATCATTTCTAACAATTCTTCAATTCTTCATTATTTCTTTATTGCCTACTTCTACATTTACGTGAAAAAAACCTATACTTGTACATCCATGGATACTATTTACTATAAATGCCCAAAATAGAATCTTTCCAATAAAGCAAAAAGAAAGCTTAATTTAGAGTTTAATTAATTCCATAAAGACGAGTGTCGTCCCCACACTCCTTGCTCTACAAGGCTGCAATAGTCAGCATACATTTCGAAAATCGACCAAGTATATATTTTTAAAAAACGTGTTAGGAAAATGTAACATCATCAGCAAACATTTGGCTAGTCCCAAGCGAGCAGCTAAACGCAGATGCTGCAGTTTAGCGTTGCTGCAAATTCTCATAACCAAGGACAAATCGCGCGGCTATCAACAACAAGAGTCACCAGTTGATTCGGGGCAAAAACAAGAGTATCAGGGCACAAGTATAGGGTAAGATATCGTTTCCCGATTGATTGCCTTTAAGACGAAAAAAATAATTAATGCCATTGTACAAATTATTATTAATGTTATTAAACGACAAGACAAACACAGCTCAATCAAGTTAGCGTGAGCCGTTCAAAAATCACGAAAAGAAGAGAAAAGATATGAAAAAAGAGTCTTCTCTCCTAGTTTCCTAGTCCCCAACACCACATCAACCATAATCTACATCGATATACCTGCTACGCGAACTACCCCAATTGAACCCAAATAAATCAGATCATACGTGGGCGAGCATTGCCGCTGGAAATGAAAATCGGGGGGTCGGAAGCAAAAATTTAGCATTTATACGTCATTTTGAGTAATTTTTTCGGAAAATCGGGGGGTCGGGTGCCAAAATTGGGGGGTGTATTGCCGCTAGCGGCATTGTTGCCCATGTATGAATCAGATAGATCCCATAACTCGATGCGTTCAATTAATGGAATAAATAATTATCATTATAATAAAATAATATGAATCATAAGCAAGAATAAAAGACACTAGAGATGACTGAGACTATACAGCCTCTGCCACAAGGGGAGGGAAGGAGGGATGATGATTCGCGCACACACAACAAGCGCCATTGCTAATACAAGCAAGATATGAGTCATGGAGGAGGGAGGGGAGGAGGGAGGACGTGTAAGACTCCCCCTTTACTATCATATTCTCTCTATTCTTTAATAATAATAATCATAAATATAATAATAGTAGGGTACCCTTTTAGGTTATTCACACAAGAATAGAGAGATCGAGTGATCATTTTCTTTCCTTAGCTTTCCCAATCAGGCCCATCACACACTACTTGAGTATGCACCATTGACCATCACCTAGACCTGGTGATTTCGACCATCACCTAGACCTGGTGATTTCGTGTTCTTCAATCCAATCAAATCAGCATGTAAGAGCAAATTTTTAATGGTTCCAACAGCTGAACATAATACTTATATTCGCATCGATTATTTATTTATTCACGCTCATTTGCCTACGTTTATTGTTTAAAGTAATTATTCCAGAAAGCCTGGTGGTAGCGCATAGTGCAGCAATCTGCAAGTCAGAATATTCAAAATAATCGTTGCTGTGAGCCGCAGGGGCAATACCCAGTCTCTGGAGACAAAAAAAACATAGCATGAGCCCACAACATTTCACTCAATACTTGGAAAGACTCTCAAGACTTGAGCCAAGAAAGTGTGACCCCAGTTGCACAACAGAAAACCCATCATAAAACGGAAGACTTCCCTCGGGTCCCCTGGCAACTTCATCCGGGTCCCCGGATAACCTCTTCGCGGGTAAGATAGCCAGAAAAATCAGCATTTTTTTTAAGTAACCACATCAGAAGATCAAAGATCACCGCTGTGATACATTAATTTAGTAAGTAAATCAATGTACAGGAGTGATATGCATGCACGTATTTAAAATAATTGTAACAATAAAACTATTAAGTAATACTGTGCTTCATGGTTTTTTTTTACAAATTTGCATTTACAAAGGTAGACATCCCAAAAGCAGCAAATCTATCGACACAAAAAGTCAAGCAAATCAATCAATAGACGAATAAACCAGGTAGCACCTTCTACATGTGTAATCTACAGGTGTAGAGGTCGAGAGGGGGAGAGGGAGAGAGAGAGGGAGGGAGAGGGAGAGAGAGATCTTTAAGAGTATTAGAGAGAGTACATGAACCTCGAGAGAGAGTAAAGAAGGTGTGAATGACTCCATGTCTGTCTCTGTGTATGCAATGTATGTGTCCCCTTCTCACTCCATCAATGTGTTCCAATATAAAAGTGTCAATGTATCCCTCTCCCTCTTGGATCTCTGCCTCTCCCTCTCCTTGCACCTCTCCCTCTCCCTCTCTCTCTTGGATCTCTGCCTCTCCCTCTCCCTCTCTCTCTTGGATCTCTCCCTCTCCTTCCCCCTCTCCCTATCCAGAACTTCTTATTCTCCATTCAGCAATGAGATGTAGAGATCATCGATTCTCCCTTCTCGGAATATGATACATCCAAATGTATTGAAATCGAAAGAGTAGAGAAGAACTCTATGCATTAGCTCATCCTTCTCCCCTTCCATGATAGCTATTCAATAGAGGTCAATCTCCATCTCCCTCTTGATCACCTCCCCTCTCCCTCTTGATCACCTCCCCTCTCCCTCTTGATCGAGAGTTCTTCTCCATTTACACCATTAACCTCTAACCCTTCCACAACCATTTTCACTCTCTACTATAACTCTATCACTTCCCATCTCCTATCACATTCTTAGTCAATCGATAGTGGAAGGAGATGAGGAGGAGATTGTATTGAGAATGATAGAACGGGTATGAACGGCCGAGAACGGGAAAGATTTGGGCAGAGAGGGAGAGGGAGAGAAAAAGGAGAGGGAGAGAGAGAGGGAGAGAAAAAGGAGAGGGAGAGAGAAAAAGGAAAAGGGAGGGACATGCTCAGTTATTTCAGGGAGAGAGAGTAGGATAAACAACAGAGAAAGATATGAGATATAGATATAGATAAGGGGATCTACCCACTATCTCTACTGCCACACTCTCGTCTGTCTCTCTTTCTCCCTCTCTATCTCTCTATCAATACATTCGAATCAACGAGATATAATATCTAATATCTCTTGTCGTTCTTCGTTCTCCCCCCCCCCCCCTCCCTCTCGATCGAGAATGAAGAACGAGAAGAGATATTAGATATATTGGATATCATATCGGAAGACTGGCACGTATATCAGGGAATCGAGGTAGTAGGGGAGAGAGAGAGAGAGAGAGGAGGAGGAGGAGGAGGAAAGCCTTATCTGATAATAACGAGAACAGAAGAAGAGGGGAGAGACATAGGTCGAAAAGTTAGGTATAGGTTTTCAAAATCCGGTCAGGTTTTTCGATTTTTGGTAAATTTTGCTCAAAATCCGGTCAGGTTTATCGATTTTTGTGAAATTTTGGTTAAAAATCCGGTCAGGTTTTTTCGATTTTTGTGAAATTTTGGCTCAAAATCCGGTCAGGCTTGGTACTTTGTAACATACTTTTCGACCTATGGGGAGAGATTAGAGAGAGGGTGAGAGAGAGGGATTAAAAAACAGAAGAGATAATAATAATAACATCATCTTGTATGGATAAACCGAGGGAGATAAGACAAATGTTTAAATGAGATTAGGCTTATGAAGATACTAGGAAAGATATTAGAAATCAGAAATATGCGGGCAATCAATAATCACCTGCAGTTTTCTTAATAAAAAAACAACATAAAGAATGTAAATTTACATTGACAAAGAGAGATAAGTTCAAAAAGCAAATACAGCCCAATCATCAATCATTAAAGCAAGTAAGCAAGCAATGACCCAACAAATCAAGGAAGCTCATAAAACGAGCGAAATCCTTCATCATTTATTCATACCGCCAAATTCAAACACCCCATGCGTTTTTTTTCAACCAACCAATCAATCAATAAATTTTTATCACGTTCACGCATTGGTGTATATATGGAGTCCAGTATGGGTCACCATTCTCTTCGGATTATTTCCTTATGCACTGTTACACGCGGCGGAGGGGGTTACGGCGTAGACACGTAAGGCAAATGTAACAGTGCATTAGACCATCTTAGATCTCAATACGTGGGTAGGTATACCCTCAATTTGGCAATGCACCACCCGATTTAAAAATTTTCAGAGATAAAGGTTGCCCACGTATGTTCTCACCTGTTCGTATCCGATGCCCACTCATCGTGGTGCTCTTCTATCGGTATGGGCGGCAGGGGCTTGGAATCCCAATCTATCTGGGACTCCATTCAGACAGATGACTAGTAATCTGATGAGAAAGATGCTTGCAAGCCGACTTCAAGGGACGCTTATTGTGACTCTCGATAGGGCGATGATGATTGCGATAGTGTATAGTACGAGAATGCGAGAAGGAGATGAAGGAATAGGGAGGAGAAGGATGTACCATTTCAATTAGTCTCTCTCTTTCTCTATCTCCCTCTCTCCCCCTCTCCCTCTCCCTCTAGGGTTGCGATTGGGCGAGAGAGAGTAGCATCAGCAACAGTGTGTCTAACTAGGGCAGATCATTCCTTCTAATCATCCTATCACTCTCTCTCTATCACTTCCTCTCACTCTCTCTCCATTATCACCCCCCATCCACTAATCAACCATCGCATGCACGGAATTACCCATTAATTGTTTCATCTCGCTTCACCTCCTTCATCTATCCTCCTCTTCCTCTCATCTCATCCCTTCCCTTCCCCTCTCATACTCGCGACTTCTTCTCCCTTTATCACCCTGATTCATGCACATTCCATTCACGTTTTCTATCCCCCTTCCCTTCCCGTCTCCTCCCCCACCCCCATCGGCTTCCTCTCCCCTCCCTATCTACTCTACTCTACTCTCTTATCATTTCACTATACGATATGGTCATTCATTCCATTCTACTACCTAATCCCATCATGCATATCCCCCCCTCACATTATCCGTTAAAGGCACACGCCCGAGTTGGCCTGAAACTCTCCGCTCTCTGGCCACACTCTATCGCTTTCGTTGTGTGCGAGAGTGTTACCAGGGGGGAGTGTAAGCTCTCACTCTGATTGGGATGATATACACTAGCCATATGCTAGACGATATAGGTACCTACACCATGGTGTGCAACTTGGTGTGCTTTAACCGTCTGCGCTCTCTCGATTTTGCGTACTCTCTCTCTATCTCTTTCTCTCACTCTACCCCTTTCTCCGTGCATACCATGCTCGCTCTCAAACCGAACCGAGAACGAAGTCGAACTCACATACGCATCTGGGGTTCTTGGCACATAAAAAACCCGAGGAAGTGAATATGCTAGTGAACAGTGTAATAATCAATTATAGTATCATAATTATAGCACTTAAAAGTAATAGAAATATCAATTGGCTAAATGGTAATAGACTTCTGATTAACGCTATATTTTTGCAGGTCATTACTAGTGTGCATGCAACCGCGAATCAACAGGTACGCTACAGCCGATCGCTACCTACGCTACAGCCGATCTCTTCTCGTTTCATTCGTTTTATTCATTGCGTTCTGTTACTTGTTTTCTCAAAAATGAATAAATATTATTATTATCATACATTTTCGCCCCACCCACAATCTGTTGTTTTTGCGAATTATAAACTGACCCGAAATTTGAACAAAACTGACCCGATCTACATCTCAAGTACTCAAAACTGACCCGGCATGGGATGATTCTTACTAATCTCGATCTGCCGCATATTCCTAGATGGGTTTCGAGTCTCAAAACTGACCGCATCGACAAAAGTGCTCACTCACAATGTGGGTGCTCGAAAATGTATGATTATTATTTAAATAAATAAGCAACAATCGTAAAATGCATACATACTGATGGGATAAATAAATTAATAGTTACTAAGATCAAACTCGTACACATATCACCCAGCTAATATCTGCTAAATACTTCTAAGATAGGACCTACTCCAGTTCAACCGGTGAATTCAATGCGCTTCTCAGCGGTCAAAAAAGGTCGGTTTCAAAGAATTTCGGGACCTCCCAGAATGCGAATCTCGGATTCACGGGACCCCAAATAACAATAACACAACGATGAAAGAATAGCTCATACATTTTCGGTGCCCTCGCTGTCGATTTTTATATACTGGGTCAATTCTCGAAAAGGGTGGGTTGATGCATAAAATTCGTTATTTTCGCTTAAAAATCGTCATTTTTAGGCTTCCTTTCGCATCAAGTGGCCTAAAATGGGCCTTATATAATGGGTCAATCCTCGCATTGCGAGGGTATGGCAATGTATGGAATAGCTCTTTCGGGTCAATTTTAAGGGTTTCAATTATTAATTATTTTCGGCCAATTATCGGAATCCCCCGACACATCTAACCCCTCTATCATGTACCCACTGATGCCACCGTGGTCGTGTTTATTTATTTTCCAAGAAATGTTTTCGATTGGAAAACTGGCTCTGGCCTCGAAAATGTATTACGCCAGTGAGTATGGTTTTTCTTCTCGAGGAGAGCTAAAAATCATCTCTCTAGTGCTTCCAGAGCATTCCTAGCCTGAGCGCTGCCTCGAATCAACGGGTGACTGCGAACGCTGACCGAGAGAGATCTACACCCATTACGTGATCAGTAGCAAATGCTAACAGATAGAATAAAATAAATAAACAAATAAATCAATCAATCAATCAATAACTCAATATTAGTAAATCAACTGACCACCCGTACGGTAGGTAGATGTGGTTATCGATGAATACCGATCCCGACAGGAGAATGAACCAACACGTCGCCACTTGACCCTCTCTGAAAAATTAAGCAAATCAATCAATAATAATCGATAAAAATGTGGGTTCGGAAAAAAATTCCTATTTCCGTCCCTCTCGGGGTTTCTATAACAACAAGAACATTTAAAACATTTTTCAGGACACCCACAATCATTTAAAATCTAATTATTGCAATTATCAATTTTTTGTTGTCCCTGATCAAGCACTGGAGATCCCCTTGTATACTAGTACTGAATAAATCATGTGCCAGACCGGAAGTTACTTCGCTAATCAACAACAATAAACAATTATCGTACTACTATAGTATTCAATGTAAACAAAAGGCTGATCAAGTTATACTCTAAAGAGTTGAACTTAGTAATCTCACAAAAGAATATACAATCACACTATTGCACCTTTTCCCGTTTATTTTTCGTTTCCGAACGGACAATCGGTCTACAGTATCCCTACAGTACACTGTGTCGGTACGGCTTCTTTCAGGATAGTGACTACACCCCCTCCATATGCCCTATTAATCACCCTCTTTTTACTCTCTCTATTCCTCCTCCCTTCCTCTTCATCCATACCGAATGATGCACCACCGACACTGACTGTGGCATGCATAACAGGTTGTGACATATAAGGAGAGGTAGAGAGGGAGAGGGAGAGGGGGAGGGAGAGGGAGGGGGAGAGGGAGGGGGAGAGGGAGAGGGAGGGGGAGAGGGAGAGGGAGGGGGAGAGGGAGAGGGAGGGGGAGAGGGAGAGGGAGGGGGAGAGGGAGAGGGAGGGGGAGAGGGAGGGGGAGAGGGAGAGGGAGGGGGAGAGGGAGAGGGAGGGGGAGAGGGAGAGGGAGGGGGAGAGGGAGAGGGAGGGGGAGGGGGGAGGGAGAGGGAGATGGAGATGGAGATGGAGAGGGAGAGGGAGAGGGAGAGGGAGGGGGAGGGGGAGAGGGAGGGGGAGGGGGGAGGGAGAGGGAGATGGAGATGGAGATGGAGATGGAGATGGAGAGGGAGAGGGAGAGGGAGAGGGAGGGGGAGGGGGAGGGGGAGGGGGGAGGGAGAGGGAGATGGAGATGGAGATGGAGATGGAGATGGAGAGGGAGAGGGAGGGGGAGGGGGAGAGGGATAGGGAGAGGGAGAGGGAGGGGGAGAGGGAGGGGGAGGGGGAGGGGGGAGGGAGAGGGAGAGGGAGAGGGAGAGGGAGGGGGGGGGAGAGGGAGAGGGAGAGGGAGGGGGAGGGGGAGGGGGAGGGGGAGGGGGGAGGGAGAGGGAGGGGGAGGGGGGAGGGAGAGGGAGATGGAGATGGAGATGGAGATGGAGAGGGAGAGGGAGGGGGAGGGGGAGAGGGATAGGGAGAGGGAGAGGGAGAGGGAGGGGGAGGGGGAGGGGGGAGGGAGAGGGAGAGGGAGAGGGAGGGGGAGGGGGGAGGGGGGAGGGAGAGGGAGATGGAGATGGAGATGGAGATGGAGATGGAGAGGGAGAGGGAGAGAATAAAAAGAAGAAGCAGAGTACCTGAAGAGCACATGCTGTGGTGGATGTCGTTCGAATCGGGCGCTCGCACAAATTGCCTGAAGTTATTCACTTTATGAGGTAGATAGAGACAAGAAGAGATAGAAGAGACGGAGAGGAAGCTAGAGACAAGAGGAGATACAGGTAATATGAAGAGAGTACAGGCATGCATACAACGAGAGATAGTGAGGAATGAAGAGAGTACAGGTTGAGAGAGAGATCAGAGATAGAAGAGAGCGCAGACGTTTAGATAAAAAGTTAGAGATACAATGAGCATGAAGAGAGCACAGACACTGCGATGGACAACCAGAGACAGAAGAGACGATGAGAGAGTTAGACAGAGAAATGACTCAGAAGTGAGCAAAAAGAAGTCAAAATTGAGGCTAATTGTAAGTAGGGAAAGGGGAATGAATAGATTGTGTACCTTGAGGGGAGCATTGTAGAGGGTGTTGAACATGTCCAACTGACGCAATTGATCGTAGATATTCCGAACATCCTGAAATAATAATAGCAATAATAATTTTAATAAATTTTAATGATAATGAATCATTCGGCAAAATCATGCAGAATGGAGCAATCTCATGGTAACCCAGCTACGAAACATGATTAAAAGACTAATAAAATAGTTTCAATGTCAAAAAGTGATAATGATATATTAGAATCATTGGCGTCATTTCATACCGTATTGTATTTATACTCCTGCACAAATATTCTATGCATTTATCCATGAATTGTGTGCTTGTGTGATTAATGAAATATTTAAATGCTTTAAATTCAATCAATAGTTTGCACGCTGTGTCAATCATTTAAAAGAACGAGGAAAGAAACTAGTCATTGAATAAGATTACAAAACCACCAAGGTAAGGTCAGGATGGGTGGAATTATTTATTTATTCAACAATGCTAAATCAAGGTCGATCGTTGTTCTCTATTAGAGGATCAGCTGATTTGCCACTTGAACCGCCTCTTTTTCAGCTATTTCATCGTGCAAATGCAACAAAGAGCATAGATTGCGCTCTTTTTGATTGGTTACTGGCAAAAAGGATTGACGAAAGTGTAGGAGAAAGGGGAAAATAGAGGAGGAATGAATGAAGCTCTGGCTATAAAATGTGAAGTATATTATGAAACAAGCATGCAAATGCCACAATAAGCATGATTTTTCAGTATTTTCAATGATAAATGAAGGTCAAATGTGAAAAAATGTAATTTGCTACAGATATGAACCAAAGGATTTTTTACAAATTATCTAAGTGATCAAAGCGCAGTTAAATCTTTCAACCGAAAGCGAGAAACATGGGAACTCTTTCATTTTAATGATAGCTTTCGAAATAAAGTATAGAATAGTTAGATTGCATAATTTATAGAAGTACAAATTTAAATGACATGCACTATAAATATAATACATATTTAATAACAATATAAAATTTGATGATAAACGATCAACTAATAACTATTATTTTAAGAAATAAATAACGGAATCAATAACTATTGTGATTTCCTTCACTAATTTTGTGATTTTCCTTCACTAATTTAATAAAAAGCAACAAATATGCTCATCCAAAATCACTACAGATATCCATCACATTTTCGTGTAATCAATTAACTACTGCTGCCTAAGCTTAATCCTAGCACGATCAGTGTAATTAAATGAAATAGTATTATTGTAAAACAATATATAAACATGTAAACAAAACCTACTTGAGGTGATCGTAGATGGGGTGGTTTTATCAGAGATTCATAGAATCTGGCATCATTGATCGGGTCCATGGAAGGGTATCCTCCACCCCCGATCTAATAACAATCAATGTATTTAATCATTATAATAATAATATTAATAATAATGATCACATCGAGTGAACATCGATTTATATCGTGCAAGTGAATAGAGAACCAACGGCGATCACAAAAAGCGGCTCAAAACTGTAAAGGAAATGAAAGAAAAAGGGGGAAGAATGAAGAGGGGATAAGGAAAGAACTGGTCGGTTTAATGGTCTCTGATAAAAAGAAGTGGTGATAGGTAAGATACATGATTTGAATCGGGATGAATTTTGAAGGCGATGATATAATGTGTTAGACGAAAGAAGACAAGAAAGAGCGCGCAATCGATCGATCAAAGAGGGAGTCCCCTCCTCCCCTCCCTCCCCTCTCCTTGAGGTTAGAGAAGAGAGGGGACAGGGAGAGTGGAACGAGGATGGGACAAAAGAGAGAGAGAAACTACCAGTCTCTATTATAACCTTAGTACTCTCTATCCCCTTACCCTTAGGCTTTACTATTGCGCCTTGTTACTACTCCCTGATAGAAACTTGATTTAGAGGGGTTAGTTGAGGTCTTGGATAGAGGAGAGCAGGGAGCAAACGTGATTGAGCAGACTTTGACTCAGCTTTCTCAGAACAGGAAAGAAGTAGGAGTAAGCGAGTATACTTGCAAGATAGAAGAATGGGGAGATAGATCTTCGCTTGAGAACGGTGCAATAGTTTTTGAAGGATTTGAGAGCACTTGGAACTTGGTGACGGTCCTTCAACAGCGCTTTTTCTCTATTTACTCTTGCTCTCTTCACTGGTCTCTTTTCAGTGGATTCTAGCCTCTTCGTCTCCCACAAATACTAACACTTAGGTGGCCACTATAAGAGGAGCAAAGCACTTGATTATAACAATAGTCGCGATTTAACTACAATTGTGGATACAAAACGTGTAAATAGTAATATCTCTATGTGAAAAGTAGAGGGAAAACAGTGGAGAAAACTCTATCATAGAGTAGTTAGGCGGAGGAGAGAAGAAGAAACTACTTCTGGTTGGTGTTGTGTGTTGACAGCAAGATTGCCAGTCCGACACAACAACAATGGTGGAGTTGGAAGAGGAAGGGGCAAAGGGGAAGCAGAGCATACTGGGCACTCCACCCGTCTCACCAACTTAGATAGGATCGAAAGCGATCAAACTGTACGCCCCGATAATGCGAATACTAGCTCGCTCAGTTAGAATTAAACGTGTTCTTATAATCGTATTTTTAACAATAAACGAAGAAGAAGTAGAAGGTTTCCTTGCAATAAAAATATAAATTGATAAGGGAAGGAATAGACAGACTATATTAACGTGCTCAAGTGACAGGAAGAACAATCAATACTATTACGCGCTTATGAAACATGAATTAAATGAATATAAGTATCGTACATACAAAAAAATAACGAAAAATGTTCAACAAACGAAAGCGAAATCGTAAAAGTCAGTTTGCAATAGCTTTGGTAAATAGCGATTCAAAAAGCCGCCCTCAATACTTTCGCTGTGAGACTTTTCAAAATGTTGACAGTATACGGTAGGACAGAGCCCGGTTTTTGGGACAATTCTCCATTTTCTTTTTTTTCGTTTCAGTTTTTCGCGTTAAATCGGTCTATTTTCCTTTGAAATTCGATTCATATTACTTACACGTGTTTTATTTTACTTGATTGGATCTAATTCGTGTAATCTTACATTATTTATTCGCTAAAATTTATGTTTTTAATGCAAATTTAATGTTTAAAACTTTATGAATTTGATATGCTTCAGGCTTGAGGTCACCGTATAGCCAGCAATCATGGCTGAGGAGCAAATGAAGCTGAAAGGCACCCTTGAGGGCCACAACGGTTGGATCACTCAGATCGCCACCACCACCCAGAACGGCAAGACCACAGTCATCTCTGCCGCTCGTGGTACGTTTCTACTTTTAGATGTGGTGTTCTCTTTAGTTGTTGTTATACTGCTTTGTTTATTACAAATATTTTCAGACAACACTGTCCTCGTTTGGGACGTCGACACCTATGCCTCCGACGATGTCTCCATCGGACGTCCC
Source organism: Parapristionchus giblindavisi (assembly GCA_943737045.1). Taxonomy (NCBI): domain Eukaryota; kingdom Metazoa; phylum Nematoda; class Chromadorea; order Rhabditida; family Diplogasteridae; genus Parapristionchus; species Parapristionchus giblindavisi. Next base: position 1,512,812 of record CALSFV010000005.1, read on the forward strand.
GTCCGTTCCCTCACCGGACACGGACACTTCGTCTCCGATGTAGTTATCTCCTCCGATGGTATGTTCGCCCTCTCCGGATCATGGGACAAGACCCTCCGTCTCTGGGATCTCCAGACGTAAGCATTTAACAAAATTCATTTTACATTTATGCATATTACACATTCTAGTATATTTCTCAAATATTGGTATTTATAGTGGACAGACCACTCGTCGTTTCGTCTCCCACACCAAGGACGTTCTCTCCGTTGCCTTCTCCGCCGACAATCGCCAGATCGTCTCCGGATCTCGCGACAAGAGCATCAAGCTGTGGAACACCCTCGCTCAGTGCAAGTACACCATCACTGTAAGTTTTCTCATTATTTGCTTGATTATCTCTGAATTTTTAAATTTACTATGTAGTATTTTTTTAGGAGGATTGCCACACCGACTGGGTCTCCACTGTCAGATTCTCTCCTTCCACCCGCGACCCCGTCATTGTCTCCGCTGGATGGGACAAGATTGTCAAGGTCTGGAACCTCGGAAACTGCCGTCTGAAGACCAACCACATTGGCCACACCGGATACGTCAACTCCGTCACCGTTTCTCCCGATGGTTCTCTCTGCGCCTCCGGAGGAAAGGACGGCAGTGTGAGTCTTAATTTTGCTTTTACATTACCTATACCCGAAAAACAAAACAGAATGAATCTTATTTTCTAGGCCATGCTCTGGGATCTCAACGAGGGCAAGCACCTCTACACCCTTCCCGGAAACGACATCATCAATGCCCTCACTTTCTCTCCCAACAGGTATGTTTCTAAAATTACCCTTGCTAAGTATTTGTATGTTGATGTAAATAATTTGCAGATATTGGCTCTGCGCTGCTATCGGAGGAACCATCAAGATCTGGAACCTCGAGGACAAGCAGGTCATCGAAGAGCTCAAGCCCGAGGTTACCCTTGGAAAGAGCGCCGCCCCTCCCATTTGCACCTCCCTCTCCTGGAGCCAGGTAAGCATCTTTAAATAAATTATATTACATGGCAACTGTGACACCCCTTTGTTTTTATAGGACGGTCAGACCCTCTACGCCGGATACTCCGACAAGATCATCCGAGTCTGGCAAGTGTGCACCCGCAGACAGTAAAAACCCGATAACGGTTCGACGGGATCTCCATCTTCCCCGTCCATATTTACTGTTCTCCAAAGCGCACAAATTGTTTTTGTTACCGTGCACTTCCGTTATACGGACACGTTGATTGTTGTGGTTTTAAAAATCTACGTGAATGTTGAACGTAAGTATGCGTGATAAATAATGTGACGTTGTAGACAACAAGCATTGCATATATACGTTACTTCGATTGTATATCTAACACGGATAGTAAAGTTGTTGACAAATTTAATTGTAGAATTCGATGGACAGATCCGAATTGATTGGTCTGGTTATTAGATTAGCTGCGGCTACTACTTTAACTTTTCTTAGTGTGAAATATATGGTGAAGTACATCGATCCTAATTATGCACAAAAGGAGGAGACCGAGAAGAAGGTATTGAAATAAACAAAGTACTGAGGAGAGGGGAACTTTACAAGGTCGCCGAGTTGTTCAATCGTCTTGGCCTACCTGAGGGTACGCGGATAGATCTGAACGAGCATGAACTACGCATTGCCCTCCAATTGGTAGCTGGAGAAGAGGAGGGTGTTACATGGGATGAGATTGGTGGAGCTGACGATCTTATTGAGGATCTCAAGGATAGAGTAATTCTTCCTCTCCAGTTGGCAGGTGTGATTAGATTTATTTGCAAAAGGGGATAATCTCGTTCAAGGTGCTAGTAATTCGCCGTTATTGAATCCACCACGTGGCATTCTTCTTTATGGTCCTCCTGGTTGCGGAAAGACGCTTCTAGCAAAGGCTGTTGCAAGAGCATCTGGATGCAGGTTTGAATAATATTCGAAATCAGATATTTTAGTACTTGAAATGGTATTTAATCAGAAATAATCGCTGTCTAGAAAATGGACATGTAATACTGTAATACTGCAGATGTTCTGAGACATTATGATATTGATTGATTGTGGTGATTAGCATATTGATCATTACAGATTCATCAATCTTCAAGTATCGAATCTAACTGACAAATGGTACGGTGAATCACAGAAGCTCGCGGCTGCTGTGTTCAGTGTCGCACAGAAGTTGCAGCCCACCATAATCTTCATTGACGAAATCGGTATTGCGTTATTGATTTGTTATTGTGATACTTTTGATATTAATTAGATCTAAAATGGACAAAGAAAGAATGTGCTGGTCGATTGATTAGTTGTTTGGTATAGTTTAATAGTTATAATAATAATATTTGTTGTAGTATGAGGTAGTATATTCGGCTATTTCGACAATGAACCCACGATATCAAAAAGTGTTCTGTGAATGCGGCGAGAATGTATGATGCTTATTATTGATTATAGATTCGTTCCTTCGTGATCGTCAGAGTCATGATCACGAGGCTACTGCCATGATGAAGGCACAGTTCATGCAACTATGGGATGGATTCTCCACCAGCACTGATCAGGTGGGTGAAGATGGGCGTGAGTGCGGTAGCATTATCGATTGATTTCAAATAGCATTATCGATTGATTTTCGTGTGTATACACTGTTACTCCTGTCGGATATCATTGATTGCTAGAGCCTTTAATCGTGGATCAATCATGCTAATTAAATATATGCGAACTGCGAATGTTATGTCCATGTTGTGTAGATTGTTTGTAAGCTACTTCAAATGGATCAATAATCGCCCTTTTGTAGATCATTGTGATGGGTGCGACCAATCGACCTACTGATGTTGACAATGCCATTCTGAGAAGGTGAGAGATAGATGAATGATGACCTTTAGGATGCTGTATTATGTATTGAATTATTGATCGATGACGTCACAAGCTATTGTATCTTGTTTGCAGAATGCCCGCCAAGTTTGCGATACCCATGCCAAACGATGAGCAGCGCAAGAAGATCCTCGAGGTGAGAGAGCTGGTTCATCTCATACATACATTGCCATACCCTCGCAGTGCGAGGATTGACCCCCCCCCCATATAAGGCCATTTTAGGGCACTTGATAAAAAATTAAGCTAAAAATGACGATTTTTAAGCGAAAATAACGAATTTTGTGAATCAACCCACCCTATTTCGAGAATTGACCCACTATATAAAAATAAACGGCGAGGGTACCGAAAATGTATGATCTCATACTGTACTAGTATTGATTGATTGTGACATTCATGAATTACGGTAGATCGATCGATAACTGATTTTATTTTTTCTATCTAGGTGATTCTGCGTGATGAGTCTCTCTCATCTACGGCCAATCTCGGAGAGATCTCAGCCAGTGCACAGGGACTGTCAGGATCTGATCTCAAGGAGGTTTGAATATTATTTATTGATTTATTAAGAAAGGTTACGGTAGCTAGCATTTTATTGATTGATGGGGCGTTTTGGTTTTAGATTTTGGTTCGATGGCAGTTTTCTAGGGCAGGAGTCCAAGGGACGAATTAAATTTAGGTGGACTAGTTTATTGATCCCATCTCATTGTCAGGTGTGTCGTATCGCGGTGCTCCGTCGTGCGAAGGAGTCGTTGAAGAGACGAAAGAGAGAAGGAGGAGGAGATGTGGTTAATGTGAGTTGAGATCATACATGGGCGGGGTTCCTGGAGCTCGATCATACAGGGTTCGAACGAAAAATGGTTAATTTTACAGGGGGCTTTCACTTTTTTCAAAAATTTCACCTGGACGTCATTTTTTACAGTGGGCATTCCACAAATTTTCTAAAAACCCTAATCTTACAGGGGCACCCCCATGTCGGTGCTCATGTATGTTTGAGATTGATCAGTGCAAAGCTGGAGATGTTATACATGTGAACACTTTATCTATATAAACTGTGCGGTGGGTCACCGGATCTGTAGTGATAGATGATTTAGCTGATCTGTAGGATCTGTAGCGATGTTATAGAGATGAAGACATATAAAGATTTTGTCGATTCCGTGTGCTCATATTTTTTAGGATTTGTACCAGCGGAAAATGAAGCTCTATCATACTTGTCTCGTGGAAAGTGATTAATAGTTGACAGTGAAACTTCAATCTTACTGGAGTATGATTGATTGATTGACTAGACTTACAAGTTAGAAATATGTCATATTTAATGTACACAGAAGAACTGTAACATGTAGATTCTATTAAAATTGATCTTTGATCTTTGATCTCTTCAATCAATCAATAATAATATATTCGTTAAATCAATCAATAGCATCCCTCTTCATTTCAGATGTCAATGGCCTCTCGTGATCCTCTCGAACAAGATGATCTCATCTCTGCCCTTCATCACTACATGAGATCCAACAATCAAATGATCTCATTCGCTCTAGACTAATCGATAATCCAGAGATTACTGTAGTCTTGTCAATCGATTGATTGGTACAGTACTCCTTCCCGATTTGATAGTTGTGTAGTTGATGCTTTATTATTGTAATGTCTATCGAGTTCTTAGCTTTTTTCCCGGTAGAATGATATTAGTTGTGAACTGTATTTCCATTGTATTTCCCGGTACTAATTTAATCTATTTAACGATCTAACATTAAGATTTCATGCCTTTTCCCCACATCGAGTGATCTATTCCATTATGTATATGACGGGTAATAAAATTACATATAGAAAGTGTGTCTTGATCATGCCTGTTCACCATATATTATTGTATACGTGCTAAATGTAGAGATAAATCTTTAGAATGTAAAGGACTTTACACGGCTTTACCTATGATGAATGATGAAGAGATGAAAAGAGTTCATAGTTTCAAGCTTGCACATTATCGATTATATCACAATATAGATTATATCATTAGTTTGAATAATGTGTCTCTATGTCCCCAGTTATGGCTATAGTATTGATTCCAAGATAGGAAGTGGTTCCCTCTCAGAGTGAGATCAGTGATAGAGTGGCCAGATGATCAGAGTAGATCGATGGGCAGAGACGCAGAGTGTCATCGCGCGCGCTGAACCCGAAATACCACCACTATTAAGACGGGTCGGGTCGAGGGCGGGGATAACTTCACTGACAAAAAATGTGAAAAAATGAAAAATTTAAAAAATAGTAATTTTGATAAAATAAAGACGCTAAATTACTCTAATAGTCCTCCTGGCACAGATTTCGAAAGAAAAAGTCGAAAAATATGCGAAACCATGTATTAATTAATTAATTAAACTACGTCGTATTCAGTTGATAAACTCAAGTATAATGATATGATGCTCAAATCAATAAGTATGATAACCTGATAAATTACTGTAATAAATAACTTGACACGAACAAGACTCTCTTACAGTTACAGTTACAATTGTAACGCATTGCATCCATATAATTTTTGCGCTTTTCTACTGTTTTTAAATTGACTTAATAATAGTACGATCACGGTAGATTCTATAACTACAGTAATCCATATCACGGTAGATTCTATAACTACAGTAATCCATATCACGGTAGATTCTATAACTACAGTAATCCATATCACGGTAGATTCTATAACTACAGTAATCCATATCACGGTAGATTCTATAACTACAGTAATCCATATCACGGTAGATTCTATAACTACAGTAATCCATATCACGGTAGATTCTATAACTACAGTAATCCATATCACGGTAGATTCTATAACTACAGTAATCCATATCACGGTAGATTCTATAACTACAGTAATCCATATCACGGTAGATTCTATAACTACAGTAATCCATATCACGGTAGATTCTATAACTACAGTAATCCATATCACGGTAGATTCTATAACTACAGTAATGCATATCACGGTAGATTCTATAACTACAGTAATCCATATCTCTGTCAATTCTCATTGTCACTGATATAATTGGTAATAAAAAAACCAATGGCTGCCAATGCCATTAAATTTATTCCATTCTAACTACTCATATTATGATTAATTGTATCAAGAAATGACGTCATCTCTCAATCTTTCGTTCACGATTTCTTTATTAAATGCAGTACTGTCAGCGTTTTGTAAATAACAACTGCTACCGTAATCGTCGCAATGGTCTATTGATATGTTTTATCCAAGTAATGAAATATTGAAAGCGCATTTAAAACAAGTACAATGCTCTTCCTAATATTTTTCAATTTATGAAAATTTTGAGGAAAATAAGTTAGTTCACGATCATTCTACGGGACCTCTGTCGCACACCAGTCGTTATCGTAGGGAGAGCAGAAATACGTCAAGAAAAATAAAGCAAAAACGGTTTGGTCAAGTTGGGAGTGTTGATCTTTTGCTAATCCTCATCGGGGAATCGAACCTCTTTGCCGACCAACCGGCCGGGTTGATTGTCCGAGCTCTTATCCACTAGACCATGGGTTCCTATTACAATGCATGTCAAACGATCTACATATACTCAGACACTCCAGTACTTATATACTGATGCATGGCTCCGCCCCATTTTGAATCACCCTATTTATATAGTGATTCTGACTCCTCCCATTTAACTGTGCGGGCTTGGACACCGATTGCAATCATTAACACACCCAAATATCTTTATTATTTTTGAAAATGGAATCCTTCCGGCGAGTCAGCAGCAGCAGTCTAGATGGTCAAGGAGATGGCTGGTGCAGCTGTTCACTTGAGAAGATGATTGAGAAGATCATCGGTGGACGACCTGAGTATCTTCACCAGCCGTCGTTGCCAGTCGTGGTGGTCGTGACCAATCGAAGAATCGACGTGAACAACGATAAATTACATTTCATTCTACAATTTTTTTTTATCATAATCTGTATTCAATAGTTTCGCAATGATAACTTGTAAATATTTACAAAATTACACAAAATAGATGAGCACGATTTTTATCGTTTCGTCACTTTTGAACATTACACAAGAGGCCGTATCCATTAACGATGGCAAACCGTTTGTCGACAACCGTGACGTCACAATCATAGAGGGAGTCTTTTGACGAAGATCCTCCGCCTACGGTTGTGACGTCACATTTTGCCAACGTTTATGGATACGACATAAGATTAGAAAAGATCTCACATCTTCCGCTAACGACATCGCTCATAATGATTTTTTCTTGGAAAGAACTCGTTTTATTAAACGTAATAAAAAGATGACTGTAAAAAAAATTGATGGTTGAGCGATATCGTTATCGTAAGAAGGACCGAAAGGATAGAAATTTGATGTACCGTTGATGTAAGTCGTGAAAAGGACAGAGTGGCAAAAAAGTGTGTAAAACGAGGAGTGTTCTTAATTTTTTCTTCGTTTTATGACTTTTGAATAGGACTAGCTAACAAGGGAACTCTCTCAACTTAATGTGGCCATATGACATGGGAATAATTTACCTGAATCAGTTTTCGATGCTGATTACGAATCCGTTATCAAACGTTGCCCAATCAAGCTGAGTTTCGAGAAAATCGATCTTGAAATTCGACTATTTGATTCGAAAATTCAAAAAACAAAAAAAAAACTTACCTACAATATCCACTAAATTACAGCAGGGGGTGTTTGGATTATTGATGGATGAGTTTATGAACGCATTGGGATGGTTTATATGGGAAGTCTCACGAATTTCCGAATAAACTAGCGAACTTGAATATCGATTTTCTCGAATCTCAGCTCGATTGGGCAACGTTTGAAAACGGATTCGTAATCAGCATCGAAAACAGATTCAGGTAAATTATTCCCATGTCATATGGCCACATTAAGTTGGGATAGTTCCCTTGTAAGATATACTCGTACCTCCAAGTGCTGTAGATCTCCAAGAGCACGAGGTCGTCTCCGATGATGTCGACTGTTGTCCGTAGACGAGGACGATTGTCATCCTGTCAGTGGACGCTTCCTCGCGCATCTTGGACACGGTCATGGATCATGGTGCTCTGAAATGGGTTTGACATTATCCAATAGTTCAATAGTAAAAGTAATAGTTCAGTTTAGAATTTGAATCCTAGACATTACGAACGGGAACGCGAGGGGAATATGGGATGCAAATGAACAAAATATGAATAATAGCAGGCACTAACAGATCGATAATCACGAGAGAGATAGAGATGAAGAGAGAGAGGATAAGGAAGAGACATAGCCAAAAACGGCGGGAAAATCACCGAGAGTGACACAAAGAGAAGAGAGGAATGAGAGATGTAGAGAGAACCTTACAAGATCATGGCCACCAGAGGGAATTGGAGAGAGAGGTAGAGAGATGGAGAGATGGAGGAATAGAGAAAGGGAGGAGGAGAAGAATAGCAAGAGTCTGAACTATGATAATTAAGAATAGAAGAACAAGAAAAAAGGTGTAGCGAAAAGTAATTGCATTCAAAGAATAAGGTAAGCGACCTAGAATGGACGGAAACGCTAATCATTTTGTTCTTTCTGTTCACTCTCTCGCTTTCCCACACTCTCTCACTCCGTCTGCTCTTTCGTACGTTAGCACGTTCTCCAAAGCACGTGGCGAAGGAAAAGATCAAAGATCAATTTAAAAGGAAGCGCACAGGGATGTAAGTGTCGACAAAACTGCCAAAGACTGCAAATGAAATTAACAAGAATGATAAAACGTGTTAGAGATAAGCAAATTGGGCTGTTAGAGATAGTAGACTAGACAACAACAACGAAATTATGTGCAAATTTTATAAAGTTTAGACATCGAATAGACAAAATAGGGATGGAATAAGGAAAAGGGAGAGGAAGAAGGGCATAGAAGACATAACCGAAAACGGCAGGAAATAGAGAAGTTAAGGAATCACCAATGAATCAACAACACTATTGATGGTAGATCATTGGCGACGGCATATGTTTTCTTTCTCTGCACTCTCTCGCTTTCCCATACTCTCTCGCTCAGTCTGTACTCTCTCGCAGTTGCTCACTCTCCTCTATGATCAAAGAACGATCACATAGTTAGGGTAGGAATCAATATTCAATATCAGACAGTAGATCACTCGATTAGACTCTTTTCTATCATGAATTATCGTTATATCACTATATTTTGATTGATTTTTGACAAAGCAGTTATCTCTTCTAAGGGTGACAACACTATTCTTAAAAGCTGTCATCGATTCCTTCCAGGTCACGACCGTATTGAACATATTTTCGAGCGAACTGCTCGAATCTATAGTGCTCTTAAAAACGAACAAATCTTTCAGCTGAGACAATATTCATCCAGCTGTCTACAAATTACAATTAATTGATTACCAAAACATATCAATGAATAAGCTTTATTCCGCTCGAAAGTCATTAATAAATTGTGCAAATCATGATCTCTGACTGCAACCTTCACAGAATATTTTCAGCACAGTCTATATACGATAAAAGGATACTAAAAACCAAAAAAAAAACTATCGTTTTTCCTCGTCTCTGATTTGTTCCTATGACTTTTCTACTCAACTTGGTCACCCTCACTGTCTTTGATCACCTCCAAGTTGATCTTTGAAATATGGGGGGGGGGACTTGAAACATCTGGCGGGCCATCGACGCTGATGGAAGAGGGTGTCTAGCCGAAGATGATCGATTTAGTAGACAGAGGGAACAGGTCTGGAACAGAAAATTGGTTGAACGTCGAAGATATCTTCTGTCATAATACGATTCACGCTCTATTGTATCCATCCGGTTGTTCCATGCTGGAGGGTGATCTTTGAGATTTTAAAACTGATAATTTCAAATGGAAAAATATAAATCTGACACAAAGAGACTCACGCTGGACTACAGTATTCCCCAAACTTTTCGACGGTCCCCGAATTTTTCAATTAATGAATGTGATTTTTTGCCATTTTTTCTTCCTAGTCCATATTACTCTCTTATACGACTCGTGCTATGTTAGCTTGTGCGACGAAATTGACGTCATATCCGTTGCAACGAAAATTATGTCAATTTCCGTATATATTTTTCCTGTTTTGCATGCGCACGCGTGAGCAATTATTGTTGTTGTTTTTTTGTCGCGTAGAGTAGGAATAAAACCTGTCGATCGTGTGTAAGTAGCCTCGTCTAATGTATTCGATACGCATCGAAAATGGTCACATTCCTCTCTTAAATCGTTCTATTTGTTCTTCTTGTTCCAGACTTTCGTTAATATTTTCTACGCCGCGTTCTCGAGTTATAGTTTTAATCAATAATCATCATTATCGATCATTCATCATCATTCATTTATTTTCCGATCATTATCGATTGTTCATATCAGGAATGGATTTCGTCCATTGCAATGTGTGTGCGACCATTCCGTCTCCTACGACTAAACACTTTGTTTTCACTTCGTGCGGCCATATCTACTGCAAGAAATGTATAGACAAACGTACGAACTTTAAGTTACTTTATTTATTGATTTGATACACCCGTGACAGGAGTGACAGCAAATACAGAAGTGATAGGTGAAAGTACTTAAGTTGGTAATTTGGGAAGGTGATTTATCGATAGCTAACTTTTCTATAGCGAAGTTGATCAATCGATAATCTGCCCGATTTCAGAACAGATACCATCGTCTCAGTTCTACATGTGCAAAATGTGCAAGAAACAGTGCCAAACTGTCGATATTGGACCGAATATGCCTAAAAAGGTTCGAAGATGATTAATATTATATGCAATATCTATATCAGGCTTTGGATCTATTCACCCCTGTGGATAAATTGAATGCTAAACATATCGAAGAAACGAAGAAAAGAAGAAAATTCCAGGTCTTTCTCCTTTTAAAAAAATTCAATAATTTCTTATTCTCTAGGAAGATCAAATGTCGTCTATGAAGGAAATCTCTGCGAAAGTGGTTTGTGATTTTTAAATATTTAATTAATTATTATGTATTTATCAGCGAAGCCAACTCGAGAAGGCCGCAGTCAATGACAATCAAATGTCGATCAATATGGCAACCATGCAAAAGTATATATCATTTTATTTTAATTTATTTTATTTTATTTGAAAAATCATACTTCACAGGATCATTTCTGTTATTTGGATCTCTCATTTACTTTATTTACATTGTAGATGAATGAATACAGTATATCACACAACGTTTGAGGGAGCAATATGCATTGACTAAAATGAACATATTTAATGGATAATTTTAATTGTTAAATATTTAATTTTTGTTTCAGAGAGCATGATTCGCTGCAGCTTTCTGTACAATATCACAAAGATCAGCTAACTAAGATGGAGGAGCGGAATCGACTTCTCAAGGAACAACTTCGATCGATGGGGTAGGCATCCAATTACCGTATTATATCAGTATTCTGTAATCTATTATTTAAAAACGTGAAGTATACTTTAAGTCTACTCCAAGTGAAAGAATAGTTCACGAAATGCATTACAGTATATGCAACACTTGAAGTATACTTACTAGTCTACTTCAAGCGAAAATGATAATTACACTTTAAGTTTTGAAATAGCAGAGTAGTTCAGACTCTACAAATCTCCGCACATCCCTAATACGTCTACTGGTGATGCACACTTCTTTGATGGTGAGTGCATTGTATTTCATTGATTCGATCAAATATCAATCGATAATTTATTATCTTACAGTAAGCGCACGCAGTGACCCCACTATAGGAAACATTTCGGTTCGTCACGATATTCTATTTATTGATTGATTTTGATAATATTTCAGATTCCAAGTGGCGTGGGAATGCTTGGAAGTGCCAGACCTAACAGGCATGCTGATATGAGCAATATGGTACGAGTATACTGTAATCGAAAGTTAGAAATATTGATTGATTGAGAATTGTTCATCAATGTCATCACTAACCATAAGCACGTCCTCCGAAATGCCGTTTGGTGGTTTTCTCGATGGAACGATGACAGGTATAATAACACTAAGTATTTTGTAGATGACGTATGTACTCTCTCAATTTTGCGTACTATTTCGCCTGATATTTCCTGATATTAACACGCAAATGTTAATAACAAATTTGCCGTTTTCATCATTGGAGATCGGTTGTTTTAATCACTTTTCCAGGCCGATCTGCACGAGTTTCGGACCATCAGAAGACTAGAGGTAAGAATTGTTGGAATCTGTAGATCAATAAAATCAATCGATAATTTACAGAGTTTGATACATCGACTCCATCATGCTCTCAGTTGTCGCGCGGCTCTTTGCTGAACACCCCGCAGATTCTCGGCGTCAACAAGAAGACGCCAATGAGGTGAGTTGACGCCATGGTCGTGTGTGGAGTAAATAATCGACATATATTCAGAAGTGATAATCCGTACATGGCAATGTGGAATCGTGCGTCTGTTGAGAGACGGAAGAGACCTCCCTCGGGTGGAGTATCTGTGTAAGGATTACTGTATTTCATGGGTACTGTATATGGAGATACGGTAGATAATTTGGTAGTGTTGTTGTGTTGGATACTGTAAATAGTACTGTAGATGTAACAGATACGATAGGCACTGAAGAATACTGTAGATTAATAATTATAGAGATAAATATTGCATCTTTATTTGCAGATCTGGCAAGAAGAAGTACTAATTCAATTAATCTCTCAATCAGTGATTCTATTCATTAAATATTCTTTTTGTTTTATCGTACATCGAAAAATTATTGGATCATGATTCGTTTGAACCATTCTGAATGGTTCTAGCGAATCAAAGGCGATTATGACCGAATGAGGCATTTTTGTTCTTATTCTTTCTTTTCATTGTTTTTATTTCACTCTAATCTAGTTAGTCCGCGAGAATCATGATAAAATAATGCGTTTTCATAAAATCATGGTGATTCGTAAATTAATAAATCGTTCCGAAGATTTCAAATTAGGATGGACTATTTCGGACTATTTCTCGGTTTGGCCTTCGGCTCTGCGTTTCCTTTGAATTATGTTTTAACTTAAGTTTGCTAAAACGCAATATTTTGGCATGATTCTCGCGGACTAACTAGATTAGAGTGAAATAAAAACTATGAAAAGAAAGAATAAGAACAAAAATGGCTTATTCGATCATAATCACCTTTGATTCGCTAGAACCATTCAGAATGGTTCAAACGAATCATGATCCAATAATTTTTCGATGTACGATATGTTAGTCCATTCTTCACTCTTGTTAAATGTTAATACTCTGTACCATTACTTGCTTTACATTTTGTTATGTTTTTTTGTTTTGTTTGATAAAATTTCGTTTTTTTGCTGTTGGAAAAAGAGCTACGGCATCGGTATTGATTGGCCAAATCGTATCTTTTTAACATAATTTGCGTGAGTAAATCCTTAGTAAATCCTTAGTAGTGAGTAAAAAGAATATGATTCTGACAATATGATTGTGATTGTATGATGTAGAATATGATTGTGAGTAGCAACGCGGAAAATTCTATTTTAATTGATTGTAGAAGATTGTTGATCGTGCGAATATGTTTAGGCTTTTATGAACATGGAGCATATTCTATTATATAATGATTATTATATCACCTTTTAATGAGGGAATCGATTCTGCCCAAACTTACCGTAGCTACGCATCTATTCCAATCGATAAAATATCCCTTGTAAGTGATTCGTTCTCGTGCTAAAATCGATATTTATTTATTTTAATAATTGATTTTTGGGGGATTCAGATGATTGTATGGAATCGATTGAATTGAATGATAAAGTGATCAATGAGATCAGAGAAGTAAAGATGACGATGAAGTGACCCTGTTCGTGTTGTGCGCCTTCTGTACTGTGGGGAGGGGAGGGGAGGAGGAGGAGGAGGGGGGGGGGGGGAGGGGAAGCCCCGCGAAAGAGTGACGAGTCTCTCTCATCAACGGCCAATCTCGGAGATATCTCCGCGAGTGCACAGGGTTTGTCAGGATCTGGTCTCAAGGAGGTATCAATGTTATTGATTGATTTATTGAGAATGATTACGGTAGCTAGCGCTTTATTGATTGATATTTCATTTTTTTATGTATTAAATATTATCATTAAATATTATCAGGGGACGAATTCTAATTCGATTGACTAAAGTTTATAACTAACAGTTTATTGATTAGGTGTGTCGTATCGCGGTGCTCCGACGTGCGAAGGAGTCGTTGAAGAGACGAAAGAGAGAAGGAGGAGGAGATGTGGCTAATGTTAGTTGAGTTCTAAGCTCTCATCATGTAATACCATTTGCGGTGTACGATAAATAAATACATACATACATTTTAAAGACTATCTAGATCAACTAAGCTTTGGGTCGTCGAATCTTTAGTGACAGGAGATGTAGCGGTTCTGTAGGATCCGTAGCGATGTTATAGAGATACAGGAACATCAAGATTTTAGCGTTTCCTTGTGCTCATTTTTTCGAGTATTTGTAGTATTTGTATTTTTTATGTATAGAATTTGGCCAGGATTATACTTGTCTCATAGAAAGCGATTAATAGTTGATAGTGAAACATTAATCTCACTGGAGTGTGATTGAATGATTGATTAACTTTAAAGATGAGACCCACGAGTTTTTTCGTAATAAGACTGTTCGGATGGAATGATAGAGATTCATCACACGAATCGAAAGATATATCTGATATTGATTCCCGATATGTTTAAAGCTCACTATGCACATTGAAAGTACAACTTTCAAGGCATGTAGAGAGTGCACATCCGATTTGCATACTTGCTCTCTCATTTTCTCATTATCCCTTACGCCAATTACCATATAATATAAACAATAACCAGCATGCTTATCGTGGTGGGAGTCAGTCATGTCAACTCATGGGTCCCCTTCTTTAAGAATATGTCATAGTCAATGTACACAGATAGACAAACATCAGTGATAAGTAATTCTATTAAATTTGATCTTTTATCTCTTCAATCAATCAATGGATCAATGATCCAATCAATCGATAATTCATTTCAGATGTCAATGGCCTCTCGTGATCCGCTCGAACAAGACGATCTCATCTCTGCCCTCCATCACTACATGAGATCCAACAATCAAATGATCTCATTCGCTCTAGACTAATCGATAATCCAAAGAATACTGTAGTTTGTCCATCGATTGATTGCTACAGTACTCCTTCCCGATTTGATAGTTGTGTAGTTGATGCTTTATTATTGTAATGCCTATTAGTTGTGAACTGTATTTGCATTGTATTTCCCGGTACTAATTTAATCTATTTATTGATCTAACATTAAGATTTCATGCCTTATCCCCACATCGAGTGATCTATTACATTATGTACATATATGACGGGTACTAGAATTACTTATAGAAAGTGTGTCTTGATCATGCCTGTTCACCATATATTATTGTATACGTGCTAAATGTAGAGATAAATCTTTAGAATGTAAAGGACTTTACACGACTTTACCTATGATGAATGATGAAGAAATGAAAAGCTAGAACTAGTTCATAGTTTCAAGCTTGCACATTATCGATTATGTCACAATATCGATTGTATCATTCGTTTGAGCAATCTTTGATCTTTGATCTCTCTGTATACTCAAGAAATGTCTATCTATACTATAGTATTGATTCCAAGATAGGAAGTGGTTCCCTCCCAGAGTGAGATCAGTGATAGAGCGGCCAGGTGATCAGACGAGATCGATGGGTAGAGACGCAGAGAATCATTGCGCGCGCTGAACACGAAATAGCACCACCGTTGAGACGGGTGGCGTTAGGGGTAACTTCACTGACAAAAAATGTGAAAAACTGAAAAAAATTTAAATTAATAATTTTGATAAAATAAAGACGCTAAATTACTCTAATAGTTCTCCTGGCACAGATTTCGAAAGAAAAAGTAGAAAAATATGCGAAACCATGTATTCATTAATTAATTAATCTAGCCGTATTCAGTTGATAAACTGGACTATCTGATGCTCATACTAATAATTATGATAACCTGATAAATTACTGTAATAAATTACTTGACACGAACTAGGCTAGCTTCACTTACTATTCCATTTACAATTTGAATACTTTACATCCAGAGTCAATCAATATTTTGTGGCGATCGTGAGAATATTGGATAAGTCTACGATCGTGACTATTAACATGATTTTGTCGGAAAATATATGTCGAAAACGCTTGAATATTATTATTTTACTAATTTCCTCCAATCTCCTTCCTTTTTTCTATCATTACATGTTGATTGAAAATGTAGTCATATATTTAGGATGCATGCCTAATTTAGTCAAATTAAAATTTCATAATTTAATCAAATTAAAATTTCATTTCAATGACTGTCATCATTCCTTTCGTAAATTTTAAATGCTACAGTAATCGTCACTTAATGGTCTATTGATTTGTTTTACCCAAGTAATGAAATATTCAAACTCATTGAAAGCGCATTTTACATAAAGTACAATGCTTTTCCTAATATTTTTGTGTGGCAATTTTAAGGAAAATAAGTTAGTTCAGTTGACGATCATTCTACGGGACCTATGTCGCACACCAGACGTTATCGTAGGGAGAGCAGAAATACATTTTAAAAAATAGCAAAAACAGTTGGGCCAAGTTGTGAGTGTTGATCTTTTGCTAATCCTCATCGGGGAATAGAACCCTTCAGCCGAGCAACCGGCCGGTTTGATTGTCCGAGCTCTTATCCACTAGACTATGGGTCCCTATTGTAATGTATGTCAAACGATCTACATATACTCAGACACTCCCGTACTTATATACCGATTCATGGCTCCGCCCCATTTTGAATCACCTTTTTATATAGTGATTCTGACTCCTCCCATTTAACTGTGCGGGCTTGGACACCGATTGCAAGCATTAACAAACCCAAATATCTTTATTATTTCTTAAAAAAGAATCCAGCAGGCGCTTCAGCGGCAGTCTGGACGGTAGCGGAGTTGGCTTGTGGAGTGGAGTGGGCTTGTTCACATCTTCACTCTTTCATTGAGAAGTTCATCAGCGACGACGACCAATCGAAGAATCGACATGAAAAAACGATAGATTACAATTCATTCAATAATTTTTCCTATCATAATCTCTGTTCAAAAGCTACGCAAGGACGAATCGCCACTATTTACACCACCACAAAAATATGTTTTATCTTTTCTTCACTTTTAAACATTGCACATATCCATGAACGGTGGCAAATCGTTGGTCGATAAACGTGACGTCACAAGCATAGGCGGAGTCATTTGACGAGAATCCTCCGCCCTTTGTAAAGTTGTGACGTCACGTCTGTCGACAAACGGTTTGCCACCGTTCATGGATACTTCCTAAGATTAGAAAAGATCTCGCTTCGTCCGCTAACGACATCGCTCACTATGAATTACATTTTTTCTTTGAAAACAACATGTTTTACTAAAATAAAAAGATGACAATAAACTCAATAATAGTTGAGCGATAACGTTATGGTAAGAAGAACCGAAAGGATAGAAATCTAATGTTAAGAAGCCGAGAAAAGAAAAGAATGTGGCGAGAATGTGAAAAAACGAGGAACGTTCTCTGTTTGTTCTTCGTTTTATGAGTTTTGAATAGAGTATAAGATAAGCCAATATGACTCATACCTCCAAGAGCGGCAACAGATCGACGTCGTCTTCGATCATGTTTGTCCATGGACGTCGGCGATAGTCATCCGTGTCAGCGGACGATTCCTCGCGCTTCATGGTCACGGCCACTGACGATAGTCCATGGTGCTCTGAAATGGATTTGACATTATCCAAAGTAATAGTTCAATAGTAAAAGGAATAGTTCAGTTTAGAATATGAATCTTAGACATGTGATAGAGAATTACCAACGGGAACGCGAGGGGAATATAGGATGCAAATGAATAAAAGAAGAAAAGGAACATGCAATAATAGATCAATAATCACGAGAGAAATAGAGAAGAAGAGAGAGGATAAGGAAGAGACATAGCCGAAAACGGCGGGAAAATCACCGGGAGTGACACAAAAAGGAAGAGAGGAATGAGAGATGTAGAGAGAACATGGCAAGATCATGGATATAGGGGATAGTTGGAGAGAGATGGAGAGAAGGAGAGATGGAGGAATGGAAAAGGAAAGGAAGAGGGAGAAGAATAGGAAGAGTCTGAACTATAGTAATTAAGAATAGAAAAACAAGAAAAAAAACGTAGCCAAAAGTAGTTCCATTTCAAAAAGAAGGTAAGCGACCTAGAATGGATACTCAACCAACACTATTGATGGTAGACCATTGGCGAGAGCATTGTTTTCTTTCTCTTCACTCTCTCGTTTTCCCACACTCTCTCACTCCGTCTGCTCTTTTGTATGTTAACACGCTCTCTCTAGAAGTGATGAAGCCGCGAGCAGGAGAGGAACAAGAATGAAAAAAGATCGACTTCGAAAAGGAAAGGAGCAGGGAGGCAATCGAAGAGCGACGAAACGGCCGAAGAAGAAAGAATAGAGTGGAAGAGACAGAGAAGTTAGGGAATAACCAATGAGTCAACAACACTATTGATGGTAGATCATCGAGGATGGCATATGTTTCCTTTCTCTGCACTCTCTCACTTTCCCACACTCTCTCACTCTGTCTGTACTCTCTCGCAGTTGCTCACTCTCCTCTATGATCAAAGAACGATCAAATAGTCAGGGATGACTCTAGGAACACGATCGATCATTCCTAACAATCCTTCTAGAACATCAACATCGAGCGCGTGAGCGAATGGGCGTGGTCATTGTTGATCCGCATATAAGACAACCTAATCCCGGTCATCGTCATTCATCGTCTCATCCCCTCTGCTCGACTCCTGCTCTCCTCGGCATAACTACAACTCCGATGACCGTCTCTCTCTCAACTACCGGAGTACTCTCATCGGCATGTGGATTCGCCGTTCATCTACACACGGATCCGTCTTCTTGTTCAATGAGGTATACTGTCCCATCCCTCCATTGTCGTATCGATTATCTTTCTGATATTTTTCTCATATCTTGTATAGGCAGACTTACCGTAGCCGCTGACTTACCGTATCCGCTGGCTTACCGTAGTTTCATCCGCATTCTTACTCTATCCGCTGACTTTACCGTATCCGCAGACTTACTGTAGCCGCTGACTTACTGTATCCGTTGAATTATCGTAGTTTCATCCGCTGACTTACCGTATCCGCTGGCTTGCCGTAGTTTCATCCGCTGACTTACCGTATCCACTGACTTTCCGTAGTTTCATCCGCTGACTTACTGTAGCCGCAGACTTACTGTAGCCGCAGACTTACTGTAGCCGCAGGCTTACTGTATCCGCTGACTTACCGTAGTATAGGAATATTTTAAATCACTCAATTAATTCCTCCTAGTACTTTTTTATCGAGCGACTTTGCGTATGCCGTTCTAACCGTATCCATCTCGCTCGATCGTCCCCATATCCCCACCTCTCTCCATCGTCCCCATATCCCCACCTCTCTCTTACGGTACCGTAGCCCGCTTTAACCGTTGATGGGGTACTCCCGGTTTCGAGCAATTTATATGGCTCACCGGGTTTTCCCAATGTACGGCTGCGTGCGGTGTCGTGGATAGATTAGTGTAGTATTTCGTATTGCTTGCATGAGTATCTTGTATTAGCTCTTTACTTCTACAGTAGACATCTTTCATACTGTTGCCATTCTTTCTCTTACCATTATTCTCTCTGTTACTGTATATTCCACATTTCATTACACAATACTCTCACTAATGAGCAATTATCAGTCTTTCTTTCCTCATCTCCTAGTCTCATCTCATCTCTTTTCTATGTTGCTCTTTGATCTTTGATCTTTACTCTGTCGTTCTTCGTCCTTCTTTCCTCCGTAACTATGAATTTGATATGCTTCCGGCTTGAGGTCACCGTATAGCCAACAATCATGACTGACGAACAAATAAAACTGAAAGGAACCCTTGAGAGCCACAACGGTTGGATCACCAAGATATCCACTACCTCCCAGAACGGCAAGACCACTGTCATCTCTGCCGCTCGTGGTACGTTTCTATTTTTAAGCTGATATTCTGTTTATTTTTTATTATATTGCTTTGTTAATTAAAAATACTTTCAGACAACACTGTCCTCGTTTGGGACGTCGACACCTATGCCTCCGACGATGTCTCCATCGGACGTCCCCTCCGTTCCCTCACCGGACATCTCCGATGTAGTTATCTCTTCCGATGATATGTTCACCCTCTCTGGATCATGGGACAAGACCCTCGTTCGTCTCTGTTCCGTTCTGTCTGTAAATCCAATATGTAAATCTTCCAAGTTTCTTCAGACCCCCTGCAGCCATTCTTGGTCGCTGCAATATCAACATCTGGGCTGAACGGTTCGGTTCACGGTTCAAGGACGACTCTATTCTGGATGGCGATGAATACGGATGTCAATCACCAATGGATGTTTTACTTTGGAAGTTACATGTCTCTCCTCGAATATCGTATTCAAAAATGCAAAAAGACGAGAAAATTGTGTGAAGTTGTGAACTTTGTTTTTAAGCTTTTAACTTATTTTTTAATTCATTTTCATTTGAACTTTTTGCACACATCTGCTCGATTATCAACTATTGCCGCATAGGTATCCATGATTTTGACAAACGATTTGTCGACAGTCGTGACGTCGCAAGGGGATCAAAGTTCAAAGTTCATCTTTGTTCTCGTTGCTGTGGACCAAAGAGTGGGCAGAAAAAATCTATGAATCTATGATATTCTCTTCTTCTACAGGTCTACTGTTTCGTCGATGGTCATCATCGTCGTTGATGGTCTACATTAACGGATTCAGAAGGCTACGTCGACTTTGGCGTCACTGGAATGAGCACTACTAATACTCGACTACTCGGTATCGTTGCTTAGAATGCTGCCATTCGAATTATCGAATAATTGTTTTCATTTAAGTGGCCGAATCGTCGGTTCATCAGCTTTTTCATTGATGTCGTCAGAGGAAAACTCATCTTCGTCGGGAGATGCTGAATGTACTCGACGGACGTCTGAAGGTGGAAGGTGGACTCCGTATGCTTGTGACGTCACGTTTATCGACAAACGGTTTGCCACCGTTCATGGATACGGCGCCTTGTGCAATGTTCAAAAGTAACGAAAAGTGATACACTTAACTTTGTGATACTTTTGAACACAGATTATGGTAGAAAAAATGTTGAATCAATTGTAATCTATCGTTGTTCATATCGATTCTTCAATTGGTCGTCGTCGTTGTCTTCACGTGAATATCGTCAGGCCGTCATCGCTGATGAACTTCTCAATGATAGAAGATGTGAATAGCTGCAGAAGACATCTCTGTGACCGTCCAGACTTCCGCTGAGTCGCATGCTGGATTCCGTTTTAAGAAATAATAAAGATATTTGGGTGTGCTAAAGCTTGCAATCGGTGTCCAAGCCCGCACAGTTAAATGGGAGGAGTCAGAATCACTATATAAAAATGGTGATTCAAAATGGGGCGGAGCCATGAATCGGTATATAAGTACGGGAGTGTCTGAGTATATGTAGATCGTTTGACATACATTACAATAGGGACCCATGGTCTAGTGGATAAGAGCTCGGACAATCAAACCGCCCGGTTGGTCGGCAAAGAGGTTCGATTCCCCGAAGAAGATTAGCAAAAGATCAACACTCACAACTTGGCCCAACTGTTTTTGCTATTTTTTCTTGACGTATTTCTGCTTTTTCTACGATAATTTCTAGTGCGCGACAGAGGTCCCGTTGAGCGATCGTGAACTAACTTATTTCATCGCCACACATATCTAAAATATAGATAAAGTATTGTACTTTCTGTTTGATGAAAATTAAACGAGTTTGAATATTTCATTACTTGGGTAAAACAAATCAATAGACCATTAAGTGACGATTACAGCATTTGAAATTTATGTACAATAGGAATGATGACAGTCTTTGAAATGAAATTTTAATTTGATTAAATTAGGTATGCATCCTAAATATGTGACTACATTTTAAATCAACATGTATTGAGTAGAAAAAGGAAGGAGATTGGAGGAAATTAGTATAATTATAATATATATAAACTCTTGAATATATAATATTCAAGCGTTTTAGACATATATTTTTCGACAAAATAATGTTACTAGTCAAGATCGTAGACTTATCCAATAATCTAACTATCGCAACAAAAATATTAGTTGACTCTGTATGTAATTTATTAAAATTGTAACTGTAACTGTAAGAGAGCCTTATATTTATATATTTTATCTACATGCACACGCATGCAACGACACATGAAAATGAATGTGATCAAAAATAAATAAGGCCTTGTTCGCGTCAAGTTATTTATTACAGTAATTTAGCATTCTTTGCGTTTGTCTCGGTTGTGAGCGGTCCATCTCTCGTTCGTCTGTTCTACTCATACCGAATTATCATCAACAACGTAAAAGGATCCCCTCCTAGAAGACTATAGGCAAGTCAGGAGTGGTATGCCTATCATCAAGCAATTGTTGACGAAGTATTGAGCGAGGACTTCGTGGGTTATCTCTATCTAATTTTTCTCAATTCTGTTTCATGATTCACTATTCGAAAAGGATCAAGTGTAGCGGCTTTGATTCTGAAGAACGTTTTAATTGCTGATCAGTAGATGAAGAAGATGACGATAATTATGCCCCTTGTATGGAACCTCAGCACGCCCAGACTAATCTGTCGTTTAGCGGCAACCATTCCCTCCCTAATGGTTATGTGCTTGATAAAGGTTAATAATTTAGCAGGTTATCATAATTATTGGTTTGAGAATCATATCATTATACTCGAGTTTATCAACTGAATACGACCTAGATAAATAAATAAATAAATATCTTTTCGCATATTTTTCGACATTTTCTTTCGAAATCTATGCCAGGACAACTATCAGAGTAATTAAGGGTTTTTATTTTATGAAAATTACAATTTTTAAAATTTTTCATTTTTTTTTTCAGTGAAGTTATGGATAAGTCTACGATCGTGACTATTAACATGATTTTGTCGGAAAATATATGTCGAAAACGCTTGAATATTATTATTTTACTAATTTCCTCCAATCTCCTTCCTTTTTTCTATCATTACATGTTGATTGAAAATGTTGCCACATATTTAGGATGCATACCTAATTTAATCAAATTAAAATTTCATTTCAATGGCTGCCATCATTCCTTTCGTAAATTTTAAATGCTACAGTAATCGTCACTTAATGGTCTATTGATTTGTTTTACCCAAGTAATGAAATATTCAAACTCGTTGAAAGCGCATTTTACATAAAGTACAATGATTATTGATATTGTCTATGTGAAGCCAAATAGAGGAGGACAAGATAGATGTTAGATTTATTTCAAGACGTTTCGGTGATAATCACCATCATCAGTTGGAATAATACCTACAAGGAAAAACCATGAGTCAAACAGATTGATGAGTGGTGATCAATGGGAAGAATGATAGCGAGATATGATGTTAAGGCGAGAGAGATAGTGAAGGGATAAGAGGTCAAGAGAGATAGGGCTAGATATGTTATGGGATGAGATCAATAAGGTAGATCAAGGGAAGCAAGTGTGATAGGGGCTTGTTCTTTTGATTGTTCTAACCGGGAATTTATGGATGGATTGAGAGATGCGACATACATTGCCTCCGAGATCTGTCTACGGGATGGGTTGGGTTCTCTATGAAGGATGTGACCGGTGAGGGTTAGTGGATTACCGTTATGAACAGTTAAAGAATGGATCGAGAAAGCACTAGAGGAGTATGAGGGCATGGTTAGATTTGAGGCAGCACGACGATGTTCGGCGGCTCTACAATGTAAAGGACGACCCGTGTGACCTACATAAAACTCATTACAAATATCACAGGTAATCTTATAAACAATTCCAGACAAATGGCAGCAACCAGACGTAGAAAGGGGACAAAAAATACAATTAGTTGGGTATCGACAAGTAGGCTTATCTAAGTATCTATTGTTTGAGAGCAATGAGAGTAATGAGGGAGGGGGCTTTTCTACAATTCTAACATCAATATTGGCCTTTTTGAATGCTTTTCTTATCTCGTTGGTGAAGTCATCAGTAACAAATGGAATGGAAAAGATGGGAGAATCTTTTTTCAACTTAGAAACTGGGGACTTGGGAAAATTTCTTCTTGAATATTGATTAAGATAGTATCCATTCTGTTGACATACCGTCAAAACGAGAGAAAACGACACAACCATCCTATTGTGCAGCGGTGTATTTTACGTAAAATACCGCATACCGTATACCACAAAGTGGCGCTCACAGTTAACATTGTGTCAGCTTTGTAATCAACATCAAACTGAATTCGAATTGTTTATCGTTCTTGATATGCGTTAAATTTTTCCGTTCTTTCTTGTATGGGAGTGATGACACAACCATGATGAATAAACACTGTTTAAAATTCTCGAAAATCTTAGGTAAACGTCTCGAAATTGAACAATATGGAAAAATAGGAGATTTTTCCGTATTTTCTCCCACAATCTCCTACAATAGGATGGTTGTGTCGTTTTCTCTCGTTTTGACGGTATATCTTGAGCCTTATATTTACTCTCATTATAATGCCATTTCTAAACCTAAAAATATGTTTGGATGTCAATTCTGGTCGATTTCTAACAAAATGGTATCGTAAACCATCTAATATGAATATTCTTATCAGTTCTCAATCTCATCATCCTCACCATATCAAAAAGAATATTGTATCTTCAACTATTCGAACTGCATTATCAGTGTCATCTAAGGAGTTCTATAAAGTACATTGCTTTTCCTAATATTTTTGTGTGGCAATTTTAAGGAAAATAAGTTAGTTCAGTTCATGATCATTCTGCGGGACCTCTGTCGCACACCAGACGTTATCGTTTTCAAAAAAAGTGTATTTCGATAGAATCATTACTATGCAACAGTGAACTAATTTAATTACACCAACACATCATGGTTGCATCCCTTGATAAATTCTGTACATTGACTAAAAAGATCAGCTTGATTGATTTCCTGGATCAAAAGTTATTAAAAGTTGAAAAAGTGTCCCATGACTTTTTGGCTACACTGTAACTTGACGCGAACAAGGCTAGACTCACTTACTATTCCATTTACAATTTGAATACTTTAAATCCAGAGTCAATCAATATTTTGTTGCGATTGTGAGAATATTGGATAAGTCTACGATCGTGACTATTAACATGATTTTGTCGGAAAATATATGTCGAAAACGCTTGAATATTATTATTTTACTAATTTCCTCCAATCTCCTTCCTTTTTTCTATCATTACATGTTGATTGAAAATGTTGCCACATATTTAGGATGCATACCTAATTTAATCAAATTAAAATTTCATTTCAATGGCTGCCATCATTCCTTTCGTAAATTTTAAATGCTACAGTAATCGTCACTTAATGGTCTATTGATTTGTTTTACCCAAGTAATGAAATATTCAAACTCGTTGAAAGCGCATTTTACATAAAGTACATTGCTTTTCCTAATATTTTTGTGTGGCAATTTTAAGAAAAATAAGTTAGTTCAGTTCATGATCATTCTGCGGGACCTCTGTCGCACACCAGACGTTATCGTAGGGAGAGCAGAAATACATTAAGAAAAAATAGCAAAAACAGTTGGGCCAAGTTGTGAGTGTTTATCTTTTGCTAATCTTCTTCGGGGAATCGAACCTCTTTGCCGACCAACCGGGCGGTTTGATTGTCCGAGCTCTTATCCACTAGACCATGGGTCCCTATTGTAATGTATGTCAAACGATCTACATATACTCAGACACTCCCGTACTTATATACCGATTCATGGCTCCGCCCCATTTTGAATCACCATTTTTATATAGTGATTCTGACTCCTCCCATTTAACTGTGCGGGCTTGGACACCGATTGCAAGCATTAACAAACCCAAATATCTTTATTATTTCTTAAAAAAGAATCCAGCAGGCGCTTCAGCGGCAGTCTGGACGGTAGCGGAGTTGGCTTGTGGAGTGGAGTGGGCTTGTTCACATCTTCACTCTTTCATTGAGAAGTTCATCAGCGACGACGACCAATCGAAGAATCGACATGAAAAAACGATAGATTACAATTCATTCAATAATTTTTCCTATCATAATCTGTGTTCAAAAGCTACGCAATGACAATTCGCCACTGTTTTATCACAAAATAGATGAGCACGGTTTTTATCATTTCGTCACTTTTCAACATTGCACATATCCATGAACGGTGGCAAATCGTTGGTCGATAAACGTGACGTCACAAGCATAGGCGGAGTCATTTGACGAATATCCTCCGTTCGTTTGAGCAATCTTTGATCTTTGATCTCTCTGTATACTCCAGAAATGTCTATCTATAACACGCTATCTGAGAAAATCGACATAAGTGCGGTATCGATGAAAAATAGATTTTTCTGTTTTATGTATGATAATTACAGGCTCCATGAGTGCAGTCCACAGGTACTTGGAAATTCCTTCCAATTGAGAATTCACTTCAGGAGGTGACCACACCACGATTTGGCGCCTTTTCCTAAAAAGTTTCTTTCGTGTCCAATCGATTCAGGAGTTGGTGCACTCGACTCCTTGGCTAATTCTAAGAAACTATTGTCGAGGAGAGTTTTTCGATCAACGGACAACGAAGGCTGGAATTGGGAATTTTCGAAAAAAAATTCACATTAAATTAATTCTCACTATTTTCCCATGGCGAATGCAAATTTTTTATTTGCTCATTAGCTTCTCCATATTATATTACACCTTTAGTTTAAAATTCATAATTTTTGAAAAATACAATTCATGTGAAATATTCATTTTTATAACGAACGTCGTGAATTATGGTGTGCTCCTACAGTAATCCCTAATCGGTTAATTTGGTTTTTCGCTAGTTTTAAGCGTATTTTCAGCCCTTTTCTCTACAATGTTAGAGGTATTTGCCTATTCTGCACCATCGGAGTACAGTTGCACGGTATATGTGATGATCACATTACTGATCGTACTTGTACTGTACTTGTACTGTAATTTACGTGCTCTCTCTTATTCTCTCATCAGTCTATAAAACCGATAAGAAAAAGTACGGAACGGCATAAGTATGGTAACTACTACGCAAGCTGGCTCGGATACGAAAGTGAATAAAATTTACAGTACATGTACGATCAGCAGTGTGATCATCACATATACCGTGTAACTGTACTCCGATGGTGCAGAATAGGCATATACCTCTAACATTGTAAAGAAAAGTGCTGAAAAAACGCTTAAAACTAGCGAAAACCCAAATTAACCGATTAGGGATTACTGTAGGAGCACACCATAATTCACGACGTTCGTTATAAAAATGAATATTTCACATGAATTGTATTTTTCAAAAATTATGAATTTTAAACTAAAGGTGTAATATAATATGGAGAAGCTAATGAGCAAATAAAAAATTTGCATTCGTCATGAGAAAATAGTGAGAATTAATTTAATGTAAAATTTTTTTCGAAAATTCCCAATTCCAGCCTTCGTTTTCCGTTGATCGAAAAACTCTCCTCATCAATAGTTTCTTAGAATTAGCCAAGGAGTCGAGTGCACCAACTCCCGAATCGATTGTATACGAAATAAACTTTTTAGGAAAAGGCGCCAAATCGTGGTGTGGTCACCTCCTGAAGCGAATTTTCAATTGGAAGGAATTTCCAAGTACCGGTTAACTACACTCATGGAGCCGGTACTTATCATACATAAAACAGAAAAATCTATTTTTCATCGATACCAAAAAAATATCACAGTTGGTGAATTCTCTCAGATAGTGTTTTCTATACTATAGTATTGATTCCAAGATAGGAAGTGGTTCCTTCCCAGAGTGGGATCAGTGATAGAGCGGCCAGATGATCAGACGAGATCGATGGGCAGAGACGCAGAGAGTCATCGCGCGGGCTGAACCCGAAATAACACCACTATTGAGACGGGTTTCGGGAGGGAATAACTTCACAGACAAAAAATGTGAAAAAATTAAAATTTAAAAAATAGTAATTTTCATAAAATAAAGACGCTGAATTCTAGTTCTCGTTATAATAGTTATAATAGTTCTAATAGTTCTAGTTATAATAGTTCTCCTGGCACAGATTTCGAAAGAAAAAGTAGAAAAATATGCGAAACCATGTATTCATTAATTAATTAATCTAGCCGTATTCAGTTGATAAACTGGACTATCTGATGCTCATACCAATAATTATGATAACCTGCTAAATTACGGTAATAAATACAGTGTAGCCAAAAAGTCATGGGACACTTTTTCATCTTTTTATAACTTTTGATCCAGGAAAGCAATCAAGCTGATCTTTTGAGTCAATGTACAGAATTTATCAAGGGATACAACTAGGGTGGCGAGAACTGTGCAGCCCTAGTATCTGTCTACACTCTCACAGTGTTTCAGAAGAACAGTGCCTTTCACCAAAGAAATGCAATTTTTCAAAAAAAGTGTATTTCGATAGAATCATTACTATGCAACAGTGAACTAATTTAATTACACCAACACATCATGGTTGCATCCCTTGATAAATTCTGTACATTGACTAAAAAGATCAGCTTGATTGATTTCCTGGATCAAAAGTTATTAAAAGTTGAAAAAGTGTCCCATGACTTTTTGGCTACACTGTAACTTGACGCGAACAAGGCTAGACTCACTTACTATTCCATTTACAATTTGAATACTTTAAATCCAGAGTCAATCAATATTTTGTTGCGATTGTGAGAATATTGGATAAGTCTACGATCGTGACTATTAACATGATTTTGTCGGAAAATATATGTCGAAAACGCTTGAATATTATTATTTTACTAATTTCCTCCAATCTCCTTCCTTTTTTCTATCATTACATGTTGATTGAAAATGTTGCCACATATTTAGGATGCATACCTAATTTAATCAAATTAAAATTTCATTTCAATGGCTGCCATCATTCCTTTCGTAAATTTTAAATGCTACAGTAATCGTCACTTAATGGTCTATTGATTTGTTTTACCCAAGTAATGAAATATTCAAACTCGTTGAAAGCGCATTTTACATAAAGTACATTGCTTTTCCTAATATTTTTGTGTGGCAATTTTAAGAAAAATAAGTAAGTTCAGTTCATGATCATTCTGCGGGACCTCTGTCGCACACCAGACGTTATCGTAGGGAGAGCAGAAATACATTAAGAAAAAATAGCAAAAACAGTTGGGCCAAGTTGTGAGTGTTTATCTTTTGCTAATCTTCTTCGGGGAATCGAACCTCTTTGCCGACCAATCGGCCGGTTTGATTGTCCGAGCTCTTATCCACTAGACCATGGGTCCCTATTGTAATGTATGTCAAACGATCTACATATACTCAGACACTCCCGTACTTATATACCGATTCATGGCTCCGCCCCATTTTGAATCACCTTTTTTATATAGTGATTCTGACTCCTCCCATTTAACTGTGCGGGCTTGGACACCGATTGCAAGCATTAACAAACCCAAATATCTTTATTATTTCTTAAAAAAGAATCCAGCAGGCGCTTCAGCGGCAGTCTGGACGGTAGCGGAGTTGGCTTGTGGAGTGGAGTGGGCTTGTTCACATCTTCACTCTTTCATTGAGAAGTTCATCAGCGACGACGACCAATCGAAGAATCGACATGAAAAAACGATAAATTACAATTCATTCAACAATTTTTCCTATGATAATCTGTGTTCAAAAGCTACGCAAGAACAAATCGCCACTGTTTTATCACAAAATAGATGAGCACGGTTTTTATCTTTTCGTCACTTTTGAACATTGCACATATCCATGAACGGTGGCAGTCGATAAACGTGACGTCACAAGCATAGGCGGAGTCATTTGACGAGAATCCTCCGCCCTTTGTAAAGTTGTGACGTCACGTCTGTCGACAAACGGTTTGCCACCGTTCATGGATACTTCCTAAGATTAGAAAAGATCTCGCTTCGTCCGCTAACGACATCGCTCACTATGAATTACATTTTTTCTTTGAAAACAACATGTTTTACTAAAATAAAAAGATGACAATAAACTCAATAATAGTTGAGCGATAACGTTATGGTAAGAAGAACCGAAAGGATAGAAATCTAATGTTAAGAAGCCGAGAAAAGAAAAGAATGTGGCGAGAATGTGAAAAAACGAGGAACGTTCTCTGTTTGTTCTTCGTTTTATGAGTTTTGAATAGAGTATAAGATAAGCCAATATGACTCATACCTCCAAGAGCGGCAACAGATCGACGTCGTCTTCGATCATGTTTGTCCATGGACGTCGGCGATAGTCATCCGTGTCAGCGGACGATTCCTCGCGCTTCATGGTCACGGCCACTGACGATAGTCCATGGTGCTCTGAAATGGATTTGACATTATCCAAAGTAATAGTTCAATAGTAAAAGGAATAGTTCAGTTTAGAATATGAATCTTAGACATGTGATAGAGAATTACCAACGGGAACGCGAGGGGAATATAGGATGCAAATGAATAAAAGAAGAAAAAGAACATGCAATAACAGATCAATAATCACGAGAGAAATAGAGAAGAAGAGAGAGGATAAGGAAGAGACATAGCCGAAAACGGCGGGAAAATCACCGGGAGTGACACAAAAAGGAAGAGAGGAATGAGAGATGTAGAGAGAACATGGCAAGATCATGGATATAGGGGATAGTTGGAGAGAGATGGAGAGAAGGAGAGATGGAGGAATGGAAAAGGAAAGGAAGAGGGAGAAGAATAGGAAGAGTCTGAACTATAGTAATTAAGAATAGAAAAACAAGAAAAAAAACGTAGCCAAAAGTAGTTCCATTTCAAAAAGAAGGTAAGCGACCTAGAATGGATACTCAACCAACACTATTGATGGTAGACCATTGGCGAGAGCATTGTTTTCTTTCTCTTCACTCTCTCGTTTTCCCACACTCTCTCACTCCGTCTGCTCTTTTGTATGTTAACACGCTCTCTCTAGAAGTGATGAAGCCGCGAGCAGGAGAGGAACAAGAATGAAAAAAAGATCGACTTCGGAAAGGAAAGGAGTAGGGAGGCAATCGAAGAGCGACGAAACGGCCGAAGAAGAAAAAATTGAGTGGAAGAGACAGAGAAGTTAGGGAATAACCAATGAGTCAACACACTATTGATGGTAGATCATCGAGGATGGCATATGTTTCCTTTCTCTGCACTCTCTCACTTTCCCACACTCTCTCACTCTGTCTGTACTCTCTCGCAGTTGCTCACTCTCCTCTATGATCAAAGAACGATCAAATAGTCAGGGATGACTCTAGGAACACGATCGATCATTCCTAGCAATCCTTCTAGAACGTCAACATCGAGCGCGTGAGCGAATGGGCGTGGTCATTGTTGATCCGCATATAAGACAACCTAATCCCGGTCATCGTCATTTAACGTCTCATCCCCTCGACCCGACTCCAGCTCTCCTCGGCATAACTACAACTCCGATGACCGTCTCTCTCTCTCAACTACCGGAGTACTTTCATCGGCATGTGGATTCGCCGTTCGTCTACACACGGATCCTCTGGTATTTTGCCACTTAAAGTCTACTTAAACTACGTCACAGACTTTAAGTAGACTTTAAGTAAACTTTAAGTGAAAGAACATTTGACGAAATGCATTACAGTATACCACACCACTTTAAGTAGACTTACGTCTCACTTTAAGTTTACTTAAAGTCTACTTAAAGTGGGAAAGTTTAAGTAGACTTTAAGTGGCAAAATACCAGAGTCCGTCTTCTTGTTCAGTGAGGTATACTGTCCCATCCCTCCATTGTCGTATCGATTATCTTTCTGATATTTTTCTCATATCTTGCCGCATCCGTTGACTTACCGTATCCATTGACTTACCGTAGTTTCATCCGTTGACTTACCGTAGTTTCATACGTAGACTTACCGTATGCGCAGACTTATTGTATCCGCAGACTTACTATAGCCGCAGACTTACTGTAGCCGCAGACTTACTGTAGCCGCAGACTTACCGTATCCGCAGACTTACCGTATCCACTGACTTACCGTAGTTTCATCCGTTGACTTACCGTATCCGCTGGCTTACCGTATCCGCTGATTTACCGTATCCATTGACTTACCGTAGTTTCATCCGAATTCTTACTCTATCCGCTGACTCACCGTATCCGCTGACTTACCGTATCCATTGACTTACCGTAGTTTCATCCGCAGACTTACCGTATCCGCAGACTTACCGTATCCGCTGATTTACCGTATCCATTGACTTACCGTAGTTTCATCCGAATTCTTACTCTATCCGCTGACTCACCGTATCCGCTGACTTACCGTATCCGCTGATTTACCGTATCCATTGACTTACCGTAGTTTCATCCGAATTCTTACTCTATCCGCTGACTCACCGTATCCGCTGACTTACCGTATCCATTGACTTACCGTAGTTTCATCCGCAGACTTACCGTATCCGCAGACTTACCGTATCCGCAGACTTACTGTAGCCGCTGACTTACTGTATCCGTTGAATTACCGTAGTTTCATCCGCTGTCTTACTGTATCCGCTGACTTACCGTATCCACTGACTTACCGTAGTTTCATCCGCAGACTTAATGCATCCGCAGACTTACTGTAGATTACTAGAGTCTTACCTATTGCACTCTCCGCGCACTCGGTTAGTACTATAGGAATATTTTAAATCACTCAATTAATTCCTCCTAGTACTTTTTTATCGAGCGACTTAGCGTATGCCGTTCTAACCGTATCCATCTCGCTCGATCGTCCCCATATCCCCCTCTCTCTTACGGTACCGTAGCCCGCTTTGACCGTTGATGGGGTACTCCCGGTTTCGAGCAATTTATAATTCTCACCGGGTTTACCCAATGTACGGCTGCGTGCGGTGTCGTAGATAGATTAGTGTAGTATTTCGTATTGCTTGCATGAGTATCTTGTATTTACTTCTACAGTAGACATCTTTCATACTGTTGCCATTCGTTCTCCTACCATTATTCTCTTTGTTACTGTATATTCCACATTTCATTGCACAATACTCTCACTAACGAGCAA
The DNA here is from genome assembly GCA_943737045.1 of Parapristionchus giblindavisi. Lineage (NCBI taxonomy): Eukaryota > Metazoa > Nematoda > Chromadorea > Rhabditida > Diplogasteridae > Parapristionchus > Parapristionchus giblindavisi. Next base: position 1,545,542 of record CALSFV010000005.1, read on the forward strand.
TTATCAGTCTTTCTTTCCTCATCTCCTAGTCTCATCTCATCTCTTTTCTATGTTGATCTTTGATCTTTGATCTTTACTCTGTCGTTCTTCGTCCTTCTTTCCTCCGTAACTATGAATTTGATATGCTTCAGGCTTGAGGTCACCGTATAGCCAACAATCGAACAAATGAAACTGAAAGGAACCCTTGAGAGCCACAATGGTTGGATCACCCAGATCTCCACTACCTCCAAGAACGGCAAGACCACTGTCATCTCTGCCGCTCGTGGTACGTTTCTATTTTTTAAGCTGATATTCTGTTTATTTTTTATTATATTGCTTTGTTAATTAAAAATACTTTCAGACAATACTGTCCTCGTTTGGGACGTCGACACCTATGCCTCCGACGATGTCTCCATCGGACGTCCCGTCCGTTCCCTCACTGGACACTGACACTTCGTCTCCGATGTAGTTATCTCCTCCGGTGATATGTTCGCCCTCTCTGGATCATGGGACAAGACCCTCGTTCGTCTCTGTTCCGTTCTGTCTGTAAATCCAATATGTAAATCTTTCGAAAATCTTCCAATCTGTAAATCTTAAATGTAAATTGTAAATCTGTAAATTTTTCGAGTTTCTTCAGACCCCCTGCAGCCATTCTTGATCGCTGGCATATCAACCTCGTTCCATCTCGGTAGAACGGTTCGGTTTTCCGTTCTCGGTTCAACGACGCCTCGATTCTGGATGGCGATGAAAACGGATGTCAATGACCAATGGATGTTTTACTTTGGAAGTTACATGTCTCTCCTCGAATATCGTATTCAAAAATACAAAAAAAGACGATAAAAGTGCGAGGTGTTGTCCACTTTGTTGTGTTCTTGTTTCATTTATTTCATTTATTTTGATTCATTTCACTTGACTTTTTTGAAAACATCTGATCGATTATTAGCTATTGCTATCCATGAATCTTGACAAACGATTTGTCGACAGACGTGGCGTCACAAGGGGTAATGCGAATGCGTTTGCCGAAAAAACCTCTGTCTGCTCTAGCGACGCCACGTTCGTAGTCTTAACGGTTTGCTAATGTTCATGAATACGGCATCTGAAAGACTTCACGAAACAGAAACGCATTTCAAATTCAAAGGTTCAAAGGTCTAATTTCACCGCTGTTATCGTTGCTGTCGACCAAAGAGTTTGCGGGAAAAAATCTATGAATCGATGATATTTTCTATTTCTATTTCCTCATTGTTGTCATCTTCGTTGATGAGCTATCTACTCTAACGGATTCAGAAAGCGACTTAGACTTTTACGTCACTGGAGTGAATACTACTACTACTACTCGACTACTACCCGTTGCTTAGAATGCTGCCCTTTGAATTGTCGAATAATTTTTTCGTTACAGCGGCCGCATCGTCGGTTCATCAGCTTTGTAGATGAGGTCGTCTGAGGAAGACTGTCGTCTTCGTCGGAAGATGCCGAATGTACTCGACGGACGTCTAATGGTGGATGACGAAGGGTGGAGCGCTACATTTCATCTTACTTCTCCACTCGCACACTACTTTCAACAAGAATAAAGATTTTGGGGGATTTTGGTGTTTGTTAGCGGTGTCCAAGCCCGCGACGTTAAATAGGCGGAGTCAGAATCACTATGTAAGCACCGTTAAGCAGAAATGAGCGGAGCTACATATCGGTGTATATGTAAGGGATCGGTAGAGTTTATGCAAATCCTTTAACGTGTGATATAGGGACCCGTGGTCAAGTGAATATCAGGCCCAAATATCAATCGGGCAGTTTTCTCAGATGGAAAGTTCAATTCCCAGCGGTGGCTTAGAGAAGACAGTACATCTGTAATATGTACTCATATTTTTTTCCAGACTTTATTTCCAAAATTATCATAAAAAACTATGACAGGCGCGACAATAGGAAACATTTTCATTGTGTCTAATGGTCGAGTGGGTACTGTAGTTATAGAATCTACCGTTGTCGTACTGTTATTAATTTTAAATTTTAAAACATTACTGAAATGAAACAAAAATATTAATTTTTACAATAAAAAAGGCGCGATCTTCCGGTAAAGTACCCAAGTTTAATTAGCCATTCTGATTTTTCGCTGGTAGTGTACAAATTGTCCGGCCCGATCGCACTGCTAAATTGGTCTATACCGTTTTTCATTTTATGAACTGAATAAGAAATAAAAATTATGTTAATATAGAACTTTGTTATGCTAATTATTTTCTTTAGGAGCATATTTTCGACTTTCTCTGGTGTTGAAATCCTTGCATGATCACGAATACAAGTATAATCATGCATGATTCGACATTCCATGCATGATCATGCACGGAATATCCATCGTTCGTGATCATGTATGGATCTTCCGTGATCATGCACGAATTTTCCGTGATCATGCATGGAATGACAGAATCCATGCATGATCACGGATAATCCATGCATGATTCGAGTATTTTCCATGCATGATCATGCCACTAATTGCACGAATTTTACTTGGATCATGCATGGATTCAAACACCTGAGTTTTTCATACGAAATCTGTTCAACTAGAGTCATTTAGCATCTTTATTTTGTCAAAATTATTATTTTAAAAATCATATCAACATAATACGGTGTAGATAAATTAAGTTTATCAACAGAATACGGTGTAGATATAATAAATAAATTAATTAATACATGGTTTCGCATATTGTTAGAATTTTTCTTTCGAAATATGTGCCAGGAGAACTATTAGAGTCATTTAGCGTCTTTATTTTATCAAAAATTACTATTTTTAAAATTTTTCATTTTTTCACATTTTCTCTCTCAACACTCTATCACTGATCTTGCTCTGACTGACAATGCGAGGGAACCACTTCCTATCTTGCAGTCAATACTATAGACATTTCTGGAGACATAGATATGTCTTGTTTTGTCTCGGATTGCAATAATCAAACATTACACAATCAGAAAATACTCCATAAAGAATGCTTTACCGTGTGGAATCTTCGATCCCTAAAATCGAGGGAGGAGAGCGAGGTAAAGCGGAGGGGCAATAATCAAACATTACACAATCAGAAAATACTCCATAAAGAATGCTTTACCGTGTGGAATCTTCGATCCCTAAAATCGAGGGGAGGAGAGCGAGGTAAAGCGGAGGGGGAGGGGAGGAGAGCGAGGTAAAGCGGAGGAGGGGGAGGGGAGGAGAGCGAGGTAAAGCGGAGGAGGGGGAGGGGAGGAGAGCTAGGTAAAGCGGAGGAGGGGGAGGGGAGGAGAGCGAGGTAAAGCGGAGGAGGGGGAGGGGAGGAGAGCTAGGTAAAGCGGAGGAGAGCGAGGAGAAGATGAGAATGGTAGAGAGAGATAGGAGGAGGAATGGTAGAGCGAGGAAAGCACGACGACAAGTGATTACAGATGCAGGAAGGGTGGAGACGAAGAGGAGTAGAATAGGAAGGAAATGTGATGATTCAATAATAACCGAACGCGAACAGTGATAGCCAAGGAAAAGGCACGGCTATGCTTCAAATAACCGTTAAAATATTAATTTTTTTTAGGTTTTTTACTATCACATTGTGAATAATTTTTTTCTGTTCTGTATTTAATATTTTCCTTTTCTTTATTCCATCGAGAAGGCATTTACGTGGACAACATCGTTTATAAAAACAAATTATTAATATTATTATTACTACAATGTATTGTTTATACGTTTTGGTAAATTTGTTCACCGTGAACTTAATTGCAAGACGTTGTAACATTATCAATTTATGCATATCAACACAAATAAATATAACAAAAATTGAACTTAAGATACCGGTTGCCTTCTCATCGGTATTTATGCATAATAACCACAAGTAAAGCCATCAGAACAGAAAGAAGAGAATCAAGAACACAATTACATGTAATAAAACGGAAAGAGGTAATTTGGGGTGAGAGAATAATCAAGTGTTTTTTTTTAACAAATACGAAACAATTAGCAATAAGAACAATAACAATAAGTGAAAATGAAGAGATTCTAATTCTCTTTAGCAGGAAAATTCATTAGGTGACATAATACTCAACAAGAAAACCCCTCATTCAACAGTCACAGTAACCAGTTAGCGCACAATTGCTACAGTACTCCCGCATCAATATTACAGTACTCCCGCATTTCACAATTACAGTACTCCTACAGTAATCTTCATTCTTCTTCTTGTGGATGATCAGAATTGAACAGTGAGAGGAACATCCCAATTGTCCACTCATCACTCTTCATTCCTCCTTCCAATGACGCCGTCGATGCGTCATCAACGTCGCGTGCCATACGATAGATACGCTCGTCAATCTTAAAAAGATCAAAGATCAAAGATCAAAGTACAAATCATAGGGACCAAAGTGCAAACCGTTGCTTGGGCGAGCACATGGTACACGTGAACCGGTCTCATTTGTCCCATGCGATCACAACGTCCAATCGCCTGAACAAAAAATCAATAAATACTAGTTAGCAAAGATCAAAGATCAACCTGTCGTTCCATCGACGTATCCTCGATAGGATCGGCGAAGATGATATGATTGGCCACGGTCAGATTGACACCCTTTGCGCCCGATCGATACTGCATCAGCAGCACCTGTCATGGATAACAGTAGTGTAATCAAGTACAGTAACCCAGAATATGGCCGTAAAAATGACTATAGTATTCTAGGAGGAATAACTAGACCATGGAAAACGATCAATTACGAAAGTACCGTAACCCGATGTCATGACTACCGTAACATAAGATGTAGTGTACGACTACAGTAATGATTGAAAACCCCAGAGTACGATACCCTCTTAGCTGGATTGTTATTGAAGTCGGCGAAGACGGAGTGTGGCTTGGCGCCAGCGGTCAGAGCGACGAAGGGCAGGCCGCAGCGCTCGAACACGCTCATTATCGAGGCCAGACCGTACAGCTCGGATGTGAACACGATGATCTACAATAGCAATACGTCATTGATTGGATACCGTAGTCACTGTCAGGCAATCAATATCGCTGGGATACTGTAGCCGTAACAAAAATCAATAATCACCTTCTCGTTAGGATCTGCCTTGAGGATCGCGTCAATGCGTCGGACGATAGCATCGAACTACAAAAAAAATGATTTTCCGTACTACCGTAATCAATCATAAAATAATTCGGAATACGGCGATTATAGGGGCCGAAACCTTTGTCAACGGCCTCTTCAACGGACTACGCTCCCTCGTTGTTAGAGAACAGAGAAATAGTGTGCGCAATGAAGAGGCCATTGAGCGAGATCACTCTCCCGTTAATGAACTAAATACCGTACCCAGTCCACGATACACTGCGCCCAATACTCAACAGATGCAAATACTACCAAAATCAATCAACAAAATACCGTACTAAATTCTTCCAGATACTGTACTTCATCATCAACAGATCCATAGAATACCGTACCCAATACTACCGTAAGAAATCAATAGAATACCGTATACCTTCGCACTGAGTCGGTGCTTCGCGATGGCATCATCGAGGGGTCGCTTTCTCCGTTCCGCTAGCTTCGAGTTGACCAGCATGACGAGACGCTTATCGCACGGCTCACGACAAACCGTACACTTGATCTCTCTCTCACCTGCCGACATCCTGCAAAAGCAATAGTAATACTAATACAAATACTAACAACAACAACAACAATAATAATAATGTGAAAGTACGGCATGTCTGCTTAGGGTACGGTATGGCTGTTTAGAGTACTGTATATAGCATGGAATGGCTGCGGTATATGGTAATGACTCACTTCTTCAGTCCCACATAGCAGAGGTCGCAGGTGTAGTGGGCACATGGCAGCACCATCCACGATTGTCCAATCTCCATTAGACAGATGGGACACTCTCGAACCTTCGTCGTAGTCTGATTGCCGGATGTGGATCCGGAGGTGTCGGCTACCGTAGTCGTACCTGACACGGCGTCACCACCGAGCTCGCTCCTGGTAAGAAAGTGGTGATAATGTGCCATTAACGCTCTCATGGACCACAAACGTACGTCGAATAGCCACGTTACAGATTTTAAAAAAAGCGGCCAGGGTTTCCGCTTTTTCAAGTATTTTTCAAATTTGATTGCGGCAAGATTTTTGCAAAATGCGGCCAGGTTTTCAAAAAAAAATCACGCAATGCGGTCGGGCTTCGTAGTTTGTAACGTGCTTTTCGGCTATAAACGGAATAAAATAAATCGATACTTGAGCGTAGAAGCGTATCGCAAGTTGGCAACGGCCTTTGTGTACACCTTCGTCGATTGTGAGAGATCATAATCAGTACTACCAGCAAGTCTCTGAAATTTAATCACTTTAAAAATCTTATTTCCACATCACAGTGATACTGCCTACGATATTAGCATGTCGAATGACATTCAATCGATAATCTCATATTGCTCGAAAATCAATAATTATAAAGTAAAAATGTATACTGACCATCAGTGAACGCTTCGATTCATTCTTTCCAACGCGCTCTGTGCACTGACGCAGCTCTCGACTGCAAAATCAATCAATCAATCAATCAATGATTGAATCAATCAATAACACTAAATCGATACAGTGAATAAATAAGCTGGAGTGCTAGCCCCTGACAATTCTAACAGAGAACTCCTTACGTATAGCGTCACCCCCAGAGACTATCCGGTAAAATTTTAATGAAACCACTGGTGCATCCACAGGGTGCAGAGCAAATTACCGACTTACTCAGTCAATCAATCAATAAATGAAGAATAAACAAAATCGATAGATCAAAAATAAAAATCGATACTCGGTAGAACAACTACCGTACACTCTATAAATCTTGTTGAGAGCAGCCTTGTGGATAGAGTGCCATTGTTTCGGCAGTTCGCAGAACGCTTCGAGGGCCTCATCGCACGTCTTCTTCGCGACGAGATTCAGTGATGCGAGATCGGGAAGCAGCGAGTCGTCCCTGAGGGCATACAGTAATTAATAAATCCCCTGAGGGCATACAGTAATTAATAAATCCCCTGAGGGCATACAGTAATCAATCAATCCCCTGAGGGCATACAGTAATTAATAAATGAATTTTTAAAATATAAAATAAAATATACCACACCTCGTAACCGCAGCGAACAGCTCACTGATGATGAAGAGCACCCTTCTCGGCTGAGAGTTCTTCTTGTTCCTCCTGATAATAACAATATGCACGTTACGGTACATTACACCAATCACTGATTACGGTGCGGATTTGGATGTCATTATTACTATTAATATTAATATGAAATGTAAGATTATTATTATTAATACCATACTTGCTCCTCTCGCGTGTTACGATCAGCAAAGAACTCTGCTACCGTGGCGGTTGCGCAGATCACACACGAAGTGGGACTAGTCCTAAAATGAGGGCAAAATATGCATTACACCAATCAAGAAAATCACCAATCAATCAATAACTACCGTAACCCACGTCTTGGCCTCGTTGGCCCTGTAGTAGCCCTTATCCTCGCACACCAGTGCGTTCTGGAACAGATCATCAACGGCCACGTGCGTCAATCGTCGAGCGCTCTCCAAAGTGTTCGCGGCCGTGGGCACGACCACGTCCTTGGACTAGAAAGATCAAAGATCACAAACGCAACACAGAAAAATGAATATACCGTGATATAATCTCATTCTATGGCGCAACGGGGTAGCAAAAGAATAGTAATGAACATAGAAATTTTATGTTTTTAATAATAAAAAAATGATTATAACACATTCTCTTGTATTAAAAAAATAAAATATAAGTAGACCTTAAGTTATGAAATAAGAAAGCGAGTCTCTCATACCTCCTCTCCATTATCCTCAATGTTCTCCCGCTCCTCCTCTTTGTCTCCTTCTTCTCCATCTTCTTCTTCCTCTTCAAAATCTTCCTCATAATCGTCGTCATGCTTCGACACCTTTATAATATGAATAACGATAATATTTAAAAATAAATTTATTCAATATCACCGTAAAAAACAAAATAAGAAAATCGGTGCGTAGCGAATCTTATATTTTCATACCCTCATAATCAAGGCTCGACCTACTATATACGCACTAATTTTTGGTGTTATTTTTTCCGCGCCGAAAATGTATGGGGATATAAGAATACGTATTGAATAACTATAATGAAAAGATGACCTTTCCACCGTTCCTCACTCCATAAACCGCGGCGACGTCCGCCTCACTGTACGCGTCATCCGCGTCTCCGTCCATCATTGCCACCTTAGACGAAATACATTTTTAACAATAGAATAGAAAAATATACGAGGTCCTTAAAGAACAGAAAGGTCAAAGATCAAAGATCAAAGATCCGATAGGTATTACAGATCACAGGAATAGCGCATGGTTAAACTAAAAGCGAGATGACAGTAAATTGGATAAATTAAAAAATACAGAGACAGCATAATTTTTTTTGTCATTATTATTATTATTATTATTACTATTAACTAAAAGTTTGTTCCAAAAATGCCAAGAAGCGATCACACTGCTACGTTATCATATCACAAAGCTCGACTTAAATCAATCGATCGATAAAGACTGTATCTACAGTACTCCTCACAAGTACAGTACCTGCAGTGAGTGAGAGATCATCGTGGTGAACGTCTCCGCCACGCTCACCATCTCCTCCAACGATTTCTTCGTCCATGCAATCAGATCATCGGCGTTGGAAAAGTCCAAACTACAAAGTACAGATCTAGGATTAGAGATCAAAGATCAATAACAACCAAGGTACAAACTACAGTTAATATAGATCAAATATCAAACTACAAACTACACAACGACGTACAATGTGCTCTGTATGATCGATCGTCGCAGTGCTTTGAATACGGAACGATCGTTCGCCATCGCTCTCGACGCCAGATCACACAGACGTCCTATGTAGTCGAAGCACGATGATGAATCCTAAAAGAACAGAAAGATCAAAGATCAAAGAAAAAAATGAGCCATTTATACCGATCATACATCAAAGATAGATATATCATGCAGAATATAGATCAAACAGCAGACATATTTTTTCGGAGATTACAGTTCACACATATTGGCCAGAGATGAAAGATGAAAGATGAAAAAATGAAACCTTGGAAGGTAGCTTCTCCTTGAGTGAGGTCCAAGCGTCGAGACGCTTAGCCAGCTGTCTATTCTCCACTCGAGTGTACGCTCGATAAGCCTACAAGATACGTACAACGGTAGTCGGCAAATCGATAATCGATAAACCAATACCGCACGATTACTGACCATTGATTTATCGTGCAGGATACACTACTATGGTAGACTACGGTACATGCGATAAATCAATAAATCAATAGCGTACATCACGATAGATGGGACGTAGTGTGTCGACAAGAGACGTGCACGCGACCGCAAGGTCCGTGAGAGCTGGTTCATCCAAATCTTCGGTAAGTACCCAAGTGAGATTTCTACAACAACAAAAATCAATAAGTATATCAGTGGCCGTATGCACAGTCGCGTTTTCCATGGAATTCATTTTTACGTGGAAATCCCAGTTATCCAGGGATCGGATGGGTCTTGCCGCTAGCGGCAATCAATGCCACCCACGAATGATTCTCGTGAAATGAAAATGATCACTGATACAAATCTACCGTACTTGTACAGATGCACAATCTGTTTAGCACTACACGTGATCGGTTTCAGATCGAGTCCATGAGCATTGCGTACCACTACTTCCTCATCCTCCATCTGCAAATATTTTTATAAATAACTTGTTTTTTAAAAATTTTTTTTTTTAAACTGGGCTCTTCTTCCGGTAATGGCTATGTTACAGATGTTTAAAAGAAAAGCCAAAATCATACATTTTCGGTACCCTCGCCGTTTATTTTTATATAGTGGGTCAATTCTCGAAATAGGGTGGGTTGATTCACAAAATTCGTTATTTTCGCTTAAAAATCGTCGTTTTTAGCTTAATTTTTTATCAAGTGCCCTAAAATGGCCTTATATAGTGGGTCAATCCTTGCACTGCGAGGGTATGGCAATGTATGAGCCAAAATGCGGTCAGACTTCGGGGAGCTTTTCCCTGCGAATGGCACAAACCGATCACCAAGTTGTTCATCGCAATATTTCCAAATCATTCCAAGTATTTTTCATTACTATTACCACTTTTTTGTTGAAAATCGACAATTCTAAAATGTGTAATTCTAAGATAAAAAAATAAACCTCTCCGTTCGCCTGACTGTTTACATCCATCTTATCCTCATCTGAAATGCAATCAATCAATAATTCAATTTACAAAAAAAGCGTGACCAATATTAATGTAATTATTATTAAAAAGAATTTATGTGTGCAAGCAATCGAATATTTGTATACTCTAATAATCAATAATTTATTTACCGTCATGCGTTCTCTTCTTGTTCTCCTTCTTCGTCTGCTCACCGTCATCGATACTGACCACCTAAGACAATCAATCAATACAAGAAAAATCAATAAACACGATCAAAAATCAATAATTACAATCGAGTATCAATAAGGATCGATAATATTCGCTTACTACGGTAGCCGGTTGCATGCCCATGAACTCGTTTAACTGAGCCGTGGCTAGGATGAGATCAGCTGCCTGAAAAATCGATAGATACAGTAATCTTACAGTAATCACAAAAATCGATCAGACGCACCTCCTTATAGTAGCGTAGCGCCTCATGGAGGTTGAACGTTGGACACGCACACAGCAACCTCGATAAACCGGTCATTCCTAAAAATCAATCAATCAATAAAATAAAATGAAATGTATCCCCAGCAATTGCTAGCCATAAGAAACGCCAATGACTACTCCCTACGCTACAGTATCAGGTGGAAATCATTACGATTACACTCTCTACAGTAATCGAAATACCATACTGCAGAGCTTACACAGTAACCCAAAAGCACCGTAAACAAATACTACACTTACTAAAGGTGTACTTGATTCGATCTCGCAGTACACTGACCACCTCCTCCCGATTCGTCTCCATCAATCGGACATACATATTCTCGGGACTGTACGGTGTCTACATAATCAAACATTATTGATTAAATCGATCGATATACATTATCCCATTAATTTAATTTAATTTAATTAATTTAAATTAAATTAGTTCAATTGAAGGAATAGATATTACTATTATTATTTTCACTAGTTTGTAAACAAAGATTATAAAGAAACAAACATGGAAGCCATCAAAAGGACTTCTTTGTTTTCAAAAATTTCAAAATACCGTACATGGTTCCTCAGAGTCGTTGCCAGAGAGACGTCGTCGTTGTTGTTCAGCACTTCATCCACCTTAATAAACAAATAATAATACATAAATAAATATAATATAAAATAACATAATAAGACACCAAAAACAATACAAAATATTATAAATGGTACAAATAATAATATAGATAAACTAATATCATTTAATATAAATAAAGCACAATAATGATGGCGTTTGTTCAAACCACGCCCATATCTATTTTTCATTTTTGTATTTTTTAAAATTTTTAATAAAATATTTATTGTCCAACATACCTTGACAAAGCCTGCTCCATTCTTCTTCGCCTTCAGGTTCTCCGTAGTCAATAGGAAGAGACGAGCAATGGTCAGAGTCTGCGTCAGTTGTCCGGCCTGCTGACGAGAGAGCGACGAGAGCGCAAGGTGCTTCGGCACCTTCTCCAGACACTCTCGCATCTGCAAGTATACGGTAGATAGATAGTAATATACGGTAGATAGATATTAGCAATATCGAGTATGTTATTATTATCGAAAATGGGACAAACGAGGCAGAAGTTTGAAATGGGGGTAATTTAATGAGACGGTCGAAACTACAGTATACCTGATGACCATAACCCCAAAATTAGCTACAGTACCTATCAGTTACCGTACCTCATTGTCCATTTTGCGGAGCAGATCATTGTAGAGACGTTCCTCAACGGGCGACAGCGTCACGAGTTCTACGTGGCGAGTGACCGTGGGCAGGGACGACTGCAATTATCGATCGATATATTACGGTAGGTAGATCAGAATACGGTAGCTTGATAACGGCGTTTTGCGATAGATTACGGTATGTAGAGCAAACTACGGTATTTTTGCAACGAGTTTAATCATGTCTATGTGCTTGACATTTAAAAAAAAACTTTAGTCTGCATATTTTCAAAAAAACCAACCGCAATATGCTTCTTGGCAGTTCGCCACATGAATCTCGATACAAGATCGATCAACGGCCGCGACGCGTTACCGCACGCGTACGGATTGAACAGTAGTCGCTCGAAGAGTCGCGGCCAATTGATCGGCGTTAGATCCAGGAAGTACAGGAGGCCTTGCAGATCTGATAAAGATCGATCATTAAAGGGGCACACCCCAAGCTAATTTTGCTCTCCGCATTGGCAATACTCTCTCGTAGACAAATAAAGCGAGAGCGAGAGAGAGAGAGTGTGCGGCCAGAGCGGAGAGTTTAATTTAGCTTGCAATGTCGCTTTAAACAATGAGCATACATAAATAAATATAAATCTATACATACATAAATCAGTATACATAAATATATACAATAGTATACAATACATAGTAATAGTACAATAGTATAGTATATAATAATAGTATACATAAATCTAGGAAACGGCAGAAAGGCACGCACCATTGACCGAAGTGGTAAACGGCGTTCCGCTCACGCACCATCTCGCTCGTGCGTGTAGATCAGAGCACATAACCGATAGCACTGATTTTCCAACCATCTGCGACTCGTCGAGGCAAATCTGCAGTTTATCGATTGATTTACCATACCGTATACATAGCAATCTCAACATTAATTACTATTCAATCAATAATCAATCATACAATCTACCGTACCCGCCACCAATTGATCGAATAGAGAGGCGTGTCCTTGATGCGTGCCAGGATTCGCTTCTCTCCACCTCAAAATATTGTCCAATCACAGAGATTAAAGATCAAAGACCAAAGAGCATACTTTTGGGAGCAATGGCAGCAGGCCTGCGGAACTTTCGCTCCTTGGCCATCACTTCGTATGTCGTGACGACAACGTCGAATTGATTCAGGTAGTAGGGATGCTTGAAACTGTCAACGGTCGTGCCACGGTAGATCTAAACGGCATTATCGATCCAAAGCTACTATAGTATGACTTGCAGCGTAACTACAGTGACAAAAATTTACCGCGATCAACGTTTACTGTAATATTCAAATACTGTAATAAGGATACCGTAATCTACAAGTAAAAAAATAAGGATACAATAATCTACAGGTCCAGCAATCATGATACGGTAATCTACAAATGCACTAATCAAGATACCGTAATCTACGAGCGCAGAAATCATCTACCGTATTTTACAACTACCGTAATCCGATATACCGTACATCAATGGATACGGTATCCTTGACGTGTCGTTTGATCTCCTCGTACCACTGATGAACGATCGCGTTGGGAACGATAATGAGCGTCGCCCGAATCGGAATCGGCTCATCCTGCAATAGAATAGAGATGATTGTTCCATGGTGGTGTAGGTGGGCGACGTTTCGGAAAACGCACCAGAGCAGCGACGCACTCCGGGCACAGAAACGTGTGCTTCGCTGACAATTTCTTCGACCAGTGCACGCTCTTATGCGCACAACTCATGCCACATTCGGCGCAGTTGATCAGTGGTCCGACAGCCTGCACTGTAAATGACACGAGTACACCATGCGACTACAGTATCAATATACTACACCATGCGACTACAGTATCCAGATCGCACATCGTCAACTACACAATCAATAGTATACTCGCATTTGTAAATGAAATTGATTTATGCGTACAATCAGTGTGGTAAATGGCATCGGCTCACGCGCACTACTACAGTACCTAATACACGACAGTAACCAAAACTTACGTCTTTCTGTCAGTCGATCAGGCATTATCTCATCGAGTAGTGGATCTGTGGAAATGACGAACGCTTTTCCACGCTTTTCCTGAATTATGGTGTATTAATTACTGTAAGTCTATGACAAAAATGGGAAGTGCACCATCTTACCAGTGCACGTTTGCCTATTTCACCGTCCACCGACGCAACCACGGATGAGATGATACTGTTGACGACGTCACGAACTTCGTCGATCCTAGGTGGTAAATGATAATTCTCTCCTACCGTACACCACGCCACTTCTACTTTTTCAAAAAAAATGATAAAAGTGGAACAGAAGTCTACAATATTAGAAGACTACAGTACTCACTCATCATCGTCATCTACCGTAGTCTTCTCAATCGATGGAGTGTGCTCCGGGGTCAAGGACATGATCAGTGTCAGAACTTCGACTGTCTTGCCCAGTCCCATTTCGTCAGCTAGAATGCCTCCACACAATGACAAAGGCGGTGGTAGAACCTTCGATGGATCCCTGAATCAAGGTTACTGTAATATGGATTATACGGCCATTATTGCACATATACTTATCGAGGAGCAGCAATTATCGATTGATAAATCAATTAGCTAGCGAAAAAGCACTTATCAATTGATAAAGCAATTATCGATCGATAATTGAAACAAGACTACCGTACTGTGCGCAGCAGACACCCAAATTGGGCAAGTAGTAGATCGGCCCCTTGTTCGTTTCGATCTCGACACTCTTGAAGTACTTGTTCAGCTGGAATAATAAAGTCAGTTCGTGATAGTAATTATCGTGCAGATACAGTATACTCACATCGAAGCCAATCTCCGGGTGCAATTCCCGATCGATCATGAACCGGACCGATTCTCGCTGGTATGGACGAAGACGGGCGCTGAGCGACTGAAAGAGTGGGAATAACGTTGTGTTGTGTGAAACGGCGTCTACCCTATACACGTTGGCAACCCAAGCACTTGATACGAAAAAGCAACGAAATCATGAGTGGCCAACCGCGCACATCAGTCTATTCTTGATAAATATGTTTAAATAAGTAAACGCCAGTATATTTTACAAGCCATATATCAGTTGCCGACCGTAAAAGATCGCTCAGGTTGCTACCGTACCTCTGTTCTTAGAGCATAGTTGGCGATTGTCGGGCGGCTTTCTCGAATGCTATCGAAAAAGGCCTGAAAAAACATAATCTTTAGCAGCATTATCAAATAGAAATTGAAAATTCTTTTGAAATAATTTAAATCACTTCGAAATCATCAGTGAGCTTGGTCAAGTGTGGATGGTCCGCGTCACAGGCGCCGTTGACGTGCTTGTGCGTCTGGCAGAAGACGTTGTCATCCTGAGACAAGATTTATTTGGCAATGTGCCGAGATTTATTTGGCAATGCGCCAAGAAATACTTGGCAATGTGCCAACTCACGTCGGCGAAATCAAGCGCACGAAAGGTCGCGGCCAGCTGAGTTCCGTAGGCTCCGAAGACACCATCAAACTCGCCGCTGAGAATATCACCGAGATCGGGGTACACCTGAACGAACAGGACTCTCGTATGGAATATCATACATGGGCGCCAACATGGGGGGTGCTCCCTGTAAAATTATGGTTTTTTGAAAATATGTTGAATACCCTCTGTAAAAAATTACGTTTAGGTGAAATTTTTGCCAAAAAAACGTGAAGGCCCCCTGTAAAATTAGCCATTTATCGCTCGGATACCGACTGTAGAATCGAGCTCCAGGTAACTCGCCCATGTATGTGGAATATAGAAGGATACTGTACCTTGTTCTGCTTCAGATACACGTTGATGCTCAACCGATCGTCGTCAGTGAGCTCTGCGGTGAAGCGGAGAGGATACGAGGATGAGCGGGTACTGTAACAATCGATATCAGGGGGTTAAGAGAGAGGCAATAACACATTCTGTAAAAAAATGTAACGGTAAATCCCGTTATTCAAGGCACACGAGGTCCTGCGGGAGATCACTGATATTTCAAGGCTAATTCTTTTCATTATGTACCTCATACAAATATCAGCTCAGAGGACACTTATTTAATTCGCATAAAATACACTGCAGAAATCGGGGAACGGCGACGTTTCCTAATAGTGAGCGAAAGAATGACGCACTCTTTGAGATACGGTCCCATGAACAACTTCGTCGGCGCACACTCTGCAATGTAGGTGAAGGTACGATCGCGACTGACAGGCTTGCCGGGATTGTCATCCGCAAACAGCTGAAATTCATCATTTAATTTCATACATTGCCATATCCTCGCAGTGCGAGGATTGACCCACTATATAAGGCCCATTTTAGGCCACTTGATAAAAAAAGGAAGCTAAAAATGGCGTTTTCTAAGCAAAAATAACGAATTTTGTGAATCAACCCAACATATTTCGAGAATTGACCCACTATATAAAAATAAACGGCGAGGGTACCGAAAATGCATGATTTAATTTTAAATTTCATTTATTCCATACGTGGGCGCAAATGATAAGCGCCATGTGTGGGCGGCATTGTCGCTAGACCCACCTGGTTTTGCACCCGACCCACCCGTTTTGGCTTAAATTCACTCAAAAATAAAAATGGTTTAACAAAAAATTCATTCAAACTTTTTTTGAATTTTTGCATGAATTTTGGCCTCTGGCACACTCGATCTTCATTTCCAACTATAAAGGTTGCCCACGTATGATACTGTAAGTTTTGCAAAAAAAAAACCAGAGACTAGATAGACGCACATAGAGTTTTCCACCAAAACGACGAATGTAGATGAATGCAGGCGCTCTCCGTCTCTCCAAATTGATCAAGCTGCAGCGCATCTCCTGCAACATGGACCAAGATCATAGGTCGAATAGCTAGGTTATCGTTTTTCAAAATCCGGTAAGGTTTTTCGATTTTTGTGAAATTTTGGTTCAAAATCCGGTCAAGTTTTTCGCTTTTTGTGAAATTTTGGTTCAAGTCCGGTCAGGTTTTCGATTTTTGTGAAATTTTAGCTCAAAATCTGGCCCGGCTTGGTACTTTGAAACATAATTTTCGACCAATGGCCATGATTAGGCTAAGGCATAAGTGAGTAGGACGTATCATATATAACACGCTATCTGAGAAAGTCGACATATGTGTGGTATCGACGAAAAATGGATTTTTCTGTTTTATGTATGACAATTACAGGTTCCATGAGTGTAGTTCGCTGGTACTTGGAAATTCCTTCCAATTGAAAATTCGCTTGAGGAGGTGACCACACAACGATTTCGCGCCTTTTCCTAAAAGGTTTATTGCGAATCCAATCGATTCGGGAGTCGGTGCAATGGACTCCTTTGCGAATTCTAAGAAACTATTGCTGAGGAAAGTTTTTTGATCAAAGATCAACGAAGGCTGGAATTCGGGAATTTTCAGAAAAAAATTCACATTAAATTAATTCTCACTATTTTCCCATGGCCCAGGTAAATTTTTTATTTGCTCAATAGCTTCTGCATATTATATTACACCTTTAGTTTAAAATTGATAATTTTTAAAAAGTGGGAAATTTGTTAACGAATCAATTTTGTTTGCTGTATTCAATTGTGGTGAGGATTGGCGACGTTCCCTAAAAAGTTTATTTCTAACGTAATCGATTCGGGACTGGGCGCATTCGAATCCTTGTCTAAATCTAAGAAACTATTGCTTAGGAGAGTTTTTTGATCAACGGTCAACGAACGCTGGAATTGGGAATTTTCGATAAACTTGTTTACATTAAATTTATTCTCGCTATTTTCCATGGCGAATGTAAACTTTTTATTTGCTCAATCGCTTCTACATAGTGAAAATTATGGAAAATAGCGAGAATTAATTTAATTTTGAAAATTTTATCAAAAATTCCCAATTACAGCGTTCGTTGACCGTTGATCGAAAAACTCTCCTAAGCAATAGTTTCTTAGATTTAGACAAGGATTCGAATGCGCCCAGTCCCGAATCGATTAGATTAGAAATAAACTTTTTAGGGAACGTCGCCAATCCTCACCACAATTGAATACAGCAAACAAAATTGATTCGTTTACAAATTTCCCACTTTTTAAAAATTATCAATTTTAAACTGAAGGTGTAATATAATATGCAGAAGCTATTGAGCAAATAAAAAATTTACCTGTGCCATGGGAAAATAGTGAGAATTAATTTAATGTGAATTTATTTTTGAAAATTCCCGAATTCCAGCCTTCGTGATATTTGATCAAAAAACTTTCCTCAGCAATAGTTTCTTCTAATTCGCTAAGGAGTCCATTGCACCCACTCCCGAATCGATTGGATTCGAAATAAACTTTTTAGGGAAAGTCGCCAAATCGTTGTGTGGTCACCTCCTGAAGCGAATTTTCAATTGGAAGGAATTTCCAAGTACCAGTGAACTACACTCATCGTGCCTGTAATTATCATACATAAAACAGAAAAATCCATTTTTCGTCGATACCAAAAAAAATTCAGTTGTTGAATTTTCTCAGATAGTGTGATATATATAGTTGATCAGTATATAGGTGTATCATAACATGGTCATGTGACGAACCTTCTGGATGGAGAGATTGATCGTGGAGATCTTGTAGTCCTTCGAGCAGTCCATTGAGCCATCGAGACACACGGCGTGTACATTGTGAAGTCGTAGAGTGATTTTTCTGTTCTCTTGGGCAGAAAGCGACTGAATAAAGTGTTAAATCGATTGATACAATCACAATTGGCAAGAAACAAGTGTGGAAATGAACCACTACTATAATTTGTGAGCGTGAAAAAGCTGAATGGTTCTCTATAGAATAAGTCCCGCGGTTTGATACCAAACAGCTTACCTCTGGCACCGCGTTTCCTTCATTCTCAGCGTTGCCATCTTCGTGAGGCTTCTTTTCCTTGGATTCTCCATCTTTCACTGGCTTTACCTTCTCGCGCAGTCTCTTCGACTGTCGAGTCGAAGGGGCCCTTTGAGGAGCCCGTTCCATCGCGCAGCGCCCGGGCACTAAATAATAATAATAATAATGATGATGATGATCATATATTTATCATCGCTAAATGGAAAAACAATCGTCACAAGTGAAATACAGACTTATGATAACGTTAAAAGTCAAGTAAATAGTGCTCCGGAAATTCAAATTTGAATAGGACCGCAAATTAGCTCAGATAAATTGCTCTCGAATACAGTAATGTGCACAATAATGCTCAACAGTTTTCTATCACAGAATTTTTTGTTATTGTTAAAAAAATATTTTAATTTTGTAGTTAAAAACAAATACTGGTATTGAATATAACATGCTAATTCTTTACAACATTGATAACACTATGCTATGAGAAAATATTTGTTTTTTTCGTAGAAGGCACGAAGCTCTAAAAATAAGATGTTGTACCACTTAAATAGATCTGGCAACACAAAAGTGAAAGGAGTGTGAGCAAAAATAAGAAAAAAAGCTTTATCGTAGAATTAAACTATAGCCCAGTTAAAAGGAGACGGCGGAGAAGAGTAAAATCTTCTAACAAATTTTGCACAAAAATCGAAATTACAAATTTTTTTCACAATACCATACATGAACGGGGTACAGTTAACTTGTCTCTACGGAGGCATCCGAACTGAAAATTGTTTGCTCTGGTAATGCACTCTCGCTTTTTGTCTACGAGAGAGCGTTGCCAGAGAGAGGAGTAAAATTTGCTCGGGGTGTGCCTTTAATGTAAATTAAACTAAGATTTTCGTACTTTGAACAGGGCCGAAACACCATACATTATACATGCATGCATACATACATACAACAACACATTATTGGCTAAACTACAAAACAATTATTGGCTAAAAACATGCAAACATATATTTGTACAGCAATGAATATCATTATATTATATCATGAATGAAGTTAATTGGAATTATGGGCCAGACACATTGTTCTTTCAAACATATTTTAATATATTCAAAATGAGATTATCTCATTAAAATGATTATGTTGTCTCGTGCACTAAATTCATTCCACTCGGCATACAAACTAGCGGTCGTCGCACTATGCCTAACAAGGGAAGTGTAAGAAATATCTTTTAGACCTATAGACGAGAGTATTTTTCCTCGATAGCTATACGAAATATAAGGTCGGAACCAAAAAATCAGCGGCTGGCATACACTTTCCGATTTTATATAATTAATCAAAGTTTGTACATTCGAACGCGCTGTTTTCAGGCTGTATGTGCTATAAAATAATAGAGCCCTTGACAGAGCAGTGAGAACATGGCGACGTGGTGTAATGGTAGCGTGTTCTCTTCGTGATTGCTATGTGGGTGGTTCGAATACACCTATGGACATTTTTCTTTTGCTAATTTTTAAACGTTCCGGGCTTGCAATTTTGATCAGAAAAAATTTTTTTTTCACAATTTTTATGTAGCTGTTGAACTTGAATTTCATCATTTATTTTTATGAAAAAAAAAGAGTAAATCTTGTCCAACATTACGTTTACTTGCATAGCGATAATTTGATTTTGGGAGAGAGCTTATATATATACCAAGTTGCTACGGAAGAATATCATTCTGATAACTTCTTCAAATATGCTTGATCAAATTTTCCAAACTACTCTTGCACGGGGAATTGGTGGAGTCTCAAAGGTGAATCCAAATCTATCAACGGGCATAATATTATAATTTTGTCATAAGCCTGAACTATGCCGTATTTCAATCATCTATTCAATCACATTAGGAGCATTTCATGAATAATCTCACTGATTAATTGTCCCTGTAGACAGGAAGAGTAGTTTAGATAGTTTGACCAAAAATGGTATGCACAAGTTATCGAAATGTTATTATTGCGTAGCCGCTTGGTACAGATGAACTCTCCAAAAATTAAATGATCATTATGCTGGAAAACGAAATGTTGCTTTATTTTTTGTTTCCTAAATGATGAAATTCAAGTTCAACAGCTACATAAAAATTGTGAAAAAGATTTTTTTTCTGATCAAAATTTAAAAAAATTTTTAAGTCCGGAACGTTTAAAAATTAGCAAAAGAAAAATGACCATAGGTGTATTCGAACCACCCACATAGTGATCACGAAGAGAACACGCTACCATTACACCACGTCGCCATGTTCTCACTGCTCTGTCAAGGGCTCTATCAGGGGTGTCTTATTTTATAGCACACACAGCCTGAAAACAGCGCGTTCGAATGTACAAACTTTGATTAATTATATAAAATCGGAAAGTGCATGCCAGCCGCTGATTTTTTTGGTTCCGACCTTATATTGCGTATAGCTATCGAGGAAAATACTCTCGTCTATAGGTCTAAAAGATATTTCTTACACTTCCCTTGTAAGCGTAAGATGATAAGGTTTTATAGTTTTCTATCACTGATTTTTTTGTTATTTAAAAAAATTTAATTTTGTAGTAAAAATAAATACTGGTATTGCATTTTTATAACATGCTAATTCTTTACAACATTGATAACACTATGCTATGAGAAAATATTTGTATGAAGTGTTTTTTTCGTAGAAGACACGAAGCTCTAAAAATGAGATGTTGTACCAATTAAATTGATCTGGCAACACAAAGGAGTGGGAGCAAAATCAGAAATTGAATATCAAAACTTTATCGCAGAAGTAAACAATAGCCCAGGAAAAAAGAATCAACGGAGAAGAGGAAAAGCTTATGCCAAATTTCGCGCAAAAATTTTAATTACAAATTTCGCAACACCATACATGAACTGCTGAAAATTGTTAAAAAAAGTCAGGTGCACACCTCGAGCGAATTTGAAATTCTCCGCTCTGGTAATGCTCTCTCGCTTTCTTTGTCTACGAGAGAGCGTTGGTATTACGGAGTAATTCAAGTGCATTTATTGATTGAATAAAGATCGACTGTTTACAGTATTCGCTGAATTCTTTACTCCAATGACAGCCGAGGATACTGTAGCTGCTGCTCCCTCAGAAATTCCAGTCAAGACCGAAGAAGTCATGGCGGATTACCATCCTCATCATGATCAGTGATCTTTAGCTCTGTCAAGCTGATTGGACGAGCAACGTCAAGTTTTCGTGGGTTATTTGACTATTCTAATCAAGTTTCATATGCTGACGTTTTCTTGAATGGAGATGAATTTTCTCAGAAGCGAAAGGATAAATCTTGTGGATAAGAAGATTCCCCCTGTTTTGGCCCCTTCTGCAATTAATGTGCTGATAAGATAAATAATTGAATTGAAATTTAGCTCTTTATCTTTGATCTTTTTTTTCTGTTATTTGATCTTTGATCTTTGATCTCGTAAATTGATCTTTGAGCTTTGGCATCGGATCATTTGATCTTTGCAGCTTGCTCCTGAGCTCTCAACAGCGGCACTTCTATCTGAAGTGCATCCCGACAATTTTCTCTCACCGTGCCCTCTCTGCTTCGGGCACATTCCCAACATGGCTGACATGCTCGCCCATATTGAAAAGGTATACGGTAGTTCGATTGGGGCACAATCATGCCCTACCGTAATCCTCATGGTTTTAAGCGAGCGTGCATCGGTAGCGAGATAAACGCGTGCGACGCGTGCGGCAAGCAGCTTGCGACAAGATGGACCCTGAAGAAGCATGTTTTGAGACATGAGGTACGGTAGCTATGGATTACTGTAGCTCATGTTTTACGGTAGTAATGGACCACTGTAGTTTATTTTTAGTGTACCCATAGCTTACTGGGGATGTTGTACAGTAGCCAATCATTACTGAGTTTATTAGGATTTTTTAACCTAGCAAACCTTGATTTTTTTTCTCTACCACCTTCAATATTTTTGCATTTTTGTTGCTCATTTCTACAGTACTCTTTATCTACAGTAATCGTTTTCTACAGTAATCTCTTTCGCTGCAGGAGCTGGCTCGATGCGTGATCTGCGCATACGTCTTCAATACTGTGGCTGATCTTCGCTGTCACAACATCATCACTGGTCACATGTTCAGGTTTGTAGTTTGATCACGTCGTAGTTTGCTCAGACTGGAGTTTGGTCAGATTGTCGTTCGTAGTTTGATTGATCTACAATTTTCAGAGAAGACGAAGCTTGTGGCGGTAGTTACCAGAAGAGAAGCAAGGCTGAGAAGTCGATCCTGGTATTATCGATTTCATTGATTGGGCTGATTATGACCGATTCCGTATTACAATGAAACTGACCTTCTTTTCTCCAGACCAAGTGAGTCGATTTCAACCGGATAACATTTCTAGCTAAACGAAATATCTAGGAGTTTGCCAAAGATAGGGCAAAAATCGTTAGCCACAAGGCAATGAAAACCAACACCATTGGACATCCGGTCAAAATCTGCGCACTTGGTCTAGAGGGGACCCCGATCTTACACGGAGTCGGTGTTATATGTAGATATTATTGATTGATTATCGATTGATTTCAGGCCAAGTCAAAGGCTTTCCAGATCGGCCATACCGAAGGAGTCAGGCGAACCAAGCGTCCTTACAATAGGGTTCGAAATTATGCGTTTTCCATTTCCTGACCCGATTGACCTACCGTATTGCTGCTTTGATCAATTGTTTCAGAAGAAGAAGGACTCTACCGCTAGTGATCAAGGCAGCGGTGATACGGTAGTTGTGGTGCCGCGTACTGCTGAATTATCGATCGATCAGCCGATCAATATCGATTGATCTACCGTATTCTTTCATGGATCGTTTTGTGTATGTATAAAGAAGTTTTGTTTTGTTTTGACCTTTGCAAGACTAAAAATATTTTGGATGTGATCGTAATTGCTACGCAAATGCTCATAAAATATAGTTTAAAATGATCATTCAAAATTGGGCTTAATCCGAAAATATTCTCGTAAAGCAAAATTATCGCGAAACAATATATGCAATATATTGTGACCTTGTGATCTTTATCAAGCACGGAAACCTTTATCAAGACCTTTATCAATCATAAAATAATATGGTATGTGACAAAACTTTTGCTAACTTTCCGTTGGTCTACAAAAATATTCGCGGCAGTCCACCTTTTAGGCGGCAATTCTGCGGGACTGTTTAGTTAGAGGGTCATAGACAGGGGAGGGGAAGGAATAGGAGTTGTATGTAAATCATAATCACAAAGACAGAGAATGAGATAGGGGATAGCATTAGATGAATGCATCTGTATAGGTATCCATGAACATTGGCAAACCGTTTGCCGACAAACGTGACGTCACTAGCGTAGGGGGCAGGCGTTTGCCGACAAACGTGACGTCACTAGCGTAGGGGGCAGGCGTTTGCCGACAAACGTGACGTCACTAGCGTAGGGGGCAGGCGTTTGCCGACGATCCTCCCAATACGCAAACGGTTTGCCGACGTTTATGGATACGGACTCTGAAAGTTAAAAATTTAAATCGCATGTACGTTATAAAAAAATTGGAAATATGAAAGCAAGGTAATTGTTTTGTCTGAACCATGATGTTTGTGTTCAACAACCATACCTTCAACAACTCATACATCTTTCTTCAAAACAACCGTACCCTCAAATATCACAACTTTGCCAACTATAAGAGTTATATTGCAGTATATGTAGGTATCCATGACCGTTGGCAAACCTGACGTCACAACTTTTGTCAGAGATCCTCTCGCTTATACCGTTCTTTCACCATTTGATCCCCTTCAGCTCTGTCCCATTCCCGCTCCGCTCCCCATGTCGCCATCTTGCTCCTCTCTCCAGACAGACCTATTTACTCAAGTGGACCAAGTAGTTGTAGGAGGAGGAGATTGAGATTGAGAGAGAATGAAAATGTGTGTGTGGTTATTACATACATATACACTGCAGGTCCGATCAATTTCATATGACTTACGCTTGACTACGCTGTGCATGGGTGGGTGATAATAGGAAGGACACTAGGGAGGAGCCAGTCCTACCCCTCCCCCAACTCCGTGTACTCACCTGGCAATGATCCAATTCAGTTGAGAACCCTGTACCCTCCGGGTAGTGCCCTGGATACTTGACCATCATGCCACCACTCCACTTGCTCATGAGGACGATGGAAAACCATTTGCCGACAAACGTGACGTGACAACCGTAGGAGGATCCTTGGCAAACGCTTACGCGTATGGTTGTGACGTCGCGCAAACGGTTTGCCACCGTTCATGGATGCCTATACTGGTCTTTATTGCATAGGGCATGAAACGAAAGGTTGTGTTGAAGCGATCCTGTGCCAAGTTTGACCAAGCTTTGAACCGATTTGGGGGGGTTCAACGTCATGGGTACGTCGCATGGATCGTGCATCGCGGACACCTTGTTTCTTGCTTTAACCTTCGGTATGTTTGGTTTTTGTGCCGTGTGAAATTGCCATTTATAAGAATACCCAAGTTTGGTCAACGAGAGAGTATGGTCAGACTTTCAGACACGGATCACGTTTTCATTATGAAAGCGAGAGTGTTCGAAAGGGAAAACTTTTCCATGTTATCCTTTCACCGATTCAGGTTCAATGATTCTTGTAATTATCCCTGTACATGTATGACCGTCTCTACCTCTCCCCCTTCTCTGTCCCTCTACCTCTCCTTCCCCTCTACCTCTACCTCTCCTTCTCCTTTTAACTTTTTCATGCCCCCTTTGGCTCAAGTTCAATTTCACTTTTCTTGATGCATATTACGCATACAAGTCGAGATTAGTTTGACGAGACAGGGAGGAGAGAGAGATGGGGAGAAGGAGAGGAAGAGAGAAGGAGAGGGAGAGAGAGAGAGAGAGAAGGAGAGGGAGAGAAGGAGAGGGAGAGAGGTACAGTTTAGGCGATGGTGAGGCGTAAATCCCGTTACTATTAGATAACGAACTCTTGTCTTTAAGGGACCGATAACGTGTATAGTAGGGAGTAACTGGTCTGATGGGAGACAAGTCGACGGTTATCTTCCAGCCATATCGAGAGAGGGAGAGGGAGAGGGAGAGGGAGAGGGAGAGGGAGAGGGAGAGGGAGAGGGAGAGGGAGAGGGAGAGGGAGAGGCATTCTTTCAACTATCTCATATACATATCCGAGTATTGTTGTATTCGACTCATTCCTCCTCCTCTCTTACCATATCCATATCACTTTTAATCCAACACCTACAGTAATCCGTGCTCTTCCACTCGGGACCGCAAATACTCTTTCGCTATCGATTGATCAGCTCTGGTATTTCAAAACTTAAGATGTACTTATCATTTTCACGTGTAGACTTAAAGTAAACTTCAAGTCAGTGATGTATTTTAAGTAAACTTTAATTTTTGAAAAATCCTCAGTGAGTGAT
This sequence comes from Parapristionchus giblindavisi, assembly GCA_943737045.1. NCBI lineage: Eukaryota > Metazoa > Nematoda > Chromadorea > Rhabditida > Diplogasteridae > Parapristionchus > Parapristionchus giblindavisi. Next base: position 1,571,485 of record CALSFV010000005.1, read on the forward strand.
CAAGAATTGTTCAACTGTCCAAGTATTGCATTTATTTCGTATGGAGTAATGTTTTCACACTCTCTTTCGTCCCTTTTCCTTTCCCGCACATGACAGCGCCTCATCCTCTTCCTCTCCCTCTTCTTCCTAACCCGTCTGACCTTCGCCGCAATGGTATTTCGCTACGTATCAGATGCCATCTCTTCGCTTTGTGGCATGGATACCCTGGTATTAAAAAAACTTAAAATGTGCAGAACATTTTCACTTGAAGTCGACTTCGATTTAGAAGTAAGTCTACTTCAAGCGGTGTAAAGCTTTTCGACAAATTTTCTTTCACTTGAAGTCGTGGTTCACAACAGTTTGAATTGTTAAAATTTGGCACGTTTCCAGACTGCATATCTGCAAAAGAGAGTATAGAGAATAGAAGAGACGTGCGTTGCAAATCGTAAAAAAATGTCGGAAAACATGAAAAAAATATCCAAAAATTGTCCTCTCACGAAATGCTCGGGCAATGATATGACTTTATGTACTGAGAAGGGATCCATGAGGTGGTCCTTCGGCCGAAATATTATTTTTCATTTTTTACCCAAGCAAATTTGCAACTCTCCGTTCTGGAAACACTCTCTCGTAGAAAAAGAAAGCGAGAGAGCATGGCCATACTCTACCTAGATAGACTACACTGTGGGTCACCGGATCAGTAGAGATATGTGATGGTTCCACCCATTGTTTCTGTTGTCGCTGAGTTTATAACACTTTCGCGATTTATTGCTCCACCGTGTGGAATCAATCAATAACTAATTACCCAAATAAATCAATCAATATCTGTAGATGCTCCTGGCACGAGTTCTTCTTCTATTTCTACCGTCTCTCACCGTATCGATCGAGCCTTCATTTTCAGTCAGAGGAGGAGGAGTGCAGAGGAATTATGTAGTGAGTTGAGAGAGAGAGAGAGATCAAAAGATCAAAGATCAAGTTTTAAGTGACAGACAGCGATACTGGAAAATATTTAACTCTTCTCTTTTCATAGAGATTCCGAAAACTCTTGACATCGGCAAGAAGCAAAGTTTCGAGGAAAAAAATGGAAAAGCAAGAAAATTCTCCTCGTGTTACACATTCTCTAGATTTTTCTCTTTTCTTGTAAATATCTTCTAGCGTCTATGATAGAATCTCTCACAGGACTTCCTTGAATAACGGGATTTACCTTTTACCTTTATAGCCTTAATCTTCTATGATTGCAGGAGTACTCTGCTCCCTCTCCCCTCCATGGCATTCCCTCCGATTCATTTCGTGTTCCCTATCCACAGATGTACGAATCATACACGAATGAGGCTACCGCCAATGGGCCTGCTGTAAGTATGCTTCCCAAGACCCCGAGTTTATCTATCTTTCCGCTGTAGCAACGCGCTCTCGAAGAAATCGAGTTAGCGGGGCCAAAGCGTAGAGTCTCTCAAATTAGCTTGGTAGCCCAGATAGGTCATGATTGATAAAACACTACCCCAACCAGCTATTTTTGAACCTTTACAACTTTGTCGTAGACTTGAGATACAGAACAAATATTTTTGTAAATCAGGGAATGAGTACATCGGCGGACTCGTCTGGTCGCGTGATCACCTCGCTCTCAATGGGACTGAGAAGAACCAAGGAGGATGAGATGAGAAGAGTTGTGCCTAGGGAAAAGTTAGAGAATTATATATGCTTTACGCAAAAGTTACGAAAAGAAGAGAGAAAGACACACCCTGTCACTTTTTTTCGTTGCTTTTCGTGACTTTCGGACACCTCTGTAATTAATAATAGGTTTTTAGGTCTTATTCGAATGATATCTGCTTTTAATACAGCGTATCTGGCACCTTTTAAAGATTGCATTCAATGGTAGATCAATAACTCAATAAATTTCAGAATGGTTCACGGTCTTCGAGAAATTAGGAAGGAACAAGAACAGGTCAAATGAATAAATAAATCAATAAATCGATAATCCATTTGTTGTAGGTGCCTGCTGCCACGATAACCGAAAGGACTGAAAAGAGAAGAAGGAAGACTACAACGGAGTCGAGTAGACGAAGACCCACTAGTGATGAGTGAGTCCGAGATTTAATCATATCATACACAGGGATGAAATTTGACCGAGTAGAGATCGTTGTTCTTTTATCTTAGCTTTTTTGGCATACGACTTGCCCGTCTATTGACAAATTATGTACACAAGTAGGGAAAGAAAAAAAGGAAATGGTTTGCCCCATATATGGGTAAGTTTGTGCAATACCGAAGTAGAATCAGATCACAATACCGCTTTATTAATAATACTAATCTGTAGAAAAATGATGCTTGATCTAGCCACATAAGCGTACTTCAAAAAAGTGGAATGCCAAAAGCAAAAAAAATGCTGAACTAAAGTGCTCACTCTAACATATTAAATGGAAAAGGAAAGGGATGGCTAATTGAAATCTCACATCTGAATGATCACATTAAACAAGCTGACCATTTTGTGCTTTTACATAAGTACTCTAGAAAACCATTACTTCGCCTGATTGACCATGTGCCAAAGTACTCAGGCATTTGAATCCATGCATGATCACGGATAATTTGCACAATTAATGGCATGATCATGCATGAAATATACAGCAATCGCTAAGTACCGTAACCAATGCCTACCGTACTCCAGACTGTACTCGGACATGTTCCCAACGGCGATTCAAGCAGCGCAGACGAACGATTTCGATTTTCCCGATCAACTCTCAGCGAGAGATGCGCCACCAACGAGTTTGGAGCAATTACCCACGAGAGACGCTAATCCTAACTCTAACAAGTAATGTTGATCAAACTTTTCATATTGAGATGTGTATTCTTTCAAACAAGACAATATATCGTTTTAAAACACAAAAAAATCATTCCAAATTTTTGAACCTAATGAACACTGATAGACAATATTTATCCAATGGTATTTTTAAAATCTTTACACAACATACAGTATATCTCTAAGAATACCGTATACTCTCTTTTCAGTCTTGTTCGTGTGATCGCTGCCCAAGTGCCCATTGCTCAGTGAGTTTCTCAAGTACCGTAATCTACCGTAATCCAATCCGTTCAGGATCGAACCAGTCGATATCACGAAGGGACTACTGGAGAGGGCTCTGCCCATCGAGCCTATTGACTACAATGACGAATCGACCGAGCTCGTTCCGGGTCCACTTCCTCCTGCCGAAGTTGGCGATATCAATCGTCTGGTCCCTTCACTGATTCCACTGGCCACAAAGACTGAAGCTGCGCCCCCACCGACTCCGCAAACTCCGCCCACTGAGGCCCAACCTCCTCAGACTCCTCCCATGTCGACCACCGTACCTCCCACACCTCACGAAACAATAGTTCTTGAGATGGAGACGGTAGGTTACTGTAGATATAGGTAGATCATTTATCGATTGATCGACATTTAAGGTGGCTACCGTAGCGCCGGCGCCGGCGTCGTCAGCAATCCTACCGCGGGGTCAATTGGAGACTATTCCTGCTTCGCTATTAGCCGATGATGACAGTGAGGAGAGCGAGATTGTCGAGACTGCAAAGAATATTGTTGTATGTTTAAATATATTTATAGTATTGTTTTTAATTATATTATATTACATTGTTATTAATATGCATTGGAATGCTATACGTAAAATGAAATTTTTAAATTTTATCGCTACAACTATAATACTTAATTCCTTCAAGAAACAACCCGGTCTCATTCGAAACTCTAGGCTATGACAATGCTCTCTCGCTTTCGTTGATCACGAGAGAGTGTTGCCAGAGCGGAGAGTTTCAAATTAGCTCGGGTGTTCCTTGAAATCGGGAGTTTGAGTGCTGACATGAGTATTTCGTTCCAGAAGAAACACGTCGAGCCCACAACTCTTCCACCTAAAGATGAAGTCGTCGAGAAGAGTGCGGTCATTCCCAACGCGTTCACTAGATCGGTACGATTTATCGATTTTTAAGCCTCTAAATCAATCAATAAATCTATAAAATCAATCAATAAAACTATATTCCAGCTGAACTATATTCCACCTCCACCGCCTGTACGCAGGGAGGTTATGATGGCGCCGCGCTGCTCATACGGTAGCTGATTATTGATTGATTCCGATCAATAAATCACAATGACATAATCTAGATCCTGAGCTGTGGGCGATGCATCCGAAATCTGCGGTGACTAGCGCTACAATGTTCGCACGAACAACCGGAGGCTCTTGTGAGGAGTGCCTGAAAGAATGCAGCAGAAATCAGGTTTTTGATTTTTTAAATTGATTTTGGAAAAGTATTGTAATATATGATGAAAATACGGTAAAAGATTAGTTTATCCCAAGGCAGGCAAAACCCAACGAAAGGTTAGCTCGGGTGTGCCTTTTTAAAGGCCTTTTTTAATTTAAAAATGATATGACCAATCGACATCATGTTTACCTATTTTTCGATCGATATTTTCCAGAAGGCTCCATGGTTGTGTAGATCGGTGACATACGATGCAACATGGAAGATCTGTGATTTGTTCGCTGTCTCAGCCACTGCCAACCCCTTCCATCTTGTACACTATGAAGGCAGAGACTACTTCGAGTAAGCTGATCTTTGATCTTTGATTTTCGATCTCTAAAAATCAATAATTTCAGATACCTACCCGCTGCCCCTCCATCGGATGAAGATTTGAAGAGCCAGGATGAGTTCACCCTTATTCAGAAACACTCAGAGACAGTGAATGAGGTACGGTACAAGTTGGCTACGGTAGAAATGAGCAAAGATCTATTGTAGATGAAGACATGCGAACAGCGACTACATGAACTGGAGATAGAGATTTCTCAACTCAAGGTACTGAGTTTTGAAAAATGTTTGAAAAATGTAAGGTTTTTTGTAGAAATATGAAAATATGATTATTTATAATTGAATTAAGCGAATTAATTTTTAAATAAAGTGGCTTTTATCAGAAGACTTACCTTTCTAATCTATAATATCTCTTTGAAACACCATTTCACAGGGTCTGGGTCGTACATCAATTCATGCCTATTCCATCACTACTCCTCCATCACTGCCTGATGTCCTTCGTGCATCCGGAGTCAGCTCTCAATATGACTCCAATCCCATATCTGTGAGTATATCCCGAATTCATCCTTGCTTTTATTTTTCTCATTTTTTTATAATAAGATATAAATGAGCTGTATTTCCAATTGGAGTGGGACAACTAACAAAATGCCCTCTCCCAATTTGGTGCGGATCTTAATGAAATGAGTTTTCAGCTCTCGACAACCCTTAAACGGTAGTTTTACTGCGGAGAAAAATCTTAAAATTGCAGCACAGTGACATACTTTCAATCGATAGTGCTGTCCAAGAGGGATCAGCTAGTCTTACACTGCCTTCTCGAAGAATATCTGAAGCTGTGGTGAGTGCTTTCCATCATATCATACAATACAATAATCACAATCAATAATACATAATCAATATTGAATACAATACAATAATCATACAATACAATGCACTGACCTTTACCAAACCCAATAGATACCATTGTGGAGGAAATGGTTCTAACTAAATGACTGATTTGTCGATAAAAGTAGTGGCTGTCGCCATTTGAAACAGTACAACTTCATGGGTGCTTATAATGTTTCCAATTTCAAAAAAAATGTTTGGTTCAATTCTAATGTTGAGTTGACATCGTCGAAGAAGAAGATGCTACAGGAGACACCGGTTGCTTTTAGAAGGAGAATCGGAGGAAGGAATAAGAACGTGGTATAAGATCAAAGTTAAAAGATCAAAGTTCAAAGTTCGAAGAACAATTTGCAGAATCAGAAAACAAAGACGATTGAGGAGCAGTTGAATCCTATTGAAGAAGAGATCAAGAGAAATCATGAGAAAAGAATTACGGAGACCCATGTCCGAGTTGTGAGTGAACTTTGTGCTTGATTTCTGTTGCAAATTGAACTCCAATCGCTAACATCTATCCCTTTCCCAATTGAATTCCTATTTTTTTCTGTATTTAAACGAAATATTAAAAACAAAACAATTCTTAAGGTTAACTCGGAGCGATCACCTATTGAAGCCCACAAGGAATTTGTGCGGGAAGTGAAGTTGGCAAAGTGAGTGAAGATCAAAGATCAAAGATCAAAGATCATTTCCAGAATCAATGCCAGAGCTTCGGCAGTGTCCACCAGTATGTCGGGACCGGCGCTCAGCACGGTTTGTTGCTACAAAATGTAATAACTATGCATACATAATCAATATTTATAGAAACCGGATGAGTCGATGAATCAAATCGACAAGGAAAATGAGCACGTCAAAAATGGTTAGATTCATTTTTTACAACTTGAATTCCTCGAAGCCATTCTGGACTTCTATTTCCAACTCTCTCATCTCATCTCTCCTGAAACACGTTATCAGTATAGCTATCCATGAACGTTTGTAATCCGTTTGCCGGCAAACGTGACGTCACAAGCGTAGGCGGAGGCGTTTGCCACAGATCCCCCTAAGCTTGTGACGTCACGTTTCCCGTCAAAAGGTCAGCCAACGATCATGGCCTCAATAAGACTGAAAAGTTTTGCACATTTTAGGCACTTATCCATATCGCAAAAAAATTGTCGCTGAGCCTGGCCAGGTCGGCCTCAATAGCCCACTCCTATCTAATAGTAGTATAATTGACAAAAGCGAGAGAACGATTCAATCGTTATAGACATGGAGAAAGGGCCCAAGGGCGGCATTAAACTTCATAAGATCGCTCCGGTTCTTGAAGTGAATAGTGCATCGGCGGACGATGAAGATGGATACGAAAAGAAGGTAAATATATTTATGCCTGATATATATATATATATATATATATATATATATATATATCTAAAGATTGTAATACTACTAGCGTGATGAGATCGATTGATAGTCCCTAGGTCAAAGATCAAAGATCAAACAATATCATTACAGAATCTCGTGCCGCCATCAGCAATTGAGAGGGAATCAAACATCCCTGCCAAGACTGAATCAATTAGCGACGAACATCCTCAACCTCTATCTGGAGATCCAAATAAGGTCGTTAATTAAATCATTATTAAATATTTTTTATATTTAAATAATTCTGAAAAATGTTTAGTTGCCCCCACTGATTGAACACCCCACATGGGCTGTACTGGCTGGAGCGACCAATGGACAACATCAAATGCCTGGAAATGCCATTGTCACGAGTACACCGGTGCGTCCCAGAAGATCAAAGATCAAAGATCAAAGATCAATTGTAGCTCTCGTGCCGTGGCCGCGCTCCTCATGTGTTCGTGTCATTCGCTCAAACCGATGTCCCCAGGATCGGTCTGACCAAAGATTGTCCGGCTCTGACTGTGGAACAGTGTGCGAGAGCGTGCGATAAGGAGAGATACTTTGAATGGTATGATTCCGTCCGTACTTGATCTTTGATCTTTGATCTTTGATCTTTTGTAGTGTCGCTTTCGTCGTTGATCTACTCGGATGCCACTTGCTGTCGGTCAGACCCGATCATAGGTAGGGGATCGGAAGATCAAAGATCAAAGATCAATTTAATTCCAGGAACGCAGCGTCGTTCACGCGAGTTCAATCGGCGACGTTCGCTGAGAAAATTTGCCTGAATGAAGTCTCACGAGTGCAGTGTAAGCATAATTTTAAAATCATTTAAATAATAAATATACTTTAAATAATCAATTAATATAATAAGATCTTTTAAATATCAAATCATTCACGTTTTCAGTACACGGTGTGCTTGGCGCTGCTCGGGAACATTTATTGATTGGTACAGTAACCAATATGGCTAGTTCTGCTACTCTATCTGACTGCATGTAAGTGCTTACGGTAAATTCAGTTATCGATCGATAATCAATCAATAATGTTATAGTGAAGAGTGCGCTACATCTCAAGTACGTAGAGGATTGCCATGCTCCGCGGCTATGTGGTACCCGAAGTTCGATGCACAGGTGATGTTTTATATGAATTTAAGTTACTTAACTGCCTTAACTTATGCCTTAACTGCCTTAACTTATGCCTTAACTACCTTAACTTGTGACTTAACTACCTTACCTGAAAGGTTCACCTCAAGCTATTTTGAAACTCTCCTCTCTGTTTCTCTCGCTTGCTATGTCTACGAGAGAGCGTTGTCAGAGTGGATTGTAAAATTAGCCATTTCAGCATATTATTTGACCATAACCTTCAAACAATTTGCAGAACTGTCATCTCTCCCAGCAAGCACGTGTGACGCATACGGAAGGAGCGAATTTGGTAATAAAAACTAAAGATCAAAGATCAAAGATCAAAATATATTTTAAAAATTATTTGCAGTTGAACTCGAATGCGATCTACTTCGAGATGCCACCAATGACTACAATGCACAGACGTTCAATGAATGCGATTACCCTCAAAACTTAATCCTTAAGCACCCTAAATCCTTAGCCGCATAAGGTCACTTAAGTCCATAAGGTTATACCTAAGTGCGACTAAATTCTCCTAGCCTAATCGAGTCAGTGTCAGACATAGTGCCTCATATTCCTGTGCATATAAAATACAAGCGGGTTAGCCTATCATTACATTTATTATACTTTTAATGATTTATCGTGCAATAAACATAATTTGAAAGTTTTACAACGATATCTTTTGAACCAATTTACATAATGAAATTTCATAATAAATAAAATTTCAAAATTTCGAAAAACACGAACATCCTTTATAGGTCTCTTATGAAACCGATTTATTTAGTTGGTTTGTTTGGTGTGCTCAAAAGTAATATCGAAGAAGTTCGGGTATCAAATTATTGATTATCAAGTGAAAACTTATCAGAAGAAAGTACAGAATTTCAAATATTAAGTCTCAGTACTTCCGTCTTTTTATCTGTCACAATGGCCTTTCAGCAACCCGATTTCATTACAGACACAATAGCTTCTTGCCTAGGTCGGAAAAGCTACTTGTGCAACCGAAAAAAACGGATATCATTCAGTTCCCTCGATTGAAAATTGATCAGATCTTGATCAGATCAGACTCTATAAAGACTTAATAAGATCGTTTAGCCGCTACCGTATTCGACAAACGAAAGTGAAAATGTGGAGTCCCTCGAATATTCATGAATAAACTATGTAGATAGGATGGTAGCAAAAGTTATACAACTTTCTTCACACTATTTTTTTTGCTGATACAGTAATTCAACTGTGTAAACATTAGCGATATTTAATGCGGTGTTATATTTGCGATAGGGGAACAAGTTTAATTCAAATTCAAATTCATTTATCATATCAGCCGTTTTAAACTTTGGTAAAAGATGGAGGAATTCTTCTTGTTCTAATAAATTCTCCTAATCTCTCAGCCATTTCATATGACGAAAATGGAGCTTCAATCTTGACTAATCTTTCACCACGATCCAGAACTTCTACTATATCCTATAATAAGATATGCTTGTTTATCTCTGAAATTTATATACGAATACCTTAACAAATTCATCCAATTTAATCTCATCATTAATATTTTGTACATGAGGAAGATGGGGTTCTCGAAGGGCTAATGATATGCGCTGAATATCAACTATTTTTTGTGTCATTAACTACCAACTATTATATCAACACTGTTTTATATGTAAAACTGACTTGAATAAGTCGATCATCATTAGAACAAGCATTTCTTTCTGCTAGAGTCTTACGATAGAAGTTTATTACCTTTAATCGATGTCATTAAAGAAAAACAAGAACATATTTAGAGGCTCACCCGAGCTAATTTTACTCTCCGCTCTGGTCACACTCTCTCGTAAACAAAGAAAGCGAGAGTACACTGCGTGAACGGAGAGTTTCAAATTAGCTCGGGGTGTGCCTTTAAGACAAAGACAAGACAAGACAGTTGGATGTAACTTCCTAAGCGAAGCGAAGAGCAGGAATTGGATCGCTATGCATAACAGAGCCTTCGACCTAACGAACTCTTGATAAATGTGATTTAAATGTAAAAATGTAAATGTGCCTTTAAATCGACTTATTCTTTACCTTAGGAGAGATATCGGAATGAAGAGATCGATTAGTCAGCCATTGCATCCATTCATAAGTACCGTAATCCATTAGAGAACTTTCAATTGAAAGAAGATGAGAGAATAAATCAGATCGATAGTTGAATGGAGTTAGAGTTGAATCATAGATTGGAGTATATCTGTAAAATCACAATATATCAATTTTATAATATATTAATATATGATTAATATTCCGTATTCAATATTCAATGTTTGTGAAATAAAAAAAAATAGAATAATTTATTTTAATGTTATTGAATGAACAGTTTGTAAACAAAATCACTTCATATTTACGAGAGCATATCATAAAATTTGATTTTGTGTCTGAAGGTTACTGTAAGAGAAAATGTTCGGTAGGTCAAAAAATTATTTCGTCTCCCAAGCATCCGATCGACTCGGGAGTGGTACCGATCGATTCCTTGTGCGAGAAGAAGCAACTTTTACTTTGATCACTTTTTAATCAGGACTCTTTAATCAGGTGAGATCAGATGCCTGGGAGTCGAAATATTTTTTTCGACCTACCGAACTTTTTAGCATACAATTAGTCACAAAATCAAACGTTCTCATATGAACGTCTGAGGTCCCCTGGCAGTGCATTATTATATTCCACATCAAAAAATATTTATTTTTTGCTATTTTCTCTCTTACAAATTTCGGAGAATAATTTGACCATCTATGCAATGATTTTTTTGAATATTAAAGATAACTACTTGTTTAATTAAACATTTTCTGTAAAAGTCTTACATTATTAAATCATCTCTTCTCCATATACGCCTCTTATTGTTATATGTATGTAGTGAAAGTTTCACGGAGACGGGAAGATACTGAGAAATAAAATGGAGTATGTTGATGAGTTTGTGCCGATTTATTATTACATTACGATAATAATAATTTTATTATATTATATTAAACGGTATTATATTATTCATTATTATATTATTATTGGACAAACCTTATCCTCATAAAAATTAAAATCTTCGAGCTGGAATCTTTCATCTAAAATTTCTGTACCTAAATATACTACCATATGGAAAATCAAATTGGCCATAGCAACAAATCAAACCAGCATATTTTTCATCGTGATCATCCGCAAAATGATCTTCACTTATGTCTGAATCCTCTCGCATAACAGATGAAGGACAAATGATAAGACCAGAATTGATAAGATCACTGACAAGGGAAGTATGAGAAATATCTTTTAGACTTTTGAACGCGACTATTTTTCCTCGATAGGTATAGGTAATATATGGATGGAACCAAAAAATTAGCTGCAGCCATGCACTTTCAGATTTTATATAATTAATTGAAGTTTGTGAAAAAATTCTTCATTTTTTGAAGAAAAAACGCACTGTGTAGGCGACAAGAAGTGCATGAAACAAGACACTCCTGAAAGAACATTGACAACATGGCGGCGTGGTGTAGTGGTAGTATGTGCTCTTCAAGATCAGGATGTGGTGCTCTTCAAGATCAGGATGTGGTTGGTTCGAGTATACCTATAGACATTTTACTTTTGCTCATTTTTATCAGCTTCGGACTTGAACTTTCGATCGAAAAAATTAAAAAAAAATTTTTTCTTCATTTCATTCTCTACTTTCAAAACGTTTGTGCGTGCTCAAGATGACATCTCTTATCTACCACCAGATCAAATCCCCTCTTTTCCATGCATCTCACAAATATGCCTTTGCCAAGTCTGGATATATCTGGATATACCACATTCCCACTCCTTTTCTCACTCCGGTCCAAGCATGAAGATGTTTTCCGCCAAAGATCTTGTTGTAATCTGTGAGAAACCCTGTCCCAAGTATTCTTTGATAAAATGTTCGATATGTGATCGTCGATTGTGCTGGAATTCTTTTTGGCAGCTACCATTGTTGTTGAAATACTATTTGGCATGTATAATTTTAATATGTTGTCATGTTGAAAAAAAAATTAGATGCTAAATATATCGGAAATGATGAAAAAGTTAACGGAATGCACGAAATGCACGTGCACGAAAAGTAGAGAATAAAATTTAACAAAAATTTTTTTTTAATTTTTCGATCGAAAGTACAAGTCCGAAGCTGATAAAAATGAGCAAAAGTAAAATGTCTACATGTGTACTCGAACTAACCACATCCTGATCTAGAAGAGCACATGCTACCACTACACCACGCCGCCATGTTCTCAATGTTCTTTCAGGAGTGTCTTGTTTCATGCACTTCTTGTCGCCTACACAGTGCGTTTTTTCTTCAAAAAAAGAAGAATTTTTTCACAAACTTCAATTAATTATATAAAATCTGAAAGTGCATGGCTGCAGCTAATTTTTTGGTTCCGCCCATATATTACCTATACCTATCGAGTAAAAATAGTCTAGTTCAAAAGTCTAAAAGATATTTCTCATACTTCCCTTGTGAATTATGACAAATATACTGTGTGGAAGAAGAAAAGAATGGCATTATAGCATACCCCATGAGTGTTTCATTTGGACGACGTGGAAGAAGATATAGAGGAGTTTTCTTATTCATTGATTTTTCAACCACTTCGAATACTTTAAGTAGATCGGAGTTGATATTAGCATCGAGTCTATTTCGCCTGTTCATCAATAATTAGCATATGTTGTTTGTAAAATAGAGAAACATACATATGATGCATGAGATCTACCAACTCATCTGTATAACATTCTCTAGACATTCCGTCGAGATTATCAAAATCAATACAAACTTCATTCGATGAATAGAAAGAACAGTCATTCAAATATCGATCGCCGCAGAACAAGAAATGCCTGAAGAAAAAACAGGCGTCGTTCCCTGTTTCATGGACACTATTGTAAAAAGTTAAAAAGGTAAAAGTGCAGGCCGTCAAGACACGCCCAACGCCCTACGAGCCCTACGAGAGATCACTGCCATGCCAGTGATATTTACACTATTGTAAAACGTACAATATTTATTGTGAATATTTTACCTATCATATTCTGGTTTATCGATCAATTTGAGATATGGAAGAATATGCGTGGCATTGCTCACACACTCAGCACTCAGTGCATAGAACGACGTGGTTCTGAAATGGAAATGTTAAGGGCACACCCCAAGTTAATTTTACTCTCCGCATTGGCAATATCTCGTTGACAAAGAAAGCGAGAGAGTGTGGCCAGAGCGGAGAGATTCAAATTAATTTGGGGTGTAGCTTTAAATGTAGGAATGCAAAATGTATCTACGGACTGAAGAAGATGAGCGCTTTCCATGTATTCCCAGATTGTTTTGGCAGAAGGGAGGCGAGGTAGATAGTTGAGTAGATCATTGATAGTTCCTCCCCTCCATCCATCCACTATCGTCTCCAAGTCTTTGATACTTATTCCCTGTCGGCTAGAAATAAAACTGGTTGGTGTTTATGTTTCAACTTGATTATATGCACCTGGCAATGCACAAAAGCTTAGTTTTATCCACCATTTTACGATTGATATTAGGCCTCAATAATGAAATATCTTCGAGCAATTCATCTATGTAGTCAAGAAACAACTGTGTGCCTATCAATAAAAAATACTTTATATTATATTATTAAATAAACACATTCGAGGTATTTCACCTCTAATCTTCTTCATCATATCTTGAATGAATCCATCACATCTTACATCGCGAGGACTATCATAGACCTTTTCTAGACCAATACCAATTGGAACACGGGTAACATTCATCAACTGCACAACAATTTCGATAAATATATTTGATATACTACAGACTCACTCTAACTGATTTTGTCCATCTTCCGATTCATTCATTAAATACTCCTTTAACATAAAGAAGATGCTCTACAGTATCCTCGTATGAATCATAAATTGTATTTACAATACATGCATAATAGAGGGACTGAAATGATACACATTTTCATAATCGATCGAGCGAAATCGAAATAAATTCACCTCGACGTCTTTTTTATTCTCAACGAGTCTTCGAGCCATAGTGGTCTTCTGAATACCAGAACGGAAGTTACCTGTATTGAAAATCAAAATAATGAAATTATCTTAAACATGGAATAGCACCACAGATAGATTGTTTGAGCAACATTCTGGCTGCTTTTCTTGAGCAGAACGAATCGATAAACCAACGTGGCCATTTATTGAAACCAGACCATTCTCCAAAATGCGAGCGAAGAAATGTATCCCAATCCTTAAACGGTCATGTTGCAACAATTGCTGTTTAAAGAAATAAAATATTCTAAAACCATAAACCTTCCGTTCTTGCTGTTTGATATCGATCCAAAGAGCGAAATGAAGGGCGGCTGCTTCATATACAATTCCTTTTATCTCTTCGGGACAATTTATGACTGCATAACGAATCCATTCCATACACCAGTCATATGAATCTCTTGATACGGGTCGATTAATCAATTTTGAACTCTGAAGTTTTCACCACAAATATTTTATCAATTCTTTTTTATTGAATCTAAGAATAAACCAAAGGAGGTGAGATTATAATATACGTAGAGTGGTGAAACACGAATTTAATATACAGAAAATGTAAACAGTCTATAGAAATAGCGCATTATCAGAATACTCACTATCTTCAGTAGACCAGATATCAATCCCGTATTGGGAGTATTACTCATCACAATAGGACATATTATTGTATTGTGAACTTCAAATGAACGAGCATGTTCTCTCGTTGATTCGTCTGAATTGTTCAGTATATGTTTGTTCTTTATATATTTTTGGATTGAGATATTTTTAATACTATTCGTTATATGGTATCAGAGGGAAAAAACAATGTACTCTGGCTTTTTTCTCCCAGTAGGGCCCCAGCAAAAGTAGGCTTGGTCGAGCTCCCCCACTAGTTTCCCAGGACAGGAGAGAAGGCAAAGTCGGCGGATCTCTTCCTAGTGGGGCCCCAGACAAAAGCATGTGGCAGCGATCATAATATCTTCACTCCATTTTCTATGCATAATATATTCATCTCACGCATCTGATATCTCTAGTCAAATGCGCTCCCGATTGAGCCCTCGAGGCAGATGTTCATTCTATCTAACATCTATCTAGCAGGGGTGTGAGGGCAATTGCCGGCAATTTCGGCAACTTCGGCAATTTTGAACTTAACTATTTAAAATGAGCCAAAGATAATTTTTATGAAGTACTTATCAAAAATCGTTACCAAACGAAACCAATGACAATAACAAATTGCAACAATGAATGAAATATCAATATTTTTCGTAGAATATTCTTATAGTTGAGTGATGTTTGGAAAGATTCTTTCTGTATTTGTTGAGAAAGATTCCCTCCGTCCCGAATAGTCTTTCAGCTTTCGCAGATCCGGATAGGCAAATTAGATACTTCGTGGCTACTCGTGAGATAAGCTTGTGTTATGCCTTCGTAACATTGCTAGTCTAATGAGAGAATGGATCAATCTCCGTGGTGTAGTGGCCAGAAAAATTTTGACTTCCTGGAGAAAACACAAAGGATAACGAAATGTCATTCTCAAAACAGCAGGATTATTCGTTTTGATATACCGTATACATCACATTTCTAAGATATTGCACACAAACTTGTGCTTATCTGACTTTTTTCAATGATTTTTTGATTGAATTTTATTGCGGCAATTTTTCATAATTGGTTGCCGTTGTCGGCAACCGATTTCGGCAATCAAAATTCGGCAATTTCGACAATTCCGGCAATCGGCAACTCAGTTGCCGCACACCCCTGCTATCTAGTAGAGTATTTTAGCCCACTTCCTGATAATACACAGGGTATTTTAGCGGCGTTTTTATGTGAAAATGCATCGATTGAAAAAAATTGATTAGTAGGTCCGCGGTGCAACGTCTGAAACCACCATTTGCGTATTGACGGTATTTATTACCTTTATCCGGAGCACCGGCAATAATGGTACAGTCATGAAGTGAGGATGGAAGACGATGCCATGTCTGAAGATTATTGAAGGAGATAAACAAATGAATGAGAGATTGAAGTTTTCGATTCGTTTAGAGAAGATAAATATATTGGTATTATTAACCTTGAAAGCTGCATGAGTAGTGAATACGATATGATCATTATCCCCATTCTTATTACACTCTTCACGTAGTGCAATCATGGTTTCACAGAGAGACCATGGACATTTCAGTGATGGAGATAATTCATTCAAAGTTCTACGAAGAACTTCTGGCGATGCGCACACAACGAGGAAGGGATGACACTAATATAACGGACATATAAGTTAGATGTATACATTTAAATGTATACATCTAACTTACGAGTTTTTTTAGTTCGTAATCGATGTATTTAACCCATTCATCAATAGGTAGAGGACGAATAATTTTCGGCTTTCCGATATCATCACTTATCTCAACAAAGTCACAGTTCAAGTACTGTAAGAAAAAATAATTGAGTGGCTCGCAAATTCATAAAACTCACCTTGACATTGAATTCCGTCGTTCTATTGTAATTATTGGTGCGAACTAATCCATATACATAAGAATAACTCTGAAAATCGCCAATTCCTCAATTTATCCGTCAAATCGCGATTATTTAGCAGGGTTGGGATTTTTTTAACGGTATTCATCAGATGAATTAACTTTTAACGGAATCCGTTAAAAATTTTCCGTTAAATCCGTTAAAAAATAAATTTAATATTTTGTGGTAAAAAAAGGTAGAATCATGCTATTTTAATATGTTGCGTGCTTTTTAAAATTTTTTTTTTCGAGTACTCTGTTCTCGCTCTAGCGTTATAAAAGTACTATATTCGAACTGATTACTGAAAGCACTCCACTTTCGTGATATGATTTTATCAAATGCTTTATATATATCATTTTATTTTGTTTTCGGAAATGCACTGGTCCTGGTGTGGTCCTTACTGGTCCTGAGTCGAATACCACAATTTCTTTGGTAATTTTACGGATTTGACAGATTTAACGGAATTTGCAACCGTTAATTTAGCGATTTAACGGATTCGTTAAATTTTGATTTAATGCCAAACCCCGGCATCGAGCGTAGATAAATTATTATTGTTATAATCAAAATAGGTAATAACATCGATAAGAGGAGTACTTGAATGAATTCGTCGATCGATTGAGTGATAACAGGAATATGGAAAGGTGATAATGAACAACCGTGACGAAGTTCAAGGAATTGTTTCAATCCAAGAGAATCTTCAGTACTTGAAGAGAGTTGAACAATCAGTGAGAGATCACTAAAGTGCACCAACCGTCAGACATATTTGGCACTGGGCTGGATGAGAACCGATGAATGAGAACCGGCTGGATGATATCTATTTGCATGCTTTGTTTCCTTAGCGCTTGTCTCTCATATGTAAAAGTTCTCATCTATTCGGTTCTCATTCCAACCTTGTGTCACATATTTGAGTAGCAAATGACTGAGAAATATAACCGTTTGTTAGTGTTGAAATGCACTGTATAATCATCTCCAATAGTGAGTTCTCTAGCTCTCAATGCACTGTATACAATCTCTTCACAATGATTATCAATATAAGCATGGAAAACATCATCCACTAGACTCTGAAACTAGAGCAGGAGTTCAGGCTGATTAGGCTAAAATAGGGAAATATTCGTTCATTTAGTCGATGCGTTGTTCATTTTCGGAACGTGCGCACACCGCAACCTCCGTCGTAACGACGATGACGTTACGAAGACGTTGCGGCGGGGGGTTACGGCGTGCGCACGTTTTGAAAATGTAACACCGCATTACTATACTAAGACAATACGCAGCACCTTATTCTTTTTGATCCAATCAATAATAATTAAATAATAAAGTATCAATAATAATTCTTCTCAGGCAACGTGTAAAATCCTTCCAGTCGTTTTGATTCATCTAAAAAATTAACCATCTCGAACATATTGTTAATTATATGAAATATCGATCTGACGTATATCTTTCCGGATGGTACATTTTTCCGGTACTTCTTCAAGCATCCATTGACCTTATCGAATTCGATAATCTAAAAGAATATCTAGGAGGCAAAAACAATTAGTAATATTTTTATGGTAAAATTTTATGGACCGTAAATGTCGTTCAGTCACCGGATGTTACTACAGATCCGGTGACCCACTGCAAAATTCATCTCGTGTTTAAAAGATCACCCCAAGTTAATTTTACTCTCCGCTCTGCCAATGCTCTCTCACAGACTAGGAAAGCGAGAGAGTGTGGCCAGCGAGGAGAGTTTCTAATCAGCAGTTGTGTCAGTTTAAAAGTTAAAAAAATGACCTGCAAATGATTCGGCCACTGTTCAATAATATCCGAGATCAAACTCTGATCGATCTCTCTTTTTTCTTTGACATACTTTATGAGAGCTTCGTCGAGTTCGGAGATATGATCGAATGTAATCGTGACCTTGTGAATATACATTAAACATATATCTATATATCAATACTAAAACTAGATTATGAAGTTCAATGAGTAGATCATCAATAAGAAGAATCGATGAGAGATCGGTTACTTCACGAGAGTTAATGTTGTGAACAATCGAGTCACCTCGAGAGATAACTAATTGCCGACACTGGAAGAATTAGATTAATAAAGAAATGAATTACCATATTATCACTATTCACTCGGGCATCGAATCTTCTTTTTATCAATTGTTCAATTGTTCCAATTGTTATTCTTCCTTCATCAGTCATTCTACTAACCACAAGCATTGAATATAGTCCGTATAAAATGTACTTCCCTAATTGCCTTGCAACTGACTGGTAAAATGCGTACAGTACCGTGCAAAGTATACACAAAAGAAGATTTTCAATGTAACTTTGCATATGTGCAACCAATCAGCGTATTTTTTGATATTTTGTGCGCATAGGTCTTACCACATGCTTCAAAGTGCAAACTTGGCACTTTTCATCGAATCTTGGCAGCATCGTCGGACGAGAGCATGTTTCTGATGTTAGGGATGGACGGAATTACCCATGTGAGGCGTGCTATAGGGTCAAGATTCGATGAAAAGTTCTATAATACACTACAGCAGAACATACCTTTGGAGCAATTGATTCATGAAACGAACTTCTTCTTCATTATCAACTAGAACATGCACCGTACCACGATTCTCCTGAAATAAAGGATAGCTTGATGACTGAAATAATTATAAATTATTAATATGGATTAAATTGCGTAACATACACACGCGCGAACGATATGATTCAGGAACTCATCGTGTTCTGCATTCGTGACGAAAAAGAAGGCCTTCTTCTTAGTTCTCAATGATGCATCAATCTTAGAGATTTTATCCAATGTCTCGCTGGACTTCTCTGAAGTTTAACCAGATAGTATGTATAATAATTAAAAATAACTATAAATAATGTACCTTTACTTACAAAAAAAGTACCTTTATTCGCATCTGTATCCACTAAAGGAGGCCACTTTATTATATCATCGATCATCTTTGAAATCGATAAATCCATAATATTATTTATTAGATTTTCAACAAATGAAAGCATGAGATCGATCAATTGTTTATTATAGCGGCGCTAAAACAATTATCTAATTATATTTGATTGTAAGCGTTGCTCACTTTCTTCCATAAATCCGATAGTTTGGAAAGTCTATTCAAATTGGTGGTGAGTATAGGTTTGAATAGATCATTCAATGTTTTCATTCCATCTATATCTCTTCTATAGTTCTCTACTATCTCTTTTGCTTTCATCAATCCATTTTCTGTTTCAATCACTTCCCGCAGAGCTTGTGCAACATAGAAGAACAATCTTTGTTCATATACTGTTTCAGCGTATAGACGCTGAATATATGATGTCATATATAATATATTGACTTTTAAGTCTACTTCAAGTGAAACGTAAGTCTACTTAAAGTGAAAAAGTGACGTCACTCACTTGAAGTATACTCAAAGTAAACTTAAAGTCAGTGACGTATTTTAAGTAGACTTTAAGTTTTGAAATACCAGA
The DNA here is from genome assembly GCA_943737045.1 of Parapristionchus giblindavisi. Lineage (NCBI taxonomy): Eukaryota > Metazoa > Nematoda > Chromadorea > Rhabditida > Diplogasteridae > Parapristionchus > Parapristionchus giblindavisi. The sequence goes on from CALSFV010000005.1 coordinate 1,591,316, forward strand.
CAAAGCTCACAGTTTCGGGAGACAGTTTACAGTTAGTCTTGGTCTGTAGACAATTCAGCAGTGAGCGTAGAGCCTAGGAATTATTTTTAATCTTTTGTATTATAATTGGCATAATACACACCTGTCCCTCATATGCAGCCTTCTCAGCATATATCGCAATATCAAGAGCAGTTCTTGCACTGCTCTCACTAATTCTGGACTGCATCTACAAAGAAATAGAGACATAATTACATCTATTCTCAGGGAAATGCGGGTGGGGTATGTATAATAGTAAATAATAATAATAATATATCTTTAAAAAAGATACCATTAAGATAAATAATGTAGAAGGACAATAATAAAGAGAATGGAAACACCGACCGTACCATAGAGTCACCGTAGATGAAATAATGAAAGAGAGAATGGAGAATCGACCGCGCTGCAGAGATGCGGAATAATGTGAATGAAAATAGAGAAGTATGACGGACAGACGTTCCTTATCATTTTATAGAATAAAGTATCATAACTGATCTTATGATTTTGAGATTTTATCATTTTGACTTTATATCTGAACATTGACCAGTGGCCGTATGCAAAAACTACGGGAAAACCGTTTTCCGGGAAAATGTGACGTCATTAGCGTAGGCGGAGGATTTTTGGAAAACGCCTCCGCCTACGCTAATGACGTCACATTTTCCCGGAAAACTGTTCATGCATACGGCCACAGATCAAACTTTATATATAATTCCTATATATTCATATATTCCCGGTACCGGACCATTCCACAAATAGGGGGTGGGGCCGAAAAATAAAATAAACACGAAAGAAAGAGACATTTATTCTAGGCATTTATACTATACTTTTGGACTGTGTTCTACAGTAATACCCCTTTTGCTCATTCTCCAATCATCAAGTTTTATAATGCTATCATCATTCGTCATCATCCAACTTTTTTAAATTTATTTATTCTGAAAATTATTTCATGTATACGCATAAATTATATCTGAACATTCTCATAGTCAGCACTTCAAGATACTCATTATTTATTTCATTGTTTATCTGTTTTATAGTAAAGCTTCAATAATTTTAGAAAGGCGAAATAATAGAACAATAACTGTACATACAATCGATACAATCAATATAATCAATCAATAAATCGAATTAAAGAGTGAATAGTCATCGGCGATTAAAGCAATCTCTCGTCTCCCCAGCGTACTTTCCTGCTAACTGAATGACACCAGCATCGTACACCTATAATATCAGTTTTATTCAATTCGGCATAAATAATAACATAAATAATAATATTTCGCTTTGGCGAATCACATTCTTCAAAAGACTTATCTAACAGATGTATCCCATGTGACCGATTATAATTTAGAAATAATATAAAAAGTGATGTACCTGTGATGGCGACGCGCCACTTGACACATACTTCTTGGGTAAAAAGATAGTAATTCGTCTTTGGCAAGGCTGAAAAATACAATGATTATGAAATGAGTTTCAGTCGGAATATTTCGGAAAACGGAAATTTTACGAAATGATTTCTCGGAAAATCTGAAAATAGGAAAATCGGGAAGCCTGATCCTTACCATAAGCCCATCATCACAATCGTGGTAGATATTGATCTTGGGGTCGATAGTAGTCACTTCGTCGACAGATCCCGATAAGTGAAACTTTCCCTCACTATCACTCTTTCCACTGTCCATGAGATCATCTAGGTCGGGTCCTGAAATAAGTATGGATTAAATATGAAAATATAGAATGAAATAAATATAAAACGTCTTAAGAAATGTAATATTGGATATATAATGAAATAATGTGTTAATTTTGGAATGATCGTAATCTTACCAGAATCGTCATCATACAGCTTCACTTTGACATTGGTAGCAGGTTTATCATGACACATGAGAACTCCCTTCACTGCAGCTGATTGGGTGAAACCAAGAGCGTTCGAGAGAGCAACGAGAACAGAGAGGAAACACACGGTATGGAGCATCTAAATTAACCAAACAATAATTTAATCGAAGAATAAAGGAAATTCGAAACAGTGTGAATCTGAAACCTATGAAAGGTACATTAAAGGTACACCCCTACATAATTAAACTCTCCGCTTTGGCAGCACTCTCTCGCAGACAAAGAAAGCGAGAGAGCGTTGTCGGAGCGAAGAGTTTCAAAGCTCGGGTAGTACCTTTAAAATAAGAAGAAATGAGAGAATGATTGTGGCTTCAATGTGAGTTCATATCTGTATAAGTAGTGTGTTCTCATTGGGGGAACACGCTCTACTCCATTTCTAATACTCTCTCATTTTTCCTTCTCTCTCATCTCACCTCGTTCCCACTTTGTCTCTATGATCTATTCATAGCTAGTGAACGGAAGTGACTAATGATAAAGTCTAATAGGGGGCAATAAAAACAATTGTGACTCATTTTGTTTAGTACATGTACACAACAATTTCGTGATTTAATGAAACAATCTATCGTAGAAGACAGTGTGAGGTTGTTTTGGTGGTGGTACGAGTTGGAACTTGGACAATGCAACTTATTTGATTATTTAAAACTTATAAAGTTTTGGAGCTTATTTAAAACATGTTTTGAGTTCTACCTTGATAGACTCTGGATGATATTGACTCCTATGGTATTCGGGTACTTTTTTGGCACAGGTAATTTTGAACTCTCCTCTCTCTAACTCTACCTCCCCTTCCTTCATTCATTACGCTCCCGGTCAATCACGGAAAAAATAGATGTGTATTTGAATTGCAAAATATCTTATTGATAGGCAAAAAACCGAGAAGTTCCGATATTCGTGAGTTGTTCAGCCCTGGTTCCACCATTGATCGACATTGAAATCTAGTCTCTATGAGAAGAATAATCTTGATATACATATATCAAGATTATTCTTCCCGTCTATATGGAAAACGTCTCGGAATAAAAAGGAAACCAATGAGTTAGTGAGAAATCGCCGAACGTTTAGAGAACACATGCGTAATGTGTGTCATTTCTCATTTATAAATCGATCTAACGATATATCATTAATGAATCTACCTTTACAATTCAAAAATCAAGTCTCTTCAACCAATCTCAGAAACTAAATAAAAAAAAATTTTTTTATTTGATTGCTCGCAGCCCTCAAAGAAATGCATTTAAATTATCTGCAAAGAAAAAGAATATTCTTTTTTAAAGTTTCCTGTCAAGTCTCTGCTATCTCTATCTATCTCACACCGTCCCTTGTCTTAATCCGGTCTTATCACGCTCTATTGAATAGAGCGAAAGACTCAAAGAAACGGAGGTTTGTTTACAAATTATTATGCATATGCGAGTCGAAATAGAAGACAAATCGTAGGTAATCCATCTGGGTAAATTTCACTATTCATCTCATTTCACTTAGAGAGGGAGAGCAGCCAAGCTACCATTAATCTCAGTTCATCAACACTATTGATTTTTGGCAACTAGTGTGAATTTTGTTAATCTTTGTTTCATATTTCTTTATCGTAAACATCCTGATCTTCTCTTGATTGTACTTCATTGATTTCCTGACTGCATCCACTTTCATCTCATCTCACCCTCTCACACCTTCCTCCCTCTCCTATCCTTGCGACAATAGGTCATGTTATAGGGCTATCTCTTCTACCCTCGTGGCTATTGGTCTCGCTTTATAGGCTATAGCGAAATAAAGTGGGCGGATCGGAGAGAGAGCAGAGAGTTAGGAAAACAGACGTTTGATCACAATAGTCATATTCATTCTCTCTTACGTTTCTCTTTTGATACTGACAATTTTCTATTTTTGGACCAGGCAATTTTGAACTTTCATCTATCCCTACCAATGAGAGTGTATTTGAATTTTTGAATTGTTGTTTCAAATATTGTCGCATCCTATTGATGTATGATAAATTAAGTTAAATTAAATTAAACTTGCAAAACGGCCTGGGACAAAAAACCATAAAAGTGCTTCGATGTTCCTTGCTCTTCTTCCCTGTTTCTCTGTAATGAATACGCGTTGTTTCTTGCTGTGAATCGTACAAATTCGTGTTTCCGAGGGCACTAGGTCGGATGAGAACTCATCCAGTTGGTCCTTGTTCCTCGGTTCTCTTCCGATCTAGTGACTAGTGACTTATTTTCACTATTGTAGATGTCCTATACACATCGATGTTAACGATATTCCTTATATGAAGGATACATGTGAATAAAGCTAAAGTAAGAAGACATTAGAAGAATCACACTATGGAATGAAAGGTATTTGAAAAGACGCTGATATTTCTATTACCAGGCCTTTCAGCTTTTCACTTTAATAGTGAACATAAAATACTATGTCGCAACTGTGGCAACATATCACGGATCTCCTGTAAAAGAGCATGAAATTTAGAACCTTTTTCGACAGCAAAAAAAATCCGTCCTCTGATTCTATTGATAGCTGTCATAATGGCATAACTGACCGCGAAAACAACATTTCTAAACCCTGGCCCCCGAAACGTGAATACTCTGGTATTTCCAAACTAGTAGTTTACTTACGTGACGTCACAGACTAGCAGTTTACTGTTAGTTTACTACTAGTGGAAGAACATTTGACGAAATGCAATACCGTATTATACACCACTTCTAGTAAACTTACGTTTAACTAGCTGTAGACTTGCAAGTCTACGGCTAGTGGGAAATAAAAGTAAACTACTAGTTTGAAAATATCAGAGTATCTATGCAACATTTATTTTCTAAATCTTTTATAAAAATGCATGCAAAAAATATGGATTTTGAAAAATGGCTGTGTGAGGCTTTGTGTTTGAATAAAAATTTTTTACTTGGAAATTTCATAATATTTATGAAATTCTTAAACATTCGGCGGGAAAAAATTTATTAATTACGCCCTCATTTCTCCCTTCTTTCTTGGTGTGTATGAATACGAAGTACAGAGTTGATCATAGAATTAGATCAAGTGATACGAGTGTCACAGTATTGATATGCAAACTGGAAAAATATAAAATTGAATTAAAATATACATCGAATTGCAATTATAAAAATATTAAAGGTCAAATGGACGGGTTATGATGACTGCCACAATACATAGGAGCCTGCAGATCGCAACTGCACAATTTGTCAATAGGTATTTCTTTTTTTAAAAAAGAAATAATTTTGCTACGAATAACACAGAATAATATTAATTATTTCAGTTGATACTTTGAAGTCTGGTGCTGCCAGAATTGTGGTGACAGACACAAAATGTTGTCGCAACAAGTATTTCTGCTATGAATGTATCGCTGGATTTTATCGTTTCAACAAACGAGACCAAGCTCCCAATCGATGTCCAAACTGTCGTCAGGATTACGACCATTGTATCGAAGTTACGGTAGCAGTCAAAGATCGATCTACTTTTCGTTTCGAAGAGGCGAATCAATTTGCTTCTTTTTACTGTCCCAAGTACAATGTTAATTAGAGCAAATGATCCATGTTCATAACATAAATGATATTGAAGAAAACCTAATTTTTAAAAAATTTTTTATTATTGATGTATATTCCATTCTTGACGCATAATGATAAATTTTATTTGATTTATTTATTTATTTATTTGTCATACACACATAGATGCGAAAATATTTGAACAGCAATTAAATAAAGAGTGAGGGAAGTTCGTGTTGGGAGGTGGTGATAGATAAAAAATCAATTGATTTCAACATGATGCTCATTCAAGATAATACATAACAATTTTGAGAATTGTTTCTCCTATGCAGCAAATATGTAGAGAAAAGTCAAGAGGACAGAGGGGAAATCTCGGGACAAACGGAGATCCCATGTCAAGGGCGGGATTATGCTGTACTGTGTAGTTCATCGAAATCATCTTCAAATATGATACGTTTGGGTAGATTAAAAACGTAAAAAATGTTTTTTTATAATTTTATTATAGTTGTTTATGTCATCATTAGACTATTTTTAATGGCGAAATATTTTTATAATCTTTGATACATTTGGAATTAACACATTATGAACGCTAAACATTATTGATCGAAGACTAGTGCAAAGCGCAAACAATTTGTCAAATTACCTTTCTTTATTTCCGATTATTATTTACTATTTATCACTTTTTTGTTCTTTTTATCTGTAAAATCTACATAATAATCTAGCACAACATTCATTTTAATATACATTTACACTATGAATGAATTCACAGAGAGAATATTCAAACACACAATATTTTTTTATTTTAAACTAGAATAAATTTCAGATTTCGAGAACGTTTCCTTTATTTTACTATTATTATTGTTCTGGGGTGGTACTCTTTCGTCAATTTCGGCACTGCCGAAAATTTCGGCGTGCCGAAATATTTCGCAGTTTTTTGCATAGCCGAAAATGATCAACCGAATCTCGCAAAAGACACAAGTTTGAGTGGGGAATATACCACCGAGCATCCGCATTACAATTTATCATTCAACCACTAGACTATGCTGCTTCATTTCATTCTCAATCATTCTTCGTCCTAGTACTTACAAGGGAATCCTTTCACCTCGCGGAAACCAATCCAGATGAAAATTTGCACAGGCCTTGTTGAATGTGATAGAAAATAATACGTGAAGTCGAAAAATGCAGCAGGTCAATACCCGAGCCGCAGCATCTATCAAAACGTGGTCAAACTTAGCGCGGATTCGCCGCATTTTGAAGCAATGCGAGAAACCTTATTGGTGGGGCAGTTTCTTAATACAATCGCGTTGATGCTATCTTTTCGGAATCTTTTTGTCTGTAATGTACGAGCCACTTTCCACTGCATTCACCAATCAAGTTGATACCTTTCTTCAGAGATAGGGACGATGAATTCAGATTGTTGGCGGCGAAGGCGCGCCAAGTTTGACCAAGTTTGGATAGATCCTTCGGCTCGGGTATTGCCCTGCTGCATTTTTCGACTTCACATATCATTTTCTATTGCTTTCAACAATGCATGTGCAAATTTTCATCTGGATTGGTTTCCGCGAGGTGAAAGGATTCCCTTGTTAGCAATATTATCTCTTATTCTTTTCGATTCCTCTCTCATTCATCATTTCACCCGTTCTTCTCTTAGCCGGTCGGATGGCCGTAATGCTGAGACGCCGCTCAAGAAAAGAATAAAAAACAAAAATGAAAACGATGTCATGCCGTAATCCCTTTGTTCTCCCCTCAAATATCTCGGCTTTCGAAAAAGTGTGCCCAATTTTTCTCTTACAATGTCTGAATCATTTTGCCGAATGTTTCGGCATTCGGAAGGTCTCTCTCATTTTCGGCAGACCGCTATATCTCTCAACGTGTGCGCAAAATATATTTCGGAATGCCGACAAATATTTCGGCATGTGACGAAATTGACGAAAGAATACCACCCCTGTTCTACTTTACCGGTCCCAAGATATTTTACCGATCCCATAAAATTTTGCTTGTCCCATGAAAGTTTACCGGTCCCATGAATTAAAAACGATTTATGTTTTATCATTTTTGCATAATGTTTTTTTTCGTTGTATTGCGATAGTATCAACTCAATTACTCATTAGAGTTTGTCGTGCCTAAAAGAGATATCAGATCACTTTATCGAGGGATGGGGGTTGTATTTCTAGATACATCTGAAGAATATATTATATTGTATTTGAATTGTAAAATATCTTAAGCAAAAAATCAGAGAAGTTCCGATATTCTTCCTACCCTCCCTGAATACAAGACATTCTCGTAGAAACAATTTCATTTATAGAAAACATATTTTTAAATCCACTCACTTTGCCAATTTCATTTCTAATCGTGTAGTCAACTCTTGGAATCAGCTTAATAATAATATTATAATATGTCCTTCTGTAAAATCTTTCCGAAAATCCATCGCTTCATTACCGTCTTTGTAGGAATTTCTTTTTATTTGTAATTTTCATCTTTGCTACCCAAGTCGTAGCATCGTATTTATGCGTACTCCACTACCTATCAAATATTTTATCAGAAATTATACTTTACTTTCGCACCGCATGAAATATATTATTTATTTATTATTTATATTTATATTCGTGAGTTGTTCAGCCCTTGCTCTAACGTTGATCGACATTGAGATCTAGTCTCTATGGGAAGAATTCTTCCCGTATATATGGAAAACGTCTCGGAATAAAAAAGGAAACCAATGAGTTAGTGAGAAATCGCCTAACGTTTAGAGAACAAATGTGTAATGTGTGTCATTTCTCATTTATAAAGCGATTAAACGATATAACATTAATGAATCTACTTTTACAATACAGAAATCTTCAAACAATCTCAGAAACCAAATCAAAAAGAATATATTTTATTTGATTCAAAGAAGTGCATTTAAACCCTATGCAAAGAAAAATAATATTCTTTTTTAAAGTTTCCCCTCAAGTCTCTGCTATCTCTATCTACAGTATCGCCAGAAAGTAATCGGACACTTTTTCATTTTTTTATAACGTTTGATCCACGAAAGTAATCAAGCTGATCTTTTCAGCCAATGTACAGAATTTATCAGGGAATATTACCATGATGTGTTGGTGTAATTAAATTACTTCATTATTGCGTAGTGATGACGCAATCGAAGTACACTTTTCTGAAACTTTTCAAGTCTTTAATGAAAAGTCCTGTTCTTCTGAAACATTATGAGAGTGGAGACATGCACTGGTTCTGCATAGTCAACAAATCAGGAATGGATCTAACTCCGATTTCAAGCTGTAGCGGAGTTGCAAATTTGACCCCCAAACTTTAAAACTCAGCTTCTAGATGCGCTAACGACCCGTTCTAACAATAAGTGATAAAATGATGCTAGTGGTGAGTAATGTTAATCCCCAGACTATTGTAGTCATAGCTCTTCATTCGCCCTCGGGGCATGAAAAAAAAACAATTTTTTCGTAAGGACTGATTTTGAGACCCTACAGTTCAGAGGGCAGGTCTTATAAAATTATGGTTTCTGCGCAGGCAGCTTTGAAATGTATCATATATTTATTTCCCTTATTTCGGTTAAGTTCCGATTCCTTTCAGACCCGCAGCAAATGCTCGGCTGAGGGCTACTCGAAAAGATCAGCTTGATTACTTTCCTGGATCAAAAGTTATAAAAAATTGAAAAAGTGTCCGATTACTTTCTTGCGATACTGTATCTCACACCGTTCCGTGTCTTAATCGGGTCTTATCAAGCTTCATTCAAGAGAGAGAAAGACTCGAAGAAACGGAGGTTTGTTTACAAATTATTATGCATATGCGAGTCGAAATAGACGACAAATCGCAGGTAATCCAGCTGGATAAATTTCACTATTCATCTCATTTCACTTAGAGACGAAGAACAGCCAAGCTACCATTAATCTCATTTCATAAACACTATTGATTTTCGGCAACTGTCTGAATTTTGCTAATCTTTGTCTCATATTTCTTTAAACATCCTGATCTTCTCTTGATTGTACTTCATTGATTTCCTGACTGCATCCACTTTCATCTCATCTCACCCTCTCTCACTCACTCCTTCCTCCCTTTCTTATCCTTGCGACATGTTATAGGGCTATCTCTTCTACCCTCGTGGCTATTGGTCTCGCTTTATAGGCTATAGCGAAAGAAAGTGGGCGGATCGGAGAGAGAGCAGAGAGTTAGGAAAACAGACGTTTGATCACAATAGTCATATTCATTCTCTCTTACGTTTCACAGTATTCTGGTCCAAGCCATTTTTCTTCGAAAGCAAGACAAAGGAGAGACCATTGTATTCGAGAGAGTTTGTATGTTGAGCGGTCGTTCTTGCTTTGAAAGTCATGAGAACGCTGTGGTTTCTCTTTTGATACTGACAATTTTCTGTTTTTGGACCAGGCAATTTTGTACTCTTCATCTATCCCAATCCCCATTCCATTCTTTATCCATTATACCAATCTGTGCGGTCAGTCACGACCAAAATGAGAGTGTATTTGAATTTTTGAATTGTTGTTTCAAATATTGTCGCATCTTATTGATGTATGATAAATTTAATTTAATTTAAAACTTGCAAAAAAAAAATCTTAAACTTGCAAAACCGTCTGGGACAAAAAACCATAAAAGTGCTTCGATGTTCCTTGCTCTTCTTCCTTGTTTCTCTGTAATGAATATGCGTTGTTTCTTGCTGTGAATCGTACAAATTCATGTTTACGAGGGCACTAGGTCGGATGAGAACTCATCCATTTGGTCCTTGTTCCTCGGTTCTCTTCCGATCTAGTGACTAGTTACTTATTTTGACTATTGTAGATGTCCTATACACATCGATGTTTAAGGTGGTGTCCGGGGAATATTTTCGTGAACAAACTGTGAAGACAGAAAGATAGCAAAAGTTATTCTGCATACCTTACATAAATTAGTTTATGCTAATTTAGCTTATTGATCGCTAGAATCGTGAATGAATCATGCTTGATGTACAGGCAAAGGCGCGAAATTTTGAAAATAAGAAAGTTCGGCAATAGGGTTCGAACCCGCGACGTTGCGCTTACTAGACAGCGCCTTTACCACTACACCAAGGGATGCACGAATGGAAGTTCTAATTTCTTGCATATCATTTAGCCCTTGAATAGCCGATATGTTATGTATTTGCATAGACATTCGAGGGCCTCCATCTTTAACGATCTTCTTTATATGAAGGATACATGTGAATAAACTTAAAAGAAGAAGACATTAGAAGAATCAATATAGAATGAAAGGTATTTGAAAAGACGCTGATATTTCTATTACCAGGCCTTTTCACTTTAATAGTGCACATAAAATACTTCGTCGCAACTGTGGCAACATATCACGGATCTCCTGTAAAAGCGCATGAAATTTAGAACCTTTTTCGACAGCAAAAAAATCCGTCCTCTGATTCTATTGATAGCTGTCATAATGGCATAACTGACCGCGAAAACAACATTTCCAAACCCTGGACCCCGAAACGTGAATACTCTGGTATTTCCAAACTAGTAGTTTACTTACGTGACGTCACAGACTAGCAGTTTACTGTTAGTTTACTACTGGTGGAAGAACATTTGACGAAATGCAATACCGTATTATACACCACTTCTAGTAAACTCACGTTTAACTAGCCGTAGACTTGCAAGTCTACGGCTAGTGGGAAATAAAAGTAAACTACTAGTTTGAAAATATCAGAGTATCTATGCAACATTTATTTTCTAAATCTTTTATAAAAATGCATGCAAAAAATATGGATTTTGAAAAATGGCTTGTGTTTGAATAAAAATTTTTTACTTGGAAATTTCATAATATTTATGAAATTCTTAAACATTCGGCGGGAAAAAATTTATTAATTACGCCCTCATTTCTCCCTTCTTTCTTGGTGTGTATGAATACGAAGTACAGAGTTGATCATAGAATTAGATCAAGTGATACGAGTGTCACAGTATTGATATGCAAACTGGAAAAATATAAAATTGAATTAAAATATACATCGAATTGCAATTATAAAAATATTAAAGGTCAAATGGACGGGTTATGATGACTGCCACAATACATAGGAGCCTGCAGATCACAACTGCACAATTTGTCAATAGGTATTTCTTTTTTTAAAAAAGAAATAATTTTGCTACGAATAACACAGAATAATATTAATTATTTCAGTTGATACTTTGAAGTCTGGTGCTGCCGGAATTGTGATGACCGACACAAAATGTTGTCGTAACAAGTATTTCTGCTATGAATGTATCGCTGGATTTTATCGTTTCAACAAACGAGACCAAGTTCCCAATCGATGTCCAAACTGTCGTCAGGATTACGACCATTGTATCGAAGTTACGGTAGCAGTCAAAGATCGATCTACTTTTCGTTTCGAAGAGGCGAATCAATTTGCTTCTTTTTACTGTCCCAAGTACAATGTTAATTAGAGCAAATGATCCATGTTCATAACATAAATGATATTGAAGAAAACCTAATTTTTAAAAAAAATTTTATTATTGATGTATATTCCATTCTTGATGCATAATGATAAATTTTATTTGATTTATTTATTTATTTGTCATACACCCAAAGATGCGAAAATATTTGAACAGCAATTCAATAAAGAGTGAGGGAAGTTCGTGTTGGGAGGTGGTGATAGATAAAAAATCAATTGATTTCAACATGATGCTTGTTTTTTTAATAATTTTATTATAGTTGTTTATGTCATCATTAGACTATTTTTAATGGCGAAATATTTTTATAATCTTTGATACATTTGGAATTGACACATTATGAACGCTAAACATTATTGATCGAAGACTAGTGCAAAGTGCAAACACCTTGTCAAATTACCTTTCTTTATTCCCGATTATTATTTACTATTTAGCACTATTTTGTTCTTTTTATCTGTAAAATCTACATTATATTCTAGCACAACATTCATTTTAATATACATTTACACTATGAATGAATTCACAGAGAGAATATTCAAACACACAATATTTTTTTATTTTAAACTAGAATAAATTTCAGATTTCGAGAACGTTTCCTTTATTTTACTATTATTATTGTTCTGGGGTGGTACTCTTTCGTCAATTTCGGCACTGCCGAAATTTTCGGCGTGCCGAAATATTTCGCAGCTTGCCGAAACATTTCATGACTATAGCCGAAAATGATCAACCGAATCTCGCAAAAGACACAAGTTTGAGTGGGGAATATACCACCGAGCATCCGCATTACAATTTATCATTCAACCACTAGACTATGCTGCTTCATTTCATTCTCAATCATTCTTCGTCCTAGTACTTACAAGGGAATCCTTTCACCTCGCGGAAACCAATCCAGATGAAAATTTGCACAGGCCTTGTTGAATGTGATAGAAAATAATACGTGAAGTCGAAAAATGCAGCAGGTCAATACCCGAGCCGCAGCATCTATCAAAACTTGGTCAAACTTAGCGCGGATTCGCCGCATTTTGAAGCAATGAGAGAAACCTTATTGGTGGGGCAGTTTCTTAATACAATCGCGTTGATGCTATCTTTTCGGAATCTTTTTGTCTGTAATGTCCGAGCCACTTTCCACTGCATTCACCAATCAAGTTGATACCTTTCTTCAGAGATAGGGACGATGAATTCAGATTGTTGGCGGCGAAGGCGCGCCAAGTTTGACCAAGTTTGGATAGATCCTTCGGCTCGGGTATTGCCCTGCTGCATTTTTCGACTTCACATATCATTTTCTATTGCTTTCAACAATGCATGTGCAAATTTTCATCTGGATTGGTTTCCGCGAGGTGAAAGGATTCCCTTGTTAGCAATATTATCTCTTATTCTTTTCGATTCCTCTCTCATTCATCATTTCACCCGTTCTTCTCTTAGCCGGTCGGATGGCCGTAATGCTGAGACGCCGCTCAAGAAAAGAATAAAAAACAAAAATGAAAACGATGTCATGCCGTAATCCCTTTGTTCTCCCCTCAAATATTTCGGCTTTCGAAAAAGTGTGCCCAATTTTTCTCTTACAATGTCTGAATCATTTTGCCGAATGTTTCGGCATTCGGAAGGTCTCTCTCATTTTCGGCAGACCGCTATATCTCTCAACGTGTGCGCAAAATATATTTCGGAATGCCGACAAATATTTCGGCATGTGACGAAATTGACGAAAGAATACCACCCCTGTTCTACTTTACCGGTCCCAAGATATTTTACCGATCCCATAAAATTTTGCTTGTCCCATGAAAGTTTACCGGTCCCATGAATTAAAAACGATTTATGTTTTATCATTTTTGCATAATGTTTTTTTCGTTGTATTGCGATAGTATCAACTCAATTACTCATTAGAGTTTGTCGTGCCTAAAAGAGATATCAGATCAATTTATAGAGGGATGGGGGTTGTATTTCTAGATACATCTGAAGAATATACTATATTGTATTTGAATTGTAAAATATCTTAAGCAAAAAATCAGAGAAGTTCCGATATTCTTCCAACCCTCCCTGAATACAAGACATTCTCGTAGAAACAATTTCATTTATAGAAAACATATTTTTAAATCCACTCACTTTGCCAATTTCATTTCTTATCGTGTAGTCAACTCTTGGAATCAGCTTAATAATATGTAATATTATAATATGTCCTTCTGTAAAATCTTTCCGAAAATCCGTCGCTTCATTACCGTCTTTGTAGGAATTTCTTTTTATTTGTAATTTTCATCTTTGCTACCCAAGTCGTAGCGGTGATATGACACGTGTGAGAAATGAGAAAGGAAACGACCGATTGTGAGAAGGCGAGTTAGAAGAATGATATGAGAAATGTTTAATTGAACATTGAAGATGTGAGAAATGACATTCAACATGAATTCGTGGAAAGCGACATTTGGGAAAAATATGATGGGAATAAAAATATGTGAAATGTGACTTCAGAAAAATCTAATCAGAAATTGATTTTCAAGAAAAAATCATTTGTGAAAATACCGATGAGGAAACACCTAATCCTGAAATTCACAACAAGGAAATACCTCAACGGGAAACAAGTTTTGATTTTTTTGCTTAAGATCTCCGGTATTTTTTGCGGGGCACACCGCTGGGAGGCTAAATCTCGCGGGGTACACCGCGAGGAGCACCACGGTGTGGAAGGGACGGTGTGCCTCGCGCCCCACGGGGCACGCCGTCTTCCACCTCGCGGGGCACCGCGTTTAGAGGCCACAGCTCGCGGGGTACCCAGTCTAAAGGTTCTATCCAGCGATGTGCCCCACAGCGATTGAACGGTGTGCCCCGCGAGCAAAAAATACCAGAGATTGCAGTTATTGATGATAAATGTCCATAATTTCATTTACATCGGTAATTTCACAAATGTTTTTTTCCTGAACATCTTTTTCTAATTAATTGTTTTCCTAAACATCGTTTTCTAATCACATTTTTCCCAAATGTCGCTTTCCACGCTTTCATTTCAAATGTCATTTCTCACGTCTTCCATTTTCAATTATGCATTTCTCAGATCATTCCTCACATTATGCCCTGTCCGATTCGGTCGTTTCTTATCTCATTTCTCATTTCTGTCTCTTTCACATAATTCGTCTCTCAAGTGGAACTTCCATTCTCATTTCTCATACGTGTCATATCACCGTCGTAGCATCGTATTTATGCGTACTCCACTACCTATCAAATATTTTATCAGAAATTATACTTTACTTTCGCACCGCATAAAGTATATAATTTATTTATTATTTATATTTAAATTCGTGAGTTGTTCAGCCCTAGCTCCACCATTGATCGACATTGAAATCTAGTCTCTATGGGAAGAATTCTTCCCGTCTATATGGAAAACGTCTCGGAATAAAAAGGAAACCAATGAGTTAGTGAGAAATCGCCTAACGTTTAGAGAACAAATGTGTAATGTGTGTCATTTCTCATTTATAAAGCGATTAAATGATATAACATTAATGAATCTACTTTTACAATACAGAAATCTTCAAACAATCTCAGAAACCAAATCAAAAAGAATATATTTTATTTGATTCAAAGAAGTGCATTTAAAGAAGGGTCCCATGAGTTGGCATGACTGACTCCCGCCACGATAAGCATGCTGGCTATTGTTTATATTATATGGTAATTGGCGTAAGGGATAATGAGAAAATGAGAGAGAAAGTATGCAAATTCGATGAGCACTCTCTACATGCCTTGAAAGTTGTACTTTCAATGCTCATAGTGAGCTTTAAACATATCGGGAATCAATATTAGATATGTCTTTCGATTCGTGTGATGAATCTCTATCATTCTATCCGAACAGTCTTATTACGAAAAAACTCGTGGGTCTCCATCTTTAAACCCTATGCAAAGAAAAATAATATTCTTTTTTAAAGTTTCCCCTCAAGTCTCTGCTATCTCTATCTACAGTATCGCCAGAAAGTAATCGGACACTTTTTCATTTTTTTATAACGTTTGAAGTACACTTTTCTGAAACTTTTCAATTCTTTAATGAAAAGTCCTGTTCTTCTGAAACATTATGAGAGTGGAGACATGCACTAGGGCTGCATAGTCAACAAATCAGGAATGGATCTAACTCCGATTTCAAGCTGTAGCGGAGTTGCAAATTTGACCCCCAAAATTTAAAACTCAGCTTCTAGATGCGCTAACGACTCGTTCTAAGTGGTAAAATGATGCTAGTGGTGAGTAATGTTTATCCCCAGACTATTGTAGTCATAGCTCTTCATTCGCCCTCGGGGCATGAAAAAAAAACAATTTTTTCGTAAGGACTGATTTTGAGACCCTACAGTTCAGAGGGCAGGTCTTATAAAATTATGGTTTCTGCACAGGCAGCTTTGAAATGTATCATATATTTATTTCCCTTATTTCGGTTAAGTTCCGATTCCTTTCAGACCCGCAGCAAATGCTCGGCTGAGGGCTACTCGAAAAGATCAGCTTGATTACTTTCCTGGATCAAAAGTTATAAAAAATTGAAAAAGTGTCCGATTACTTTCTTGCGATACTGTATCTCACACCGTTCCGTGTCTTAATCGGGTCTTATCAAGCTTCATTCAAGAGAGAGAAAGACTCGAAGAAACGGAGGTTTGTTTACAAATTATTATGCATATGCGAGTCGAAATAGACGACAAATCGCAGGTAATCCAGCTGGATAAATTTCACTATTCATCTCATTTCACTTAGAGACGAAGAACAGCCAAGCTACCATTAATCTCATTTCATAAACACTATTGATTTTCGGCAACTGTCTGAATTTTGCTAATCTTTGTCTCATATTTCTTTAAACATCCTGATCTTCTCTTGATTGTACTTCATTGATTTCCTGACTGCATCCACTTTCATCTCATCTCACCCTCTCTCACTCACTCCTTCCTCCCTTTCTTATCCTTGCGACATGTTATAGGGCTATCTCTTCTACCCTCGTGGCTATTGGTCTCGCTTTATAGGCTATAGCGAAAGAAAGTGGGCGGATCGGAGAGAGAGCAGAGAGTTAGGAAAACAGACGTTTGATCACAATAGTCATATTCATTCTCTCTTACGTTTCTCTTTTGATACTGACAATTTTCTATTTTTGGACCAGGCAATTTTGTACTCTTCATCTATCCCAATCCCCATTCCATTCTTTATCCATTATACCAATCTGTGCGGTCAGTCACGACCAAAATGAGAGTGTATTTGAATTTTTGAATTGTTGTTTCAAATATTGTCGCATCTTATTGATGTATGATAAATTTAATTTAATTTAAAACTTGCAAAAAAAAAATCTTAAACTTGCAAAACCGCCTGGGACAAAAAACCATAAAAGTGCTTCGATGTTCCTTGCTCTTCTTCCCTGTTTCTCTGTAATGAATATGCGTTGTTTCTTGCTGTGAATCGTACAAATTCGTGTTTACGAAGGCACTAGGTCGGATGAGAACTCATCCATTTGGTCCTTGTTCCTCGGTTCTCTTCCGATCTAGTGACTAGTTACTTATTTTCACTATTGTAGATGTCCTATACACATCGATGTTAACGATCTTCCTTATATGAAGGATACATGTGAATAAAGCTAAAGTAAGAAGACATTAGAAGAATCACACTATGGAATGAAAGGTATTTGAAAAGACGCTGATATTTCTATTACCAGGCCTTTCAGCTTTTCACTTTAATAGTGAACATAAAATACTATGTCGCAACTGTGGCAACATATCACGGATCTCTTGTAAAAGCGCATGAAATTTAGAACCTTTTTCGACAGCAAAAAAAATCCGTCCTCTGATTCTATTGATAGCTGTCATAATGGCATAACTGACCGCGAAAACAACATTTCCAAACCCTGGACCCCGAAACGTGAATACTCTGGTATTTCCAAACTAGTAGTTTACTTACGTGACGTCACAGACTAGCAGTTTACTGTTAGTTTACTACTGGTGGAAGAACATTTGACGAAATGCAATACCGTATTATACACCACTTCTAGTAAACTCACGTTTAACTAGCCGTAGACTTGCAAGTCTACGGCTAGTGGGAAATAAAAGTAAACTACTAGTTTGAAAATATCAGAGTATCTATGCAACATTTATTTTCTAAATCTTTTATAAAAATGCATGCAAAAAATATGGATTTTGAAAAATGGCTGTGTGAGGCTTTGTGTTTGAATAAAAAATTTTTACTTGGAAATTTCATAATATTTATGAAATTCTTAAACATTCGGCGGGAAAAAATTTATTAATTACGCCCTCATTTCTCCCTTCTTTCTTGGTGTGTATGAATACGAAGTACAGAGTTGATCATAGAATTAGATCAAGTGATACGAGTGTCACAGTATTGATATGCAAACTGGAAAAATATAAAATTGAATTAAAATATACATCGAATTGCAATTATAAAAATATTAAAGGTCAAATGGACGGGTTATGATGACTGCCACAATACATAGGAGCCTGCAGATCACAACTGCACAATTTGTCAATAGGTATTTCTTTTTTTAAAAAAGAAATAATTTTGCTACGAATAACACAGAATAATATTAATTATTTCAGTTGATACTTTGAAGTCTGGTGCTGCCAGAATTGTGATGACCGACACAAAATGTTGTCGTAACAAGTATTTCTGCTATGAATGTGATTTTATCGTTTCAACAAACGAGACCAAGTTCCCAATCGATGTCCAAACTGTCGTCAGGATTACGACCATTGTATCGAAGTTACGGTAGCAGTCAAAGATCGATCTACTTTTCGTTTCGAAGAGGCGAATCAATTTGCATCTTTTTACTGTCCCAAGTACAATGTTAATTAGAGCAAATGGAACCTAAATTCCCCTTCTTCATTCATAACATAAATGATATTGAAGAAAACAGCAAACACTTTTATTCATTTTTATTTATTATTGATGTATATTCCATTATTGATGCATAATGATAAAGTTTATTTGATTTATTTATTTATTTGTCATACACCCAAAGATGCGAAAATATTTGAACAGCAATTAAATAAAGAGTGACGGAAGTTCGTGTTGGGAGGTGGTGATAGATAAAAAATAAATTGATTTCAACATGATGCTCATTCAAGATAATACATAACAATTTTGAGAATTGTTTCTCCTATGCAGCAAATATGTAGAGAAAAGTCAAGAGGACAGAGGGGACATCTCGGGACAAACGGAGATCCCATGTCAAGGGCGGGATTATGCTGTACTGTGTAGTTCATCGAAATCATCTTCAAATATGATACGTTTGGGTAGATTAAAAAAACAATCAAATATAATGTTTTTATAATTTTATTATAGTTGTTTATGTCATCATTAGACTATTTTTAATGGCGAAATATTTTATAATCTTTGATACATTTGGAATTAATAGCTCGTTAAAAAATAGTGGAAAACCGAAATCGGCGACTTTCCACTCGTTAAAAAATACCCGGAAAGTCGAGAATGGAAACATGAAATTTGAATTCACGCGCGCAAAGAGGTGCGGAAATTCAAATTCCTACTTCCCGTTATCGCTTTTTAGCAGTTAAAATGGAAATTCTACTTTCTGCTCGCTAAAAAAATTCAATCCGTGGAAATTCGCTGTCGGAAAGTCGTAATTTGAATTCCCGCACCTCTTTGCGTGCGCGCGAATTCAAATTTCGTGTTTCCATTTTCGACTTTCCGTGTACTTTTTTAACGGGTGGAAATTAGCCGATTTCGGTTTTCCTCTATTTCTTTAACGAGCCATAACAAATTATGGACGCTAAACATTATTGATCGAAGACTAGTGCAAAGTGCAAACAACTTGTCAAATTACCTTTCTTTATTTCCGATTATTATTTACTATTTATCACTATTTTGTTCTTTTTATCTGTAAAATCTACATTATTTTCTAGCACAAAATTCATTTTAATTTTTTTTTATGAATGAATTCACAGAGAGAATATTCAAACACACAATATTTTATTTTATTTTAAACTTTAGAATAAATTTCAGATTTCGAGAACGTTTCCTTTATTTTACTATTATTATTATTCTGTTCTACTTTACCGGTCCCAAGAAATTTTACCGGTCTCATAAAATTTTGCTTGTCCCATGAAAGTTTACCGGTCCCATGAATTAGAAACGATTTATGTTTTATCATTTTTCCATAATGTTTTTTTCGTTGTATTGCGATAGTATCAACTCAATTACTCATTAGAGTTTGTCGTGCCTAAAAGAGATATCAGATCACTTTATAGAGGGATGGGGATACATCTGAAGAATATACTATATTGTATTTGAATTGTAAAATATCTTAAAGGGAGACTGTCATTCAAAAATTTCTATTCAATATCATTTAATTTTATGCTAACTAGACAATGTAAAGTCAAAAAAAATTTTCTTTGAAACGTTTAGATGTTTTTTTAAACAAAAGATACAATAAATCGTTCCGATATGCACAGATCATGTACGGCTGAAGCCGATAAAACTAGGAAGTTTATAGATCACGCACTTCGGATCACTGTATAATTCGTTCAGAATTTTTTTATAATTTTTTTTCACTTATGTTTATGATGTCGAAGGCATCAGATAAGTTATATGACCTCAACTTGACTTGCTTGGCAGACTCCCTCTAAGCAAAATAACAGAGAAGTTCCGATATTCGTGAGTTGTTCAGCCCTTGCTCCACCATTGATCGACATTGAAATCTAGTCTCTATGGGAAGAATTCTTCCCGTCTATATGGAAAACGTCTCGGAATAAAAAAGGAAACCAATGAGTTAGTGAGAAATCTCCGAACGTTTAGAGAACACATGTGTAATGTGTGTCATTTCTCATTTATAAAGCGATCAAACGATATAACATTAATGAATCTACTTTTACAATACAGAAATCAAGTTTCTTCTTCAAACAATCGCAGAAACCAAATTAAAAAGAATATATTTTATTTGATTGCTGGCAGCCCTCAAAGAAATGCATTTAAATTATCTGCAAAGAAAATGAATATTCTTTTTCAATGTTTCCTCTCAAGTCTCTGCTATCTCTATCTATCTCACATCGTCCCGTGTCTTAATCCGGTCTTATCAAGCTTCATCCAAGAGAGAGAAAGACTCGAAGAAACGGAGGCTTGTTTACAAATTATTATGCATATGCGAGTCGAAATAGAAGACAAATCGAAGGTAATCCAGATGTGTAAATTTCACAATTTATCTCATTTCACTTAGAGAGGGAGAGCAGCCAAGCTACCATTAATCTCTCTGTCAGTCCACCAACACTATTGATTTTCGGCAACTAGTCTGAATTTTGCTAATCATTGTCTCATATTTCTTTAAACATCCTGATCTTCTCTTGATTGTCCGTCATTGATTTCCTGACTGCATCCACTTTCATCTCATCTCACCCTCTCTCACTCACTCCTTCCTACCTCTTTTATCCTTGCGGCAACGGGGGTCATGTTATAGGGCTATCTCTTCCACCCTCGTGGCTATTGGTCTCGCTTTATAGGCTATAGCGAAAGAAAGTGGGCGGATCGGAGAGAGAGCAGAGAGTTAGGAAAACATTTGCGAAAGAAAGTGGGCGGATCGGAGAGAGAGCAGAGAGTTAGGAAAACAGACGTTTGATCACACTAGTCATATTCATTCTGTCTTACATTTCTCTTTTGATAGGGACAATTTTCTATTTTTGGACCAGGCAATTTTGTACTCTTCATCTATCCCAATCCCCTTTCCATTCTTTATCAATTATACCAATCTGTGCGGTCAGGCACGACCAAAATGAGAGTGTATTTGAATTTTTGAATTGTTGTTTCAAATATTGTCGCATCTTATTGATGTATGATAAATTTAATTTAATTTAAAACTTGCAAAAAAAATCTTAAACTTGCAAAACCGCCTGGGACAAAAAACCATAAAAGTGCTTCGATGTTCCTTGCTCTTCTTCCCTGTTTCTCTGTAATGAATATGCGTTGTTTCTTGCTGTGAATCGTACAAATTCATGTTTACGAGGGCACTAGGTCGGATGAGAACTCATCCATTTGGTCCTTGTTCCTCGGTTCTCATCCATTTGGTCCTTGTTCCTCGGTTCTCATCCAGTCGGTCCTTGTTCCTCGGTTCTCATCCAGTTGGTCCTTGTTCCTCGGTTCTCATCCAGTTGGTCCTTGTTCCTCGGTTCTCATCCAGTCGGTCCTTGTTCCTCGGTTCTCATCCATTTGGTCCTTGTTCCTCGGTTCTCATCCATTTGGTCCTTGTTCCTCGGTTCTCATCCAGTTGGTCCTTGTTCCTCGGTTCTCATCCAGTCGGTCCTTGTTCCTCGGTTCTCATCCATTTGGTCCTTGTTCCTCGGTTCTCATCCAGTCGGTCCTTGTTCCTCGGTTCTCATCCAGTTGGTCCTTGTTCCTCGGTTCTCATCCAGTCGGTCCTTGTTCCTCGGTTCTCATCCATTTGGTCCTTGTTCCTCGGTTCTCATCCATTTGGTCCTTGTTCCTCGGTTCTCATCCAGTCGGTCCTTGTTCCTCGGTTCTCATCCATTTGGTCCTTGTTCCTCGGTTCTCATCCAGTTGATCCTTGTTCCTCGGTTCTCATCCAGTCGGTCCTTGTTCCTCGGTTCTCTTCCGATCTAGTGACTAGTGACTTATTTTGACTATTGTAGATGTCCTATACACATCGATGTTAACGATCTTCCTTATATGAAGGATATATGTGAATAAACTTAAAAGAAGAAGACATTAGAAGAATCACACTATGGAATGAAAGGTACAATGAAAGTGTATTTGAAAAGATGCTGATATTTCTAGTACCGGGACTAACTTCAGCTTTTTAATTTTTAAACTTTTATTTATTTTTTCTTTTAGGAGGGGATTGATTGTAAGAAGTAATTTTGCTACGAATAACACATAATGATATCAATTATTTCAGTTGAAACTTTGAAGTCTGGTGCTGCCAGAAATGTTATGACAAACACAAAATGTTGTCGTAACAAGTATTTCTGCTATGAATGTCTCGATGGATTTTATCGTTTCAACAAACGAGACCAAGCTCAAAATCGATGTCCAAACTGTCGTCAGGATTACGACCATTGTATCGAAGTTATGGTAGCAGTCAAAGATCGACCTACTTTTCGTTTCGAAGAGGCGAATCAATTTGCCTCTTTTTACTGTCCCAAGTACAATGTTAATTAGAGCAAATGGAACCTAAATTCCCCTTGTCATTCATAGCATAAATGATATTGAAGAAAACAGCAAACACTTTTATTCATTTTTATTTATTATTGATGTATATTCCATTATTGATGCATAATGATAAAGTTTATTTTATTTATTTATTTATTTGTCATACACCCAAAGATGCGAAAATATTTGAACAGCAATTAAATAAAGAGTGACGGAAGTTCGTGTTGGGAGGTGGTGATAGATAAAAAATAAATTGATTTCAACATGATGCTCGTTCAAGATATTGCATAACAAATTTGAGAATTGTTTCTGCTATTCAACAAATATGTAGTGAAAAGTCTAGAGGACAGAGGGGACACCTCGGGACAAACGGAGATCCCATGTCGAGGGCGGGATTATGCTGTACTGTGTAGTTCATCGAAATCATCTTCAAATATGATACGTTTGGGTAGATTTAAAAAAACAATCAAATATAATGTTTTTTTATAATTTTATTATAGTTGTTTATGTCATCATTAGACTATTTTTAATGGCGAAATATTTTTATAATCTTTGATACATTTGGAATTAATAGCTCGTTAAAAAATAGTGGAAAACCGAAATCGGCGACTTTCCACTCGTTAAAAAATACCCGGAAAGTCGAGAATTGAAACACGAAATTTGAATTCACGCGCGCAAAGAGGTGCGGGAATTCAAATTCCTACTTCCCGTTATCGCTTTTTAGCAGTTAAAATGGAAATTCTACTTTCTGCTCGCTAAAAAATTCAATCCGTGGAAATTCGCTGTCGGAAAGTCGTAATTTGAATTCCCGCACCTCTTTGCGTGCGCGCGAATTCAAATTTCGTGTTTCCATTTTCGACTTTCCGGGTACTTTTTTAACGGGTGGAAATTAGCCGATTTCGGTTTTCCTCTATTTCTTTAATGAGCCATAACAAATTATGAATGCTAAACATTACTGATCGAAGTCTGGTGCAAAGTGCAAACAACTTGTCAAATTACCTTTCTTTATTCCCGATTATTATTTACTATTTATCACTATTTTGTTCTTTTTATCTGTAAAATCTACATTATATTCTAGCACAAAATTCATTTTAATATAAATTTACACTATGAATGAATTCACAGAGAGAATATTCAAACACACAATATTTTTTCATTTTAAACTAGAATAAATTTCAGATTTCGAGAACGTTTCCTTTATTTTACTATTATTATTGTTCTGTTCTACTTTACCGGTCCCAAGAAATTTTACCGGTCCCATAAAATTTTGCTTGTCCCATGAAAGTTTACCGGTCCCATGAATTAAAAACGATTTATGTTTTATCATTTTTGCATAATGTTTTTTTTTCGTTGTATTGCGATAGTATCAATTCAATTACTCATTAGAGTTTGTCGTGCCTAAAAGAGATGTCAGATCACTTTATAGAGGGATGGGGGTTGTATTTCTAGATACATCTGAAGAATATACTATATATTCGATCATGACCCCGGGGTCATGGTCGAAAATTTCAAAATTTCTCAAGTTTGAAACGTTTTCATTTATGTGGCTTATTGTGAAGTACTTATGATGTGAATAATATTCAGCCAATGTTCAATGGCTGATCTCTCCTTTCAACCATTTTTTCGAAAATTTTCATTCTGATTGTGTGCAAAAAATCAGAATTGTATTTGAATCGGTTTCCAACTTGCTTTCTGTAACATTCTGTCATAGTACTTTGCAATGTACATAATCAATATGAAATTCGTTTATTTTCGAAAATTCAGTTTTTTTTTGCCATGACCCCGGGGTCATGGAAATCGATTTTTCAAAAGTGAGCCGGGATTTCAGTTCTACTATGTTTACTCATCATGAAACTTCACATTGTCATTGTCATTTGCTCATTGTCGCAGCATTCGAGTCGACAAACTGCAATATTTCAGAAATTTACCGAAAAAGTAGGCACCCAAATTGAATTTTTTGAATTTTCGAAAATAAACGATTTTCATATTGATTATGTACATTGTAAAGTCCTATTACCGAATGTTACAGAAAGCTAGTTGGAAACTGATTCAAGCACAATTCTGATTTTTCGCACGCAATCAGAATGAAAAATTTCGAAAAAATGGTTGAAAGGAGAGATCAGCCATTGAGTATTGGCTGAATATTATTCACATCATAAGTACTTCACAATAAGCCACATAAATGAAAACGTTTCAAACTTAAGAAATTTTGAAATTTTCGGACCATTTTCGGTCATGAAAATCGAAATTTTCAAATTGATCCAAGTGATTCGCTTCTTGTGTCATTTTACTCACCTCACCTCTAAACTTTGGGTAGACATCAATTCCGCACCAATCGTTTCGAAAATACAGCATTTGTTCGGGAAAATCATCTATGACGGAAGTTCGAGCGAAAAATTCGCAAAAATGGTCTAACGGGAAGAACCAAGTTTTAAGTGAAATCGATGCAGAATTTCTTAGGCTACAATACCTGGTCGGAAATGTTTGTCAGCGGCTACAAAAATCGATGATTTGTCCGGAAAAAACACAATTTTGAGTCAAAAAAGTGGTTTAGGAATCAACGCACATTCGATGCTAATAGTGAATTAGCAAGCACTGTGCACCCTAAACGCATCACAAATAGTATTTAGACTTCATCTCAACAATTTCAGAAATTATGATTTTTAAAAGTGTTTTTTTTGAAATTAATTTTTCTAATAGCCTGAGGGCATAAACAGGAAATTTCAGCTGTTTTGTGCAATAAAGGCCGATGACACTCCTAACACCCAAGTATGGACTACCAGTTCTCATTGCTAGCGCACGTGTCCAGGGGGTGGTCGAGTCTTAACGGCCATCTCTCTTAAGCAAAAAATCAGAGAAGTTCCGATATTCTTCCTACCCTCCCTGAATACAAGACATTCTCGTAGAAACAATTTCATTTATAGAAAACATATTTTTAAATCCACTCGCTTTGCCAATTTCATTTCTAATCGTGTAGTCAACTCTTGGAATCAGCTTAATAATAATATTATAATATGTCCTTCTGTAAAATCTTTCCGAAAATCCATCGCTTCATTACCGTCTTTGTAGGAATTTCTTTTTATTTGTAATTTTCATCTTTGCTACCCAAGTCGTAGCATCGTATTTATGCGTACTCCACTACCTATCAAATATTTTATCAGAAATTATACTTTACTTTCGCACCGCATAAAGTATATTATTTATTTATTATATATTTATATTCGTGAGTTGTTCAGCCCTTGCTCCACCATTGATCGACATTGAGATCTAGTCTCTATGGGAAGAATTCTTCCGTATATATGGAAAACGTCTCGGAATAAAAAAGGAAACCAATGAGTTAGTGAGAAATCGCCTAACGTTTAGAGAACAAATGTGTAATGTGTGTCATTTCTCATTTATAAAGCGATCAAACGATATAACATTATTGAATCTACTTTTACAATACAAATATATTTTATTTGATTGCTGGCAGCCCTCAAAGAAATGCATTTAAATTATCTGCAAAGAAAATGAATATTCTTTTTCAATGTTTCCTCTCAAGTCTCTGCTATCTCTATCTATCTCACATCGTCCCGTGTCTTAATCCGGTCTTATCAAGCTTCATCCAAGAGAGAGAAAGACTCGAAGAAACGGAGGTTTGTTTACAAATTATTATGCATATGCGAGTCGAAATAGACGACATATCGCGGATAATCCAAATGGATAAATTTCACAATTTATCTCATTTCACTTAGAGAGGGAGAGCAGCCAAGCTACCATTAATCTCTCTGTCAGTCCACCAACACTATTGATTTTCGGCAACTGTCTGAATTTTGCTAATCTTTGTCTCATATTTCTTTAAACATCCTGATCTTCTCTTGATTGTACTTCATTGATATCCTGACTGCATCCACTTTGATCTCATCTCACCCTCTCTCACTCACTCCTTCCTCCCTTTCTTATCCTTGCGACAATAGGTCATGTTATAGGGCTATCTCTTCTACCCTCGTGGCTATTGGTCTCGCTTTATAGGCTATAGCGAAAGAAAGTGGGCGGATCGGAGAGAGCAGAGAGTTAGGAAAACAGACGTTTGATCACACTAGTCATATTCATTCTATCTTACATATCTCTTTTGATAGGGACACTTTTCTGCTTTTTGGTCCAGGTAATTTTGAATTCTTCATCTAATAGACATCTATCCCTATCCCCTTCCATTCTTCATTCATACTATACTATTCTCTTCTGCGCGGTCAATCACGGCCAAAATGAGAGTGTATTTGAATTTTTGAATTGTTGTTTCAAATATTCTCGTATCCTATTGATATTGTATGATAAATTAGATTAAATTTAATTAAACTTGCAAAACTGCCTGGGACAATAAATAAACATAAAAGTGCTTCGATGGGACTTGCTCTTCTTCCCTGTTTCTCTGTAATGAATACGCGTTGTTTCTTGCTGTGAATCGTACAAATTCATGTTTACGAGGGCACTAGGTCGGATGAGAACTCATCCATTTGGTCCTTGTTCCTCGGTTCTCTTCCGATCTAGTGACTAGTTACTTATTTTCACTATTGTAGATGTCCTATACACATCGATGTTAACGATATTCCTTATATGAAGGATACATGTGAATAAACTTAAAAGAAGAAGACATTAGAAGAATCACACTATGGAATGAAAGGTACAATGAAAGTGTATTTGAAAAGATGCTGATATTTCTAGTACCGGGACTAACTTCAGCTTTTTAATTTTTAAACTTTTATTTATTTTTTCTTTTAGGAGGGGATTGATTGTAAGAAGTAATTTTGCTACGAATAACACATAATGATATCAATTATTTCAGTTGAAACTTTGAAGTCTGGTGCTGCCAGAAATGTTATGACAAACACAAAATGTTGTCGTAACAAGTATTTCTGCTATGAATGTCTCGATGGATTTTATCGTTTCAACAAACGAGACCAAGCTCAAAATCGATGTCCAAACTGTCGTCAGGATTACGACCATTGTATCGAAGTTATGGTAGCAGTCAAAGATCGACCTACTTTTCGTTTCGAAGAGGCGAATCAATTTGCCTCTTTTTACTGTCCCAAGTACAATGTTAATTAGAGCAAATGGAACCTAAATTCCCCTTGTCATTCATAGCATAAATGATATTGAAGAAAACAGCAAACACTTTTATTCATTTTTATTTATTATTGATGTATATTCCATTATTGATGCATAATGATAAAGTTTATTTGATTTATTTATTTATTTGTCATACACCCAAAGATGCGAAAATATTTGAACAGAAATTAAATAAAGAGTGACGGAAGTTCGTGTTGGGAGGTGGTGATAGATAAAAAATAAAGTGATTTCAACATGATGCTCGTTCAAGATATTGCATAACAAATTTGAGAATTGTTTCTGCTATTCAACAAATATGTAGTGAAAAGTCTAGAGGACAGAGGGGACACCTCGGGACAAACGGAGATCCCATGTCGAGGGCGGGATTATGCTGTACTGTGTAGTTCATCGAAATCATCTTCAAATATGATACGTTTGGGTAGATTTAAAAAAACAATCAAATATAATGTTTTTTTATAATTTTATTATAGTTGTTTATGTCATCATTAGACTATTTTTAATGGCGAAATATTTTTATAATCTTTGATACATTTGGAATTAATAGCTCGTTAAAAAATAGTGGAAAACCGAAATCGGCGACTTTCCACTCGTTAAAAAATACCCGGAAAGTCGAGAATGGAAACACGAAATTTGAATTCACGCGCGCAAAGAGGTGCGGGAATTCAAATTCCTACTTCCCGTTATCGCTTTTTAGCAGTTAAAATGGAAATTCTACTTTCTGCTCGCTAAAAAATTCAATCCGTGGAAATTCGCTGTCGGAAAGTCGTAATTTGAATTCCCGCACCTCTTTGCGTGCGCGCGAATTCAAATTTCGTGTTTCCATTTTCGACTTTCCGGGTACTTTTTTAACGGGTGGAAATTAGCCGATTTCGGTTTTCCTCTATTTCTTTAACGAGCCATAACAAATTATGAACGCTAAACATTACTGATCGAAGTCTTGTGCAAAGTGCAAACAACTTGTCAAATTACCTTTCTTTATTTCCGATTATTATTTACTATTTATCACTTTTTTGTTCTTTTTATCTGTAAAATCTACATTATATTCTAGCACAAAATTCATTTTAATATACATTTACAATATGAATGAATTCACAGAGAGAATATTCAAACACACAATATTTTTTAAAATTTTAAACTTGAAAATAAATTTCAGATTTCGAGAACGTTTCCTTTATTTTACTATTATTATTGTTCGGTTCTACTTTACCGGTCCCAAGAAATTTTACCGGTCTCATAAAATTTTGCTTGTCCCATGAAAGTTTACCGGTCCCATGAATTAAAAAACGATTTATGTTTTATCATTTTTGTGTAATGTTTACGATTTATGTTTTATCATTTTTGTGTAATGTTTTTTCGTTGTATTGCGATAGTATCAACTCAATTACTCATTAGAGTTTGTCGTGCCTAAAAGAGATATCAGATCACTTTATAGAGGGATGGGGGCTGTATTTCTAGATACATCTGAAGAATATACTATATTGTATTTGAATTGTAAAATATCTTAAGCAAAAAATCAGAGAAGTTCCGATATTCTTCCTACCCTCCCTGAATACAAGACATTCTCGTAGAAACAATTTCATTTATAGAAAACATATTTTTAAATCCACTCGCTTTGCCAATTTCATTTCTAATCGTGTAGTCAACTCTTGGAATCAGCTTAATAATAATATTATAATATGTCCTTCTGTAAAATCTTTCCGAAAATCCATCGCTTCATTACCGTCTTTGTAGGAATTTCTTTTTATTTGTAATTTTCATCTTTGCTACCCAAGTCGTAGCATCGTATTTATGCGTACTCCACTACCTATCAAATATTTTATCAGAAATTATACTTTACTTTCGCACCGCATAAAGTATATTATTTATTTATTATATATTTATATTCGTGAGTTGTTCAGCCCTTGCTCCACCATTGATCGACATTGAGATCTAGTCTCTATGGGAAGAATTCTTCCGTATATATGGAAAACGTCTCGGAATAAAAAAGGAAACCAATGAGTTAGTGAGAAATCGCCTAACGTTTAGAGAACAAATGTGTAATGTGTGTCATTTCTCATTTATAAAGCGATCAAACGATATAACATTATTGAATCAACTTTTACAATACAAATATATTTTATTTGATTGCTGGCAGCCCTCAAAGAAATGCATTTAAATTATCTGCAAAGAAAATGAATATTCTTTTTCAATGTTTCCTCTCAAGTCTCTGCTATCTCTATCTATCTCACATCGTCCCGTGTCTTAATCCGGTCTTATCAAGCTTCATCCAAGAGAGAGAAAGACTCGAAGAAACGGAGGTTTGTTTACAAATTATTATGCATATGCGAGTCGAAATAGACGACATATCGCGGATAATCCAAATGGATAAATTTCACAATTTATCTCATTTCACTTAGAGAGGGAGAGCAGCCAAGCTACCATTAATCTCTCTGTCAGTCCACCAACACTATTGATTTTCGGCAACTGTCTGAATTTTGCTAATCTTTGTCTCATATTTCTTTAAACATCCTGATCTTCTCTTGATTGTACTTCATTGATATCCTGACTGCATCCACTTTGATCTCATCTCACCCTCTCTCACTCACTCCTTCCTCCCTTTCTTATCCTTGCGACAATAGGTCATGTTATAGGGCTATCTCTTCTACCCTCGTGGCTATTGGTCTCGCTTTATAGGCTATAGCGAAAGAAAGTGGGCGGATCGGAGAGAGAGCAGAGAGTTAGGAAAACATTTGCGAAAGAAAGTGGGCGGATCGGAGAGAGAGCAGAGAGTTAGGAAAACAGACGTTTGATCACACTAGTCATATTCATTCTGTCTTACATTTCTCTTTTGATAGGGACAATTTTCTATTTTTGGACCAGGCAATTTTGTACTCTTCATCTATCCCAATCCCCTTTCCATTCTTTATCAATTATACCAATCTGTGCGGTCAGGCACGACCAAAATGAGAGTGTATTTGAAATTTTGAATTGTTGTTTCAAATATTGTCGCATCCTATTGATGTATGATAAATTAGATTAAATTTAATTAAACTTGCAAAACTGCCTGGGACAATAAAAAAAACATAAAAGTGCTTCGATGGGACTTGCTCTTCTTCCCTGTTTCTCTGTAATGAATATGCGTTGTTTCTTGCTGTGAATCGTACAAATTCATGTTTACGAGGGCACTAGGTCGGATGAGAACTCATCCATTTGGTCCTTGTTCCTCGGTTCTCATCCATTTGGTCCTTGTTCCTCGGTTCTCATCCAGTCGGTCCTTGTTCCTCGGTTCTCATCCATTTGGTCCTTGTTCCTCGGTTCTCATCCAGTTGGTCCTTGTTCCTCGGTTCTCATCCAGTCGGTCCTTGTTCCTCGGTTCTCATCCAGTTGGTCCTTGTTCCTCGGTTCTCATCCAGTTGGTCCTTGTTCCTCGGTTCTCATCCAGTTGGTCCTTGTTCCTCGGTTCTCATCCAGTTGGTCCTTGTTCCTCGGTTCTCATCCAGTCGGTCCTTGTTCCTCGGTTCTCATCCAGTTGGTCCTTGTTCCTCGGTTCTCATCCAGTCGGTCCTTGTTCCTCGGTTCTCATCCAGTCGGTCCTTGTTCCTCGGTTCTCATCCATTTGGTCCTTGTTCCTCGGTTCTCATCCAGTCGGTCCTTGTTCCTCGGTTCTCATCCAGTTGGTCCTTGTTCCTCGGTTCTCTTCCGATCTAGTGACTAGTGACTTATTTTGACTATTGTAGATGTCCTATACACATCGATGTTAACGATCTTCCTTATATGAAGGATATATGTGAATAAACTTAAAAGAAGAAGACATTAGAAGAATCACACTATGGAATGAAAGGTACAATGAAAGTGTATTTGAAAAGATGCTGATATTTCTAGTACCGGGACTAACTTCAGCTTTTTAATTTTTAAACTTTTATTTATTTTTTCTTTTAGGAGGGGATTGATTGTAAGAAGTAATTTTGCTACGAATAACACATAATGATATCAATTATTTCAGTTGAAACTTTGAAGTCTGGTGCTGCCAGAAATGTTATGACAAACACAAAATGTTGTCGTAACAAGTATTTCTGCTATGAATGTCTCGATGGATTTTATCGTTTCAACAAACGAGACCAAGCTCAAAATCGATGTCCAAACTGTCGTCAGGATTACGACCATTGTATCGAAGTTATGGTAGCAGTCAAAGATCGACCTACTTTTCGTTTCGAAGAGGCGAATCAATTTGCCTCTTTTTACTGTCCCAAGTACAATGTTAATTAGAGCAAATGGAACCTAAATTCCCCTTGTCATTCATAACATAAATGATATTGAAGAAAACAGCAAACACTTTTATTCATTTTTATTTATTATTGATGTATATTCCATTATTGATGCATAATGATAAAGTTTATTTGATTTATTTATTTATTTGTCATACACCCAAAGATGCGAAAATATTTGAACAGCAATTAAATAAAGAGTGACGGAAGTTCGTGTTGGGAGGTGGTGATAGATAAAAAATAAATTGATTTCAACATGATGCTCGTTCAAGATATTGCATAACAAATTTGAGAATTGTTTCTGTTATTCAACAAATATGTAGTGAAAAGTCTAGAGGACAGAGGGGACACCTCGGGACAAACGGAGATCCCATGTCAAGGGCGGGATTATGCTGTACTGTGTAGTTCATCGAAATCATCTTCAAATATGATACGTTTGGGTAGATTTAAAAAAACAATCAAATATAATGTTTTTTTATAATTTTATTATAGTTGTTTATGTCATCATTAGACTATTTTTAATGGCGAAATATTTTTATAATCTTTGATACATTTGGAATTAATAGCTCGTTAAAAAATAGTGGAAAACCGAAATCGGCGACTTTCCACTCGTTAAAAAATACCCGGAAAGTCGAGAATGGAAACACGAAATTTGAATTCACGCGCGCAAAGAGGTGCGGGAATTCAAATTCCTACTTCCCGTTATCGCTTTTTAGCAGTTAAAATGGAAATTCTACTTTCTGCTCGCTAAAAAATTCAATCCGTGGAAATTCGCTGTCGGAAAGTCGTAATTTGAATTCCCGCACCTCTTTGCGTGCGCGCGAATTCAAATTTCGTGTTTCCATTTTCGACTTTCCGGGTACTTTTTTAACGGGTGGAAATTAGCCGATTTCGGTTTTCCTCTATTTCTTTAATGAGCCATAACAAATTATGAACGCTAAACATTACTGATCGAAGTCTGGTGCAAAGTGCAAACAACTTGTCAAATTACCTTTCTTTATTCCCGATTATTATTTACTATTTATCACTATTTTGTTCTTTTTATCTGTAAAATCTACATTATATTCTAGCACAAAATTCATTTTAATATAAATTTACACTATGAATGAATTCACAGGGAGAATATTCAAACACACAATATTTTTTCATTTTAAACTAGAATAAATTTCAGATTTCGAGAACGTTTCCTTTATTTTACTATTATTATTGTTCTGTTCTACTTTACCGGTCCCATGAAAGTTTACCGGTCCCATGAATTAAAAACGATTTATGTTTTATCATTTTTGCATAATGTTTTTTTTTCGTTGTATTGCGATAGTATCAACTCAATTACTCATTAGAGTTTGTCGTGCCTAAAAGAGATGTCAGATCACTTTATAGAGGGATGGGGGTTGTATTTCTAGATACATCTGAAGAATATACTATATATTCGATCATGACCCCGGGGTCATGGTCGAAAATTTCAAAATTTCTCAAGTTTGAAACGTTTTCATTTATGTGGCTTATTGTGAAGTACTTATGATGTGAATAATATTCAGCCAATGTTCAATGGCTGATCTCACCTTTCAACCATTTTTTCGAAAATTTTCATTCTGATTGTGTGCAAAAAATCAGAATTGTATTTGAATCGGTTTCCAACTTGCTTTCTGTAACATTCTGTCATAGTACTTTGCAATGTACATAATCAATATGAAATTCGTTTATTTTCGAAAATTCAGTTTTTTTTTGCCATGACCCCGGGGTCATGGAAATCGATTTTTCAAAAGTGAGCCGAATGCCGGGATTTCAGTTCTACTATGTTTACTCATCATGAAACTTCACATTGTCATTGTCATTTGCTCATTGTCGCAGCATTCGAGTCGACAAACTGCAATATTTCAGAAATTTACCGAAAAAGTAGGCACCCAAATTGAATTTTTTGAATTTTCGAAAATAAACGATTTTCATATTGATTATGTACATTGTAAAGTCCTATTACCGAATGTTACAGAAAGCTAGTTGGAAACTGATTCAAGCACAATTCTGATTTTTCGCACGCAATCAGAATGAAAAATTTCGAAAAAATGGTTGAAAGGAGAGATCAGCCATTGAGTATTGGCTGAATATTATTCACATCATAAGTACTTCACAATAAGCCACATAAATGAAAACGTTTCAAACTTAAGAAATTTTGAAATTTTCGGACCATGACCCCCGGGTCATGAAAATCGAAATTTTCAAATTGATCCAAGTGATTCGCTTCTTGTGTCATTTTACTCACCTCTCCTCTAAACTTTGGGTAGACATCAATTCCGCACCAATCGTTTCGAAAATACAGCATTTGTTCGGGAAAATCATCTATGACGGAAGTTCGAGCGAAAAATTCGCAAAAATGGTCTAACGGGAAGAACCAAGTTTTAAGTGAAATCGATGCAGAATTTCTTAGGCTACAATACCTGGTCGGAAATGTTTGTCAGCGGCTACAAAAATCGATGATTTGTCCGGAAAAAAACACAATTTTGAGTCAAAAAAGTGGTTTAGGAATCAACGCACATTCGATGCTAATAGTGAATTAGCAAGCACTGTGCACCCTAAACGCATCACAAATAGTATTTAGACTTCATCTCAACAATTTCAGAAATTATGATTTTTAAAAGTGTTTTTTTTTAAATTAATTTTTCTAATTGCCTGAGGGCATAAACAGGAAATTTCAGCTGTTTTGTGTAATAAAGGCCGATGACACTACTAACACCCAAGTATGGACTACCAGTTCTCATTGCTAGCGCACGTGTCCAGGGGGTGGTCGAGTCTTAACGGCCATCTCTCTTAAGCAAAAAATCAGAGAAGTTCCGATATTCTTCCTACCCTCCCTGAATACAAGACATTCTCGTAGAAACAATTTCATTTATAGAAAACATATTTTTAAATCCACTCGCTTTGCCAATTTCATTTCTAATCGTGTAGTCAACTCTTGGAATCAGCTTAATAATAATATTATAATAGGTCCTTCTGTAAAATCTTTCCGAAAATCCATCGCTTCATTACCGTCTTTGTAGGAATTTCTTTTTATTTGTAATTTTCATCTTTGCTACCCAAGTCGTAGCATCGTATTTATGCGTACTCCACTACCTATCAAATATTTTATCAGAAATTATACTTTACTTTCGCACCGCATAAAGTATATTATTTATTTATTATATATTTATATTCGTGAGTTGTTCAGCCCTTGCTCCACCATTGATCGACATTGAGATCTAGTCTCTATGGGAAGAATTCTTCCGTATATATGGAAAACGTCTCGGAATAAAAAAGGAAACCAATGAGTTAGTGAGAAATCGCCTAACGTTTAGAGAACAAATGTGTAATGTGTGTCATTTCTCATTTATAAAGCGATCAAACGATATAACATTATTGAATCTACTTTTACAATACAAATATATTTTATTTGATTGCTGGCAGCCCTCAAAGAAATGCATTTAAATTATCTGCAAAGAAAATGAATATTCTTTTTCAATGTTTCCTCTCAAGTCTCTGCTATCTCTATCTATCTCACATCGTCCCGTGTCTTAATCCGGTCTTATCAAGCTTCATCCAAGAGAGAGAAAGACTCGAAGAAACGGAGGTTTGTTTACAAATTATTATGCATATGCGAGTCGAAATAGACGACATATCGCGGATAATCCAAATGGATAAATTTCACAATTTATCTCATTTCACTTAGAGAGGGAGAGCAGCCAAGCTACCATTAATCTCTCTGTCAGTCCACCAACACTATTGATTTTCGGCAACTGTCTGAATTTTGCTAATCTTTGTCTCATATTTCTTTAAACATCCTGATCTTCTCTTGATTGTACTTCATTGATATCCTGACTGCATCCACTTTCATCTCATCTCACCCTCTCTCACTCACTCCTTCCTCCCTTTATTATCCTTGCGACAATAGGTCATGTTATAGGGCTATCTCTTCTACCCTCGTGGCTATTGGTCTCGCTTTATAGGCTATAGCGAAAGAAAGTGGGCGGATCGGAGAGAGCAGAGAGTTAGGAAAACAGACGTTTGATCACACTAGTCATATTCATTCTATCTTACATATCTCTTTTGATAGGGACACTTTTCTGCTTTTTGGTCCAGGCAATTTTGAATTCTTCATCTAATAGACATCTATCCCTATCCCCTTCCATTCTTCATTCATACTATACTATTCTCTTCTGCGCGGTCAATCACGGCCAAAATGAGAGTGTATTTGAATTTTTGAATTGTTGTTTCAAATATTCTCGTATCCTATTGATATTGTATGATAAATTAGATTAAATTTAATTAAACTTGCAAAACTGCCTGGGACAATAAATAAACATAAAAGTGCTTCGATGGGACTTGCTCTTCTTCCCTGTTTCTCTGTAATGAATATGCGTTGTTTCTTGCTGTGAATCGTACAAATTCATGTTTACGAGGGCACTAGGTCGGATGAGAACTCATCCATTTGGTCCTTGTTCCTCGGTTCTCATCCATTTGGTCCTTGTTCCTCGGTTCTCATCCAGTCGGTCCTTGTTCCTCGGTTCTCATCCATTTGGTCCTTGTTCCTCGGTTCTCATCCAGTTGGTCCTTGTTCCTCGGTTCTCATCCAGTCGGTCCTTGTTCCTCGGTTCTCTTCCGATCTAGTGACTAGTGACTTATTTTCACTATTGTAGATGTCCTATACACATCGATGTTAACGATATTCCTTATATGAAGGATACATGTGAATAAACTTAAAAGAAGAAGACATTAGAAGAATCACACTATGGAATGAAAGGTACAATGAAAGTGTATTTGAAAAGATGCTGATATTTCTAGTACCGGGACTAACTTCAGCTCTTTAATTTGAAAACTTTTATTTATTTTTTCTTTTAGGAGGGGATTGATTGTAAGAAGTAATTTTGCTACGAATAACACAGAATAATATTAATTATTTCAGTTGATACTTTGAAGTCTGGTGCTGCCAGAAATGTTATGACAAACACAAAATGTTGTCGTCTCAAGTATTTCTGCTATGAATGTCTCGATGGATTTTATCGTTTCAACAAACGAGACCAAGCTCCCAATCGATGTCCAAACTGTCGTCAGGATTACGACCATTGTATCGAAGTTACGGTAGCAGTCAAAGATCGACCTACTTTTCGTTTCGAAGAGGCGAATCAATTTGCCTCTTTTTACTGTCCCAAGTACAATGTTAATTAGAGCAAATGGAACCTAAATTCCCCTTGTCATTCATAACATAAATTATATTGAAGAAAACAGCAAACACTTTTATTCATTTTTATTTATTATTGATGTATATTCCATTATTGATGCATAATGATAAAGTTTATTTGATTTATTTATTTATTTGTCATACACCCAAAGATGCGAAAATATTTGAACAGCAATTAAATAAAGAGTGACGGAAGTTCGTGTTGGGAGGTGGTGATAGATAAAAAATCAATTGATTTCAACATGATGCTCATTCAAGATAATACATAACAATTTTGAGAATTGTTTCTCCTATGCAGCAATTCTTCTGCCTTTTCTCTCTGCGGTTCGGTCGTTGGATTATTCGCTCTCCACTCTCGACTACACTCGCCTATTTCATCCAGAGAAAAGGATCAACAGTTGAGTCCCCTTCTAGAAGACTTTGGAAAGTCAGGAGCGGTATTTCCGTCTTGTCAAGCAGGCATATTGGACGAACAAGTTTTCGTGGGTTTTTAAACTATCATAATCAAGTTTCATATGCCGACGTTTTCTTGAATGGAGATGAATTCTCTCAGAGACGAAAGGATAAATCTTGTGGATAAGAAGATTCCCCCTGTTTTGGCCCTCTCTGCATTTAATATGCTGATAGATAAAGTATTATTATTATTATTATTATTATGCAGCAAATATGTAGTGAAAAGTCTAGAGGACAGAGGGGACATCTCGGGACAAACGGAGATCCCATGTCAAGGGCGGGATTATGCTGTACTGTGTAGTTCATCGAAATCATCTTCAAATATGATACGTTTGGGTAGATTAAAAAAACAATCAAATATAATGTTTTTTTAATAATTTTATTATAGTTGTTTATGTCATCATTAGACTATTTTTAATGGCCAAATATTTGTATAATCTTTGATACATTTGGAATAATTCACATTATGAACGCTAAACATTATTGATCGAAGACTAGTGCAAAGTGCAAACAACTTGTCAAATTACCTTTCTTTATTCCCGATTATTATTTACTATTTATCACTATTTTGTTCTTTTTATCTGTAAAATCTACATTATATTCTAGCACAACATTCGTTTTAATATACAGTAGCAGCCAAAAGTATTCGTACCCATATTTAGCAATGTCATATCTTTTGACTCAGATGAGCACTCAGGCTCATGTTTTGGCAGGATACTATAGTACTACAGTGCATCATATCCTACTCCCCTTGTTGTGATTCGTCGTCATATTATTGTGTAGCGATCCTAGAGCCTCTTTGTACATATACTGCGGAGTAGACTCCGCTATGTTAGCCATTCGAGCTAATTCATCGCTGTGAGAAAATCGAAATTTCCGACAACCCCTAAAATTGGGAAAAAATGTCATAACTCTTTGTTTAGTGAAGCTGGAGGCTCCAAACTTGTTAGAGACAATAGCCCATGAGTGATACAAAGTCTGACCGAGTATGAGCCCGATCGGTCGAATTTTGAGAAATTTCGAAAATTTATTTTTCTCATTTTTCGAGGTACAGGAAGTACCTGCCTAGGTTAATATCCATTCTGTTTAAAAGCCATATAGGGTGATGTAAACAATAAATTGTGGCAAACTTGTGCTTTTTGCAGGTGCGTGACAAGGATTGACAACTTTATCGCACCCAATTGCAGTCAGACATCAAATTTAATACAGATTGTTGTCAATGTGTCTAATAAATATTTGTGGTTGCAATTAAGGAATGAACTGTTGACAGACAAGAAAACTGAGGATGATACAAGTCATGACCAGAGAAATGTGCTTCTTTCTAGTCAGACAACAAAAAATCTTCTTTTTGATGTCAATCGATTCTTGCCTTCTCATTGACATCAAAACGAATATTTTTTGTTGTCTGAATAGAAAGAAGCACATTTCTCTAGTCATTCCATTTTTTGGTGCATTTTCACATCCTCATAATAATGAGACGATAGTTCATTAGTCAAAGCGGCGCACCTCAGACAGGTTTGGTGACGCGGCGGAGAGTGTGACAGAGAGAGTCATTTGATGCCATCTCGCACGCACACCCTCTCTAATGCAGCCCACCAAACCCGCCTGGCATCCGCCTCGCCCTCTTTATAAGTTGGAAAACGTGATTAGCCATTCATTGTTGCCTCGCTATTACAGAGGCTGAACTAACGTGTTCTGACATGTATCATCCTCAGTTTTCTTGTCTGTCTACAAAATAGTCACTATCTGTTGCCACATTTATTTATTTCATACATTGACTACAATCGTTCTACTTTTTGAAGTCGGACAACAAAGTTCTCCGATAAAGTTGTCAATCGTTTGCCGTTGTCACACACCTGCAAAAAGCACAAGTTTGCCAAAATTTATTGTTTACATCACCCTATATGTCTTCTATATATAATAGACGACAGTTTACTATTGTTTCATGAAACATCGAGTTCTTCGAGAGAAGTTATAGTTGGAGAAAAGAGGTAGAAAATAGTTAGGGCACGATTTTCTATAAATTAAATTGATTTTTTTCAGGGACTAAAAGAGCATCGATAGCCATTCTATTATATGAATCTTCTTTCCTCTTCATGATAATTGTTGTGGCAATGTCTGAGCTTAATCGGACAAATTCTAAGAATTTCGAAAATATCGTGAAAAAAAATTCTAACTTTTTCTACCTCATTTCACAAACTATAACTTCTCTCGAAGAACTCGATATTTCATGAAACAATAGTAAACTGTCGTCTACTATATATAGAAGACATCTGCCTGCTAAACAGAATATAAATTAACCCAGGCAGGTACTTCCTGTACCTTGAAAAATGATAAAAAATAATTTTCGA
Organism: Parapristionchus giblindavisi; assembly: GCA_943737045.1. Classification (NCBI taxonomy): domain Eukaryota; kingdom Metazoa; phylum Nematoda; class Chromadorea; order Rhabditida; family Diplogasteridae; genus Parapristionchus; species Parapristionchus giblindavisi. Next base: position 1,631,582 of record CALSFV010000005.1, read on the forward strand.
AATTTCTCAAAATTCAACCGATCAAGCTCATTCGCGGCCTGGTTGTGCATCACTCATGGATAATTATCACTACCAATTTTTGAGCTTACAGCAACACTGAACACAAAGTTATGACATTTTTTCCCAAATTCAGGGGTGTCGGAAATTTCGATTTTCGCGGAGGAATGAATTAGCTCGAATGGATCGCATAGCGGATTCTACTCCTCAGTAAATGTTGTTCATACACTGTTAACGACAAGTCTCAGAAAAATCCCGCTGATGAAATAATCACTGATGAGTAAGTACAAAGAGGCTCCAGGATCGCTACACAATAATACGACGACGATTCCTAACAACGAGAGTAGGATATGATGCACTGTAGTACTATAGTATCCTGCCAAAACATGAGCCTGGGTGCTCATCTGAGTCAAAAGATATGACATTGCTAAATATGGGTACGAATACTTTTGGCTGCTACTGTACATTTACACTATGAATGAATTCACAGAGAGAATATTCAAACACACAATATTTTTTTAAATTTTAAACTTTAGAATAAATTTCAGATTTCGAGAACGTTTCCTTTATTTTACTATTATTATTATTCTGTTCTACTTTACCGGTCCCAAGAAATTTTACCGGTCCCATAAAATTTTGCTTGTCCCATGAAAGTTTACCGGTCCCATGAATTAAAAACGATTTATGTTTTATCATTTTTGCATAATGTTTTTTTTTTCGTTGTATTGCGATAGTATCAACTCAATTACTCATTAGAGTTTGTCGTGCCTAAAAGAGATATCAGATCACTTTATAGAGGGATGGGGGTCTGAAGAATCTGAATCTGAACAGACATCTGAAGAATATACTATATTGTATTTGAATTGTAAAATATCTTAAGCAAAACAACAGAGAAGTTCCGATATTCGTGAGTTGTTCAGCCCTTGCTCCACCATTGATCGACATTGAAATCTAGTCTCTATGGGAAGAATTCTTCAAGTCTATATGGAAAACGTCTCGGAATAAAAAAGGAAACCAATGAGTTAGTGAGAAATCTCCGAACGTTTAGAGAACACATGTGTAATGTGTGTCATTCCTCATTTATAAAGCGATCAAACGATATAAAATTAATGAATTTACTTTTACAATACAGAAATCAAGTTTCTTCTTCAAACAATCTCAGAAACCAAATTAAAAAGAATATATTTTATTTGATTGCTGGCAGCCCTCAAAGAAATGCATTTAAATTATCTGCAAAGAAAATGAATATTCTTTTTCAATGTTTCCTCTCAAGTCTCTGCTATCTCTATCTATCTCACATCGTCCCGTGTCTTAATCCGGTCTTATCAAGCTTCATCCAAGAGAGAGAAAGACTCGAAGAAACGGAGGCTTGTTTACAAATTATTATGCATATGCGAGTCGAAATAGAAGACAAATCGTAGGTAATCCAGATGTGTAAATTTCACAATTTATCTCATTTCACTTAGAGAGGGAGAGCAGCCAAGCTACCATTAATCTCTCTGTCAGTCCACCAACACTATTGATTTTCGGCAACTAGTCTGAATTTTGCTTATCATTGTCTCATATTTCTTTAAACATCCTGATCTTCTCTTGATTGTCCGTTATTGATTTCCTGACTGCTTCCACTTTCATCTCATCTCACCCTCTCTCACTCACTCCTTCCTCCCTTTCTTATCCTTGCGACAATAGGTCATGTTATAGGGCTATCTCTTCTACCCTCGTGGCTATTGGTCTCGCTTTATAGGCTATAGCGAAATAAAGTGGGCGGATCGGAGAGAGAGCAGAGAGTTAGGAAAACAGACGTTAGATCACACTACTCTTATTCATTATGTCTTATATTTCTCTTTTGATACTGACAATTTTCTATTTTTGGACCAGGCAATTTTGTACTCTTCATCTATCCCAATCCCCTTTCCATTCTTTATCCATTATACCAATCTGTGCGGTCAGTCACGACCAAAATGAGAGTGTATTTGAATTTTTGAATTGTTGTTTCAAATATTGTCGAATCCTATTGATGTATGATAAATTAGATTAAATTTAATTAAACTTGCATAACTGCCTGGGACAAAAAAGCAAAAGTGCCTTGATGGGCCTTGCTCTTCTTCCCTATTTCTCTGTAATGAATACGCGTTTTTTTTCTTGCTGTGAATCGTACAAATTTGTGTTTCCGAGGGCACTAGGTCGGATGAGAAATAAATGGATGACAACCATTTGCATATGAGAAAGCTAGTGAATAAAAAAGTATGCAAAATTTTCTCATCCAGTCGGTCCTTGTTCCTCGGTTCTCATCCAGTCGGTCCTTGTTCCTCGGTTCTCATCCAGTTGGTCCTTGTTCCTCGGTTCTCATCCAGTCGGTCCTTGTTCCTCGGTTCTCATCCAGTCGGTCCTTGTTCCTCGGTTCTCATCCAGTCGGTCCTTGTTCCTCGGTTCTCATCCAGTCGGTCCTTGTTCCTCGGTTCTCATCCATTTGGTCCTTGTTCCTCGGTTCTCATCCATTTGGTCCTTGTTCCTCGGTTCTCATCCAGTTGGTCCTTGTTCCTCGGTTCTCATCCAGTCGGTCCTTGTTCCTCGGTTCTCATCCAGTCGGTCCTTGTTCCTCGGTTCTCATCCAGTCGGTCCTTGTTCCTCGGTTCTCATTCAGTTGGTCCTTGTTCCTCGGTTCTCATCCAGTTGGTCCTTGTTCCTCGGTTCTCATCCAGTCGGTCCTTGTTCCTCGGTTCTCATCCAGTCGGTCCTTGTTCCTCGGTTCTCATCCAGTCGGTCCTTGTTCCTCGGTTCTCATCCAGTCTGTTTTTTCCTAGTGCCTATTGTCTTATTTTGACTATTGTAGATGTCCTATACACATCGATGTTAACGATCTTCCTTATATGAAGGATACATGTCAATAAACTTAAAAGAAGAAGACATTAGAAGAATCACACTATGGAATGAAAGGTATTTGAAAATACACTGATATTTCTATTATAATTTACCGGGACTAACTTCAGCTCTTTAATTTTTAAACTTTTTTTTTCTTTTAGGAGGGGATTGATTGTAAGAAATAATTTTGCTACGAATAACACAGAATAATATTAATTATTTCAGTTGATACTTTGAAGTCTGGTGCTGCCAGAATTGTGATGACCGACACAAAATGTTGTCGTAACAAGTATTTCTGCTATGAATGTATCGCTGGATTTTATCGTTTCAACAAACGAGACCAAGTTCCCAATCGATGTCCAAACTGTCGTCAGGATTACGACCATTGTATCGAAGATATGGTAGCAGTCAAAGATCGATCTACTTTTCGTTTCGAAGAGGCGAATCAATTTGCTTCTTTTTACTGTCCCAAGTACAATGTTAATTAGAGCAAATGGAACCTAAATTCCCCTTCTTCATTCATAACTTAAATGATATTGAAGAAAACAGCAAACACTTTTATTCATTTTTATTTATTATTGATGTATATTCCATTCTTGATGCATAATGATAAATTTTATTTGATTTATTTATTTATTTGTCATACACCCAAAGATGCGAAAATATTTGAACAGCAATTCAATAAAGAGTGAGGAAAGTTCGTGTTGGGAGGTGGTGATAGATAAAAAATCAATTGATTTCAACATGATGCTCATTCAAGATAATACATAACAATTTTGAGAATTGTTTCTGCTATTCAACAAATATGTAGTGAAAAGTCTAGAGGACAGAGAGGACATCTCGGGACAAACGGAGATCCCATGTCAAGGGCGGGATTATGCTGTACTGTGTAGTTCATCGAAATCATCTTCAAATATGATACGTTTGGGTAGATTAAAAAAACAATCAAATATAATGTTTTTTTATAATTTTATTATAGCTGTTTATGTCATCATTAGACTATTTTTAATGGCGAAATATTTTTATAATCTTTGATACATTTGGAATTGACACATTATGAACGCTAAACATTATTGATCGAAGACTAGTGCAAAGTGCAAACAACTTGTCAAATTACCTTTCTTTATTCCCGATTATTATTTACTATTTATCACTATTTTGTTCTTTTTATCTGTAAAATCTACATTATATTCTAGCACAACATTCATTTTAATATACATTTACACTATGAATGAATTCACAGAGAGAATATTCAAACACACAATATTTTTTTTATTTTAAACTAGAATAAATTTCAGATTTCGAGAACGTTTCCTTTATTTTACTATTATTATTGTTCTGGGGTGGTACTCTTTCGTCAATTTCGGCACTGCCGAAATTTTCGGCGTGCCGAAATATTTCGCAGCTTGCCGAAACATTTCATGACTATAGCCGAAAATGATCAACCGAATCTCGCAAAAGACACAAGTTTGAGTGGGGAATATACCACCGAGCATCCGCATTACAATTTATCATTCAACCACTAGACTATGCTGCTTCATTTCATTCTCAATCATTCTTCGTCCTAGTACTTACAAGGGAATCCTTTCACCTCGCGGAAACCAATCCAGATGAAAATTTGCACAGGCCTTGTTGAATGTGATAGAAAATAATACGTGAAGTCGAAAAATGCAGCAGGTCAATACCCGAGCCGCAGCATCTATCAAAACTTGGTCAAACTTAGCGCGGATTCGCCGCATTTTGAAGCAATGAGAGAAACCTTATTGGTGGGGCAGTTTCTTAATACAATCGCGTTGATGCTATCTTTTCGGAATCTTTTTGTCTGTAATGTACGAGCCACTTTCCACTGCATTCACCAATCAAGTTGATACCTTTCTTCAGAGATAGGGACGATGAATTCAGATTGTTGGCGGCGAAGGCGCGCCAAGTTTGACCAAGTTTGGATAGATCCTTCGGCTCGGGTATTGCCCTGCTGCATTTTTCGACTTCACATATCATTTTCTATTGCTTTCAACAATGCATGTGCAAATTTTCATCTGGATTGTTTTCCGCGAGGTGAAAGGATTCCCTTGTTAGCAATATTATCTCTTATTCTTTTCGATTCCTCTCTCATTCATCATTTCACCCGTTCTTCTCTTAGCCGGTCGGATGGCCGTAATGCTGAGACGCCGCTCAAGAAAAGAATAAAAAACAAAAATGAAAACGATGTCATGCCGTAATCCATTTGTTCTCCCCTCAAATATCTCGGCTTTCGAAAAAGTGTGCCCAATTTTTCTCTTACAATGTCTGAATCATTTTGCCGAATGTTTCGGCATTCGGAAGGTCTCTCTCATTTTCGGCAGACCGCTATATCTCTCAACGTGTGCGCAAAATATATTTCGGAATGCCGACAAATATTTCGGCATGTGACGAAATTGACGAAAGAATACCACCCCTGTTCTACTTTACCGGTCCCAAGATATTTTACCGATCCCATAAAATTTTGCTTGTCCCATGAAAGTTTACCGGTCCCATGAATTAAAAACGATTTATGTTTTATCATTTTTGCATAATGTTTTTTTCGTTGTATTGCGATAGTATCAACTCAATTACTCATTAGAGTTTGTCGTGCCTAAAAGAGATGTCAGATCACTTTATAGAGGGATGGGGGTTGTATTTCTAGATACATCTGAAGAATATACTATATTGTATTTGAATTGTAAAATATCTTAAGCAAAAAATCAGAGAAGTTCCGATATTCTTCCAATCCTCCCTGAATACAAGACATTCTCGTAGAAACAATTTCATTTATAGAAAACATATTTTTAAATCCACTCACTTTGCCAATTTCATTTCTAATCGTGTAGTCAACTCTTGGAATCAGCTTAATAATAATATTATAATATGTCCTTCTGTAAAATCTTTCCGAAAATCCATCGCTTCATTACCGTCTTTGTAGGAATTTCTTTTTATTTGTAATTTTCATCTTTGCTACCCAAGTCGTAGCATCGTATTTATGCGTACTCCACTACCTATCAAATATTTTATCAGAAATTATACTTTACTTTCGCACCGCATAAAGTATATTATTTATTTATTATTTATATTTATATTCGTGAGTTGTTCAGCCCTTGCTCCACCATTGATCGACATTGAGATCTAGTCTCTATGGGAAGAATTCTTCCCGTCTATATGGAAAACGTCTCGGAATAAAAAAAGGAAACCAATGAGTTAGTGAGAAATCGCCTAACGTTTAGAGAACAAATGTGTAATGTGTGTCATTTCTCATTTATAAAGCGATTAAACGATATAACATTAATGAATCTACTTTTACAATACAGAAATCTTCAAACAATCTCAGAAACCAAATCAAAAAGAATATATTTTATTTGATTCAAAGAAGTGCATTTAAACCCTATGCAAAGAAAAATAATATTCTTTTTTAAAGTTTCCCCTCAAGTCTCTGCTATCTCTATCTACAGTATCGCCAGAAAGTAATCGGACACTTTTTCATTTTTTTATAACGTTTGATCCACGAAAGTAATCAAGCTGATCTTTTCAGCCAATGTACAGAATTTATCAGGGAATATTACCATGATGTGTTGGTGTAATTAAATTACTTCATTATTGCGTAGTGATGACGCAATCGAAGTACACTTTTCTGAAACTTTTCAATTCTTTAATGAAAAGTCCTGTTCTTCTGAAACATTATGAGAGTGGAGACATGCACTAGGGCTGCATAGTCAACAAATCAGGAATGGATCTAACTCCGATTTCAAGCTGTAGCGGAGTTGCAAATTTGACCCCCAAACTTTAAAACTCAGCTTCTAGATGCGCTAACGACCCGTTCTAACAATAAGTGGTAAACTGATGCTAGTGGTGAGTAATGTTAATCCCCAGACTATTGTAGTCATAGCTCTTCATTCGCCCTCGGGGCATGAAAAAAAAACAATTTTTTCGTAAGGACTGATTTTGAGACCCTACAGTTCAGAGGGCAGGTCTTATAAAATTATGGTTTCTGCGCAGGCAGCTTTGAAATGTATCATATATTTATTTCCCTTATTTCGGTTAAGTTCCGATTCCTTTCAGACCCGCAGCAAATGCTCGGCTGAGGGCTACTCGAAAAGATCAGCTTGATTACTTTCCTGGATCAAAAGTTATAAAAAATTGAAAAAGTGTCCGATTACTTTCTTGCGATACTGTATCTCACACCGTTCCGTGTCTTAATCGGGTCTTATCAAGCTTCATTCAAGAGAGAGAAAGACTCGAAGAAACGGAGGTTTGTTTACAAATTATTATGCATATGCGAGTCGAAATAGACGACAAATCGCAGGTAATCCAGCTGGATAAATTTCACTATTCATCTCATTTCACTTAGAGACGAAGAACAGCCAAGCTACCATTAATCTCATTTCATAAACACTATTGATTTTCGGCAACTGTCTGAATTTTGCTAATCTTTGTCTCATATTTCTTTAAACATCCTGATCTTCTCTTGATTGTACTTCATTGATTTCCTGACTGCATCCACTTTCATCTCATCTCACCCTCTCTCACTCACTCCTTCCTCCCTTTCTTATCCTTGCGACATGTTATAGGGCTATCTCTTCTACCCTCGTGGCTATTGGTCTCGCTTTATAGGTTATAGCGAAAGAAAGTGGGCGGATCGGAGAGAGAGCAGAGAGTTAGGAAAACAGACGTTTGATCACAATAGTCATATTCATTCTCTCTTACGTTTCTCTTTTGATACTGACAATTTTCTATTTTTGGACCAGGCAATTTTGTACTCTTCATCTATCCCAATCCCCTTTCCATTCTTTATCCATTATACCAATCTGTGCGGTCAGTCACGACCAAAATGAGAGTGTATTTGAATTTTTGAATTGTTGTTTCAAATATTGTCGCATCTTATTGATGTATGATAAATTTAATTTAATTTAAAACTTGCAAAAAAAATCTTAAACTTGCAAAACCGCCTGGGACAAAAAACCATAAAAGTGCTTCGATGTTCCTTGCTCTTCTTCCCTGTTTCTCTGTAATGAATATGCGTTGTTTCTTGCTGTGAATCGTACAAATTCATGTTTACGAGGGCACTAGGTCGGATGAGAACTCATCCATTTGGTCCTTGTTCCTCGGTTCTCTTCCGATCTAGTGACTAGTTACTTATTTTCACTATTGTAGATGTCCTATACACATCGATGTTAACGATCTTCTTTATATGAAGGATACATGTGAATAAACTTAAAAGAAGAAGACATTAGAAGAATCAATATAGAATGAAAGGTATTTGAAAAGACGCTGATATTTCTATTACCAGGCCTTTTCACTTTAATAGTGCACATAAAATACTTCGTCGCAACTGTGGCAACATATCACGGATCTCCTGTAAAAGCGCATGAAATTTAGAACCTTTTTCGACAGCAAAAAAATCCGTCCTCTGATTCTATTGATAGCTGTCATAATGGCATAACTGACCGCGAAAACAACATTTCCAAACCCTGGACCCCGAAACGTGAATACTCTGGTATTTCCAAACTAGTAGTTTACTTACGTGACGTCACAGACTAGCAGTTTACTGTTAGTTTACTACTGGTGGAAGAACATTTGACGAAATGCAATACCGTATTATACACCACTTCTAGTAAACTCACGTTTAACTAGCCGTAGACTTGCAAGTCTACGGCTAGTGGGAAATAAAAGTAAACTACTAGTTTGAAAATATCAGAGTATCTATGCAACATTTATTTTTTAAATCTTTTATAAAAATGCATGCAAAAAATATGGATTTTGAAAAATGGCTGTGTGAGGCTTTGTGTTTGAATAAAAATTTTTTACTTGGAAATTTCATAATATTTATGAAATTCTTAAACATTCGGCGGGAAAAAATTTATTAATTACGCCCTCATTTCTCCCTTCTTTCTTGGTGTGTATGAATACGAAGTACAAAGTTGATGATCATAGAATTAGATCAAGTGATACGAGTGTCACAGTATTGATATGCAAACTGGAAAAATATAAAATTGAATTAAAATATACATCGAATTGCAATTATAAAAATATTAAAGGTCAAATGGACGGGTTATGATGACTGCCACAATACATAGGAGCCTGCAGATCACAACTGCACAATTTGTCAATAGGTATTTCTTTTTTTAAAAAAGAAATAATTTTGCTACGAATAACACAGAATAATATTAATTATTTCAGTTGATACTTTGAAGTCTGGTGCTGCCAGAATTGTGATGACCGACACAAAATGTTGTCGTAACAAGTATTTCTGCTATGAATGTATCGCTGGATTTTATCGTTTCAACAAACGAGACCAAGTTCCCAATCGATGTCCAAACTGTCGTCAGGATTACGACCATTGTATCGAAGTTACGGTAGCAGTCAAAGATCGATCTACTTTTCGTTTCGAAGAGGCGAATCAATTTGCTTCTTTTTACTGTCCCAAGTACAATGTTAATTAGAGCAAATGATCCATGTTCATAACATAAATGATATTGAAGAAAACCTAATTTTTAAAAAAAATTTTATTATTGATGTATATTCCATTCTTGATGCATAATGATAAATTTTATTTGATTTATTTATTTATTTGTCATACACCCAAAGATGCGAAAATATTTGAACAGCAATTCAATAAAGAGTGAGGGAAGTTCGTGTTGGGAGGTGGTGATAGATAAAAAATCAATTGATTTCAACATGATGCTCATTCAAGATAATACATAACAATTTTGAGAATTGTTTCTCCTATGCAGCAAATATGTAGAGAAAAGTCAAGAGGACAGAGGGGACATCTCGGGACAAACGGAGATCCCATGTCAAGGGCGGGATTATGCTGTACTGTGTAGTTCATCGAAATCATCTTCAAATATGATACGTTTGGGTAGATTAAAAAACAATCAAATATAATGTTTTTTTATAATTTTATTATAGTTGTTTATGTCATCATTAGACTATTTTTAATGGCGAAATATTTTTATAATCTTTGATACATTTGGAATTGACACATTATGAACGCTAAACATTATTGATCGAAGACTAGTGCAAAGTGCAAACAACTTGTCAAATTACCTTTCTTTATTCCCGATTATTATTTACTATTTATCACTATTTTGTTCTTTTTATCTGTAAAATCTACATTATATTCTAGCACAACATTCATTTTAATATACATTTACACTATGAATGAATTCACAGAGAGAATATTCAAACACACAATATTTTTTTTATTTTAAACTAGAATAAATTTCAGATTTCGAGAACGTTTCCTTTATTTTACTATTATTATTGTTCTGGGGTGGTACTCTTTCGTCAATTTCGGCACTACCGAAATTTTCGGCGTGCCGAAATATTTCGCAGCTTGCCGAAACATTTCATGACTATAGCCGAAAATGATCAACCGAATCTCGCAAAAGACACAAGTTTGAGTGGGGAATATACCACCGAGCATCCGCATTACAATTTATCATTCAACCACTAGACTATGCTGCTTCATTTCATTCTCAATCATTCTTCGTCCTAGTACTTACAAGGGAATCCTTTCACCTCGCGGAAACCAATCCAGATGAAAATTTGCACAGGCCTTGTTGAATGTGATAGAAAATAATAGGTGAAGTCGAAAAATGCAGCAGGTCAATACCCGAGCCGCAGCATCTATCAAAACTTGGTCAAACTTAGCGCGGATTTTGAAGCAATGAGAGAAACCTTATTGGTGGGGCAGTTTCTTAATACAATCGCGTTGATGCTATCTTTTCGGAATCTTTTTGTCTGTAATGTACGAGCCACTTTCCACTGCATTCACCAACCAAGTTGATACCTTTCTTCAGAGATAGGGACGATGAATTCAGATTGTTGGCGGCGAAGGCGCGCCAAGTTTGACCAAGTTTGGATAGATCCTTCGGCTCGGGTATTGCCCTGCTGCATTTTTCGACTTCACATATCATTTTCTATTGCTTTCAACAATGCATGTGCAAATTTTCATCTGGATTGGTTTCCGCGAGGTGAAAGGATTCCCTTGTTAGCAATATTATCTCTTATTCTTTTCGATTCCTCTCTCATTCATCATTTCACCCGTTCTTCTCTTAGCCGGTCGGATGGCCGTAATGCTGAGACGCCGCTCAAGAAAAGAATAAAAAACAAAAATGAAAACGATGTCATGCCGTAATCCCTTTGTTCTCCCCTCAAATATCTCGGCTTTCGAAAAAGTGTGCCCAATTTTTCTCTTACAATGTCTGAATCATTTTGCCGAATGTTTCGGCATTCGGAAGGTCTCTCTCATTTTCGGCAGACCGCTATATCTCTCAACGTGTGCGCAAAATATATTTCGGAATGCCGAAAAATATTTCGGCATGTGACGAAATTGACGAAAGAATACCACCCCTGTTCTACTTTACCGGTCCCAAGATATTTTACCGATCCCATAAAATTTTGCTTGTCCCATGAAAGTTTACCGGTCCCATGAATTAAAAACGATTTATGTTTTATCATTTTTGCATAATGTTTTTTTTCGTTGTATCGCGATAGTATCAACTCAATTACTCATTAGAGTTTGTCGTGCCTAAAAGAGATATCAGATCAATTTATAGAGGGATGGGGGTTGTATTTCTAGATACATCTGAAGAATATACTATATTGTATTTGAATTGTAAAATATCTTAAGCAAAAAATCAGAGAAGTTCCGATATTCTTCCAATCCTCCCTGAATACAAGACATTCTCGTAGAAACAATTTCATTTATAGAAAACATATTTTTAAATCCACTCACTTTGCCAATTTCATTTCTAATCGTGTAGTCAACTCTTGGAATCAGCTTAATAATAATATTATAATATGTCCTTCTGTAAAATCTTTCCGAAAATCCATCGCTTCATTACCGTCTTTGTAGGAATTTCTTTTTATTTGTAATTTTCATCTTTGCTACCCAAGTCGTAGCATCGTATTTATGCGTACTCCACTACCTATCAAATATTTTATCAGAAATTATACTTTACTTTCGCACCGCATAAAGTATATTATTTATTTATTATTTATATTTATATTCGTGAGTTGTTCAGCCCTTGCTCCACCATTGATCGACATTGAGATCTAGTCTCTATGGGAAGAATTCTTCCCGTCTATATGGAAAACGTCTCGGAATAAAAAAGGAAACCAATGAGTTAGTGAGAAATCGCCTAACGTTTAGAGAACAAATGTGTAATGTGTGTCATTTCTCATTTATAAAGCGATTAAACGATATAACATTAATGAATCTACTTTTACAATACAGAAATCTTCAAACAATCTCAGAAACCAAATCAAAAAGAATATATTTTATTTGATTCAAAGAAGTGCATTTAAACCCTATGCAAAGAAAAATAATATTCTTTTTTAAAGTTTCCCCTCAAGTCTCTGCTATCTCTATCTACAGTATCGCCAGAAAGTAATCGGACACTTTTTCATTTTTTTATAACGTTTGATCCACGAAAGTAATCAAGCTGATCTTTTCAGCCAATGTACAGAATTTATCAGGGAATATTACCATGATGTGTTGGTGTAATTAAATTACTTCATTATTGCGTAGTGATGACGCAATCGAAGTACACTTTTCTGAAACTTTTCAATTCTTTAATGAAAAGTCCTGTTCTTCTGAAACATTATGAGAGTGGAGACATGCACTAGGGCTGCATAGTCAACAAATCAGGAATGGATCTAACTCCGATTTCAAGCTGTAGCGGAGTTGCAAATTTGACCCCCAAACTTTAAAACTCAGCTTCTAGATGCGCTAACGACCCGTTCTAACAATAAGTGGTAAAATGATGCTAGTGGTGAGTAATGTTAATCCCCAGACTATTGTAGTCATAGCTCTTCATTCGCCCTCGGGGCATGAAAAAAAAACAATTTTTTCGTAAGGACTGATTTTGAGACCCTACAGTTCAGAGGGCAGGTCTTATAAAATTATGGTTTCTGCGCAGGCAGCTTTGAAATGTATCATATATTTATTTCCCTTATTTCGGTTAAGTTCCGATTCCTTTCAGACCCGCAGCAAATGCTCGGCTGAGGGCTACTCGAAAAGATCAGCTTGATTACTTTCCTGGATCAAAAGTTATAAAAAATTGAAAAAGTGTCCGATTACTTTCTTGCGATACTGTATCTCACACCGTTCCGTGTCTTAATCGGGTCTTATCAAGCTTCATTCAAGAGAGAGAAAGACTCGAAGAAACGGAGGTTTGTTTACAAATTATTATGCATATGCGAGTCGAAATAGACGACAAATCGCAGGTAATCCAGCTGGATAAATTTCACTATTCATCTCATTTCACTTAGAGACGAAGAACAGCCAAGCTACCATTAATCTCATTTCATAAACACTATTGATTTTCGGCAACTGTCTGAATTTTGCTAATCTTTGTCTCATATTTCTTTAAACATCCTGATCTTCTCTTGATTGTACTTCATTGATTTCCTGACTGCATCCACTTTCATCTCATCTCACCCTCTCTCACTCACTCCTTCCTCCCTTTCTTATCCTTGCGACATGTTATAGGGCTATCTCTTCTACCCTCGTGGCTATTGGTCTCGCTTTATAGGCTATAGCGAAAGAAAGTGGGCGGATCGGAGAGAGAGCAGAGAGTTAGGAAAACAGACGTTTGATCACAATAGTCATATTCATTCTCTCTTACGTTTCTCTTTTGATACTGACAATTTTCTATTTTTGGACCAGGCAATTTTGTACTCTTCATCTATCCCAATCCCCTTTCCATTCTTTATCCATTATACCAATCTGTGCGGTCAGTCACGACCAAAATGAGAGTGTATTTGAATTTTTGAATTGTTGTTTCAAATATTGTCGCATCTTATTGATGTATGATAAATTTAATTTAATTTAAAACTTGCAAAAAAAATCTTAAACTTGCAAAACCGCCTGGGACAAAAAACCATAAAAGTGCTTCGATGTTCCTTGCTCTTCTTCCCTGTTTCTCTGTAATGAATATGCGTTGTTTCTTGCTGTGAATCGTACAAATTCATGTTTACGAGGGCACTAGGTCGGATGAGAACTCATCCATTTGGTCCTTGTTCCTCGGTTCTCATCCATTTGGTCCTTGTTCCTCGGTTCTCATCCAGTCGGTCCTTGTTCCTCGGTTCTCATCCATTTGGTCCTTGTTCCTCGGTTCTCATCCATTTGGTCCTTGTTCCTCGGTTCTCATCCAGTCGGTCCTTGTTCCTCGGTTCTCATCCATTTGGTCCTTGTTCCTCGGTTCTCATCCAGTTGGTCCTTGTTCCTCGGTTCTCATCCAGTTGGTCCTTGTTCCTCGGTTCTCATCCAGTCGGTCCTTGTTCCTCGGTTCTCATCCAGTCGGTCCTTGTTCCTCGGTTCTCATCCAGTCGGTCCTTGTTCCTCGGTTCTCATCCATTTGGTCCTTGTTCCTCGGTTCTCATCCAGTTGGTCCTTGTTCCTCGGTTCTCATCCAGTTGGTCCTTGTTCCTCGGTTCTCATCCAGTCGGTCCTTGTTCCTCGGTTCTCATCCAGTTGGTCCTTGTTCCTCGGTTCTCATCCAGTCGGTCCTTGTTCCTCGGTTCTCTTCCGATCTAGTGACTAGTGACTTATTTTCACTATTGTAGATGTCCTATACACATCGATGTTAACGATCTTCCTTATATGAAGGATATATGTGAATAAACTTAAAAGAAGAAGACATTAGAAGAATCACACTATGGAATGAAAGGTATTTGAAAAGACGCTGATATTTCTATTACCAGGCCTTTCAGCTTTTCACTTTAATAGTGAACATAAAATACTATGTCGCAACTGTGGCAACATATCACGGATCTCCTGTAAAAGCGCATGAAATTTAGAACTTTTTTCGACAGCAAAAAAAATCCGTCCTCTGATTCTATTGATAGCTGTCATAATGGCATAACTGACCGCGAAAACAACATTTCTAAACCCTGGCCCCCGAAACGTGAATACTCTGGTATTTCCAAACTAGTAGTTTACTTACGTGACGTCACAGACTTGCAGTTTACTGTTAGTTTACTACTAGTGGAAGAACATTTGACGAAATGCAATACCGTATTATACACCACTTCTAGTAAACTTACGTTTAACTAGCTGTAGACTTGCAAGTCTACGGCTAGTGGGAAATAAAAGTAAACTACTAGTTTGAAAATATCAGAGTATCTATGCAACATTTATTTTCTAAATCTTTTATAAAAATGCATGCAAAAAATATGGATTTTGATAAATGGCTGTGTGAGGCTTTGTGTTTGAATAAAAATTTTTTACTTGGAAATTTCATAATATTTATGAAATTCTTAAACATTCGGCGGGAAAAAATTTATTAATTACGCCCTCATTTCTCCCTTCTTTCTTGGTTTGTATGAATACGAAGTACAGAGTTGATCATAGAATTAGATCAAGTGATACGAGTGTCACAGTATTGATATGCAAACTGGAAAAATATAAAATTGAATTAAAATATACATCGAATTGCAATTATAAAAATATTAAAGGTCAAATGGACGGGTTATGATGACTGCCACAATACATAGGAGCCTGCAGATCACAACTGCACAATTTGTCAATAGGTATTTCTTTTTTTAAAAAAGAAATAATTTTGCTACGAATAACACAGAATAATATTAATTATTTCAGTTGATACTTTGAAGTCTGGTGCTGCCAGAATTGTGATGACCGACACAAAATGTTGTCGTAACAAGTATTTCTGCTATGAATGTATCGCTGGATTTTATCGTTTCAACAAACGAGACCAAGTTCCCAATCGATGTCCAAACTGTCGTCAGGATTACGACCATTGTATCGAAGATATGGTAGCAGTCAAAGATCGATCTACTTTTCGTTTCGAAGAGGCGAATCAATTTGCTTCTTTTTACTGTCCCAAGTACAATGTTAATTAGAGCAAATGATCCATGTTCATAACATAAATGATATTGAAGAAAACATAATTTTAAAAAAAAATTTTATTGATGTATTCTGTAATTTTATAATGTAATTTTATTGATATTGATGTATTCATTCTTGATGCATAATGATAAATTTTATTTGTTTTATTTATTTATTTATTTGTCATACACCCAAAGATGCGAAAATATTTGAACAGCAATTAAATAAAGAGCGAGGGAAGTTAGTGTTGGGAGGTGGTGATAGATAAAAAATCAATTGATTTCAACATGATGCTCATTCAAGATAATACATAACAATTTTGAGAATTGTTTCTGCTATTCTACAAATATGTAGTGAAAAGTCTAGAGGACAGAGGGGACATCTCGGGACAAACGGAGATCCCATGTCAAGGGCGGGATTATGCTGTACTGTGTAGTTCATCGAAATCATCTTCAAATATGATACGTTTGGGTAGATTAAAAAAACAATCAAATACAATGTTTTTTTATAATTTTATTATAGTTGTTTATGTCATCATTAGACTATTTTTAATGGCGAAATATTTTTATAATCTTTGATACATTTGGAATTGACACATTATGAACGCTAAACATTATTGATCGAAGACTAGTGCAAAGTGCAAACAACTTGTCAAATTACCTTTCTTTATTCCCGATTATTATTTACTATTTATCACTATTTTGTTCTTTTTATCTGTAAAATCTACATTATATTCTAGCACAACATTCATTTTAATATACATTTACACTATGAATGAATTCACAGAGAGAATATTCAAACACACAATATTTTTTTTATTTTAAACTAGAATAAATTTCAGATTTCGAGAACGTTTCCTTTATTTTACTATTATTATTGTTCTGGGGTGGTACTCTTTCGTCAATTTCGGCACTGCCGAAATTTTCGGCGTGCCGAAATATTTCGCAGCTTGCCGAAACATTTCATGACTATAGCCGAAAATGATCAACCGAATCTCGCAAAAGACACAAGTTTGAGTGGGGAATATACCACCGAGCATCCGCATTACAATTTATCATTCAACCACTAGACTATGCTGCTTCATTTCATTCTCAATCATTCTTCGTCCTAGTACTTACAAGGGAATCCTTTCACCTCGCGGAAACCAATCCAGATGAAAATTTGCACAGGCCTTGTTGAATGTGATAGAAAATAATACGTGAAGTCGAAAAATGCAGCAGGTCAATACCCGAGCCGCAGCATCTATCAAAACTTGGTCAAACTTAGCGCGGATTCGCCGCATTTTGAAGCAATGAGAGAAACCTTATTGGTGGGGCAGTTTCTTAATACAATCGCGTTGATGCTATCTTTTCGGAATCTTTTTGTCTGTAATGTCGAGCCACTTTCCACTGCATTCACCAATCAAGTTGATACCTTTCTTCAGAGATAGGGACGATGAATTCAGATTGTTGGCGGCGAAGGCGCGCCAAGTTTGACCAAGTTTGGATAGATCCTTCGGCTCGGGTATTGCCCTGCTGCATTTTTCGACTTCACATATCATTTTCTATTGCTTTCAACAATGCATGTGCAAATTTTCATCTGGATTGGTTTCCGCGAGGTGAAAGGATTCCCTTGTTAGCAATATTATCTCTTATTCTTTTCGATTCCTCTCTCATTCATCATTTCACCCGTTCTTCTCTTAGCCGGTCGGATGGCCGTAATGCTGAGACGCCGCTCAAGAAAAGAATAAAAAACAAAAATGAAAACGATGTCATGCCGTAATCCCTTTGTTCTCCCCTCAAATATCTCGGCTTTCGAAAAAGTGTGCCCAATTTTTCTCTTACAATGTCTGAATCATTTTGCCGAATGTTTCGGCATTCGGAAGGTCTCTCTCATTTTCGGCAGACCGCTATATCTCTCAACGTGTGCGCGAAATATATTTCGGAATGCCGAAAAATATTTCGGCATGTGACGAAATTGACGAAAGAATACCACCCCTGTTCTACTTTACCGGTCCCAAGATATTTTACCGATCCCATAAAATTTTGCTTGTCCCATGAAAGTTTACTGGTCCCATGAATTAAAAACGATTTATGTTTTATCATTTTTGCATAATGTTTTTTTTTCCGTTGTATTGCGATAGTATCAACTCAATTACTCATTAGAGTTTGTCGTGCCTAAAAGAGATATCAGATCAATTTATAGAGGGATGGGGGTTGTATTTCTAGATACATCTGAAGAATATACTATATTGTATTTGAATTGTAAAATATCTTAAGCAAAAAATCAGAGAGGTTCCGATATTCTTCCAACCCTCCCTGAATACAAGACATTCTCGTAGAAACAATTTCATTTATAGAAAACATATTTTTAAATCCACTCACTTTGCCAATTTCATTTCTAATCGTGTAGTCAACTCTTGGAATCAGCTTAATAATAATATTATAATATGTCCTTCTGTAAAATCTTTCCGAAAATCCATCGCTTCATTACCGTCTTTGTAGGAATTTCTTTTTATTTGTAATTTTCATCTTTGCTACCCAAGTCGTAGCATCGTATTTATGCGTACTCCACTACCTATCAAATATTTTATCAGAAATTATACTTTACTTTCGCACCGCATAAAGTATATAATTTATTTATTATTTATATTTATATTCGTGAGTTGTTCAGCCCTTGCTCTAACGTTGATCGACATTGAGATCTAGTCTCTATGGGAAGAATTCTTCCCGTCTATATGGAAAACGTCTCAGAATAAAAAAGGAAACCAATGAGTTAGTGAGAAATCGCCTAACGTTTAGAGAACAAATGTGTAATGTGTGTCATTTCTCATTTATAAAGCGATTAAACGATATAACATTAATGAATCTACTTTTACAATACAGAAATCTTCAAACAATCTCAGAAACCAAATCAAAAAGAATATATTTTATTTGATTCAAAGAAGTGCATTTAAACCCTATGCAAAGAAAAATAATATTCTTTTTTAAAGTTTCCCCTCAAGTCTCTGCTATCTCTATCTACAGTATCGCCAGAAAGTAATCGGACACTTTTTCATTTTTTTATAACGTTTGATCCACGAAAGTAATCAAGCTGATCTTTTCAGCCAATGTACAGAATTTATCAGGGAATATTACCATGATGTGTTGGTGTAATTAAATTACTTCATTATTGCGTAGTGATGACGCAATCGAAGTACACTTTTCTGAAACTTTTCAATTCTTTAATGAAAAGTCCTGTTCTTCTGAAACATTATGAGAGTGGAGACATGCACTAGGGCTGCATAGTCAACAAATCAGGAATGGATCTAACTCCGATTTCAAGCTGTAGCGGAGTTGCAAATTTGACCCCCAAACTTTAAAACTCAGCTTCTAGATGCGCTAACGACCCGTTCTAACAATAAGTGGTAAAATGATGCTAGTGGTGAGTAATGTTAATCCCCAGACTATTGTAGTCATAGCTCTTCATTCGCCCTCGGGGCATGAAAAAAAACAATTTTTCGTAAGGACTGATTTTGAGACCCTACAGTTCAGAGGGCAGGTCTTATAAAATTATGGTTTCTGCGCAGGCAGCTTTGAAATGTATCATATATTTATTTCCCTTATTTCGGTTAAGTTCCGATTCCTTTCAGACCCGCAGCAAATGCTCGGCTGAGGGCTACTCGAAAAGATCAGCTTGATTACTTTCCTGGATCAAAAGTTATAAAAAATTGAAAAAGTGTCCGATTACTTTCTTGCGATACTGTATCTCACACCGTTCCGTGTCTTAATCGGGTCTTATCAAGCTTCATTCAAGAGAGAGAAAGACTCGAAGAAACGGAGGTTTGTTTACAAATTATTATGCATATGCGAGTCGAAATAGACGACAAATCGCAGGTAATCCAGCTGGATAAATTTCACTATTCATCTCATTTCACTTAGAGACGAAGAACAGCCAAGCTACCATTAATCTCATTTCATAAACACTATTGATTTTCGGCAACTGTCTGAATTTTGCTAATCTTTGTCTCATATTTCTTTAAACATCCTGATCTTCTCTTGATTGTACTTCATTGATTTCCTGACTGCATCCACTTTCATCTCATCTCACCCTCTCTCACTCACTCCTTCCTCCCTTTCTTATCCTTGCGACATGTTATAGGGCTATCTCTTCTACCCTCGTGGCTATTGGTCTCACTTTATAGGCTATAGCGAAATAAAGTGGGCGGATCGGAGAGAGCAGAGAGTTAGGAAAACAGACGTTTGATCACACTAGTCATATTCATTCTATCTTACATATCTCTTTTGATAGGGACACTTTTCTGCTTTTTGGTCCAGGCAATTTTGAATTCTTCATCTAATAGACATCTATCCCTATCCCCTTCCATTCTTCATTCATACTATACTATTCTCTTCTGCGCGGTCAATCACGGCCAAAATGAGAGTGTATTTGAATTTTTGAATTGTTGTTTCAAATATTCTCGTATCCTATTGATATTGTATGATAAATTAGATTAAATTTAATTAAACTTGCAAAACTGCCTGGGACAATAAATAAACATAAAAGTGCTTCGATGGGACTTGCTCTTCTTCCCTGTTTCTCTGTAATGAATATGCGTTGTTTCTTGCTGTGAATCGTACAAATTCATGTTTACGAGGGCACTAGGTCGGATGAGAACTCATCCATTTGGTCCTTGTTCCTCGGTTCTCATCCATTTGGTCCTTGTTCCTCGGTTCTCATCCAGTCGGTCCTTGTTCCTCGGTTCTCATCCAGTTGGTCCTTGTTCCTCGGTTCTCATCCAGTTGGTCCTTGTTCCTCGGTTCTCATCCATTTGGTCCTTGTTCCTCGGTTCTCATCCAATCGGTCCTTGTTCCTCGGTTCTCATCCAGTCGGTCCTTGTTCCTCGGTTCTCATCCATTTGGTCCTTGTTCCTCGGTTCTCATCCATTTGGTCCTTGTTCCTCGGTTCTCATCCAGTCGGTCCTTGTTCCTCGGTTCTCATCCATTTGGTCCTTGTTCCTCGGTTCTCATCCATTTGGTCCTTGTTCCTCGGTTCTCATCCAGTCGGTCCTTGTTCCTCGGTTCTCATCCAGTCGGTCCTTGTTCCTCGGTTCTCATCCATTTGGTCCTTGTTCCTCGGTTCTCATCCATTTGGTCCTTGTTCCTCGGTTCTCATCCATTTGGTCCTTGTTCCTCGGTTCTCATCCAGTTGGTCCTTGTTCCTCGGTTCTCATCCAGTCGGTCCTTGTTCCTCGGTTCTCTTCCGATCTAGTGACTAGTGACTTATTTTCACTATTGTAGATGTCCTATACACATCGATGTTAACGATATTCCTTATATGAAGGATACATGTGAATAAACTTAAAAGAAGAAGACATTAGAAGAATCACACTATGGAATGAAAGGTATTTGAAAAGACGCTGATATTTTTATTACCAGGCCTTTCAGCTTTTCACTTTAATAGTGAACATAAAATACTATGTCGCAACTGTGGCAACATATCACGGATCTCCTGTAAAAGCGCATGAAATTTAGAACCTTTTTCGACAGCAAAAAAAATACGTCCTCTGATTCTATTGATAGCTGTCATAATGGCATAACTGACCGCGAAAACAACATTTCTAAACCCTGGCCCCCGAAACGTGAATACTCTGGTATTTCCAAACTAGTAGTTTACTTACGTGACGTCACAGACTAGCAGTTTACTGTTAGTTTACTACTGGTGGAAGAACATTTGACGAAATGCAATACCGTATTATACACCACTTCTAGTAAACTTACGTTTAACTAGCTGTAGACTTGCAAGTCTACGGCTAGTGGGAAATAAAAGTAAACTACTAGTTTGAAAATATCAGAGTATCTATGCAACATTTATTTTCTAAATCTTTTATAAAAATGCATGCAAAAAATATGGATTTTGAAAAATGGCTGTGTGAGGCTTTGTGTTTGAATAAAAATTTTTTACTTGGAAATTTCATAATATTTATGAAATTCTTAAACATTCGGCGGGAAAAAATTTATTAATTACGCCCTCATTTCTCCCTTCTTTCTTGGTGTGTATGAATACGAAGTACAGAGTTGATCATAGAATTAGATCAAGTGATACGAGTGTCACAGTATTGATATGCAAACTGGAAAAATATAAAATTGAATTAAAATATACATCGAATTGCAATTATAAAAATATTAAAGGTCAAATGGACGGGTTATGATGACTGCCACAATACATAGGAGCCTGCAGATCACAACTGCACAATTTGTCAATAGGTATTTCTTTTTTTAAAAAAGAAATAATTTTGCTACGAATAACACAGAATAATATTAATTATTTCAGTTGATACTTTGAAGTCTGGTGCTGCCAGAAATGTTATGACCGACACAAAATGTTGTCGTAACAAGTATTTCTGCTATGAATGTATCGCTGGATTTTATCGTTTCAACAAACGAGACCAAGTTCCCAATCGATGTCCAAACTGTCGTCAGGATTACGACCATTGTATCGAAGTTACGGTAGCAGTCAAAGATCGACCTACTCGAAGAGGCGAATCAATTTGCATCTTTTTATTGTCCCAAGTACAATGTTAATTAGAGCAAATGGAACCTAAATTTCCCTTCTTCATTCATAACATAAATGATATTGAAGAAAACAGCAAACACTTTTATTCATTTTTATTTATTATTGATGTATATTCCATTATTGATGCATAATGATAAATTTTATTTGATTTATTTATTTATTTATTTGTCATACACCCAAAGATGCGAAAATATTTGAACAGCAATTCAATAAAGAGTGAGGGAAGTTCGTGTTGGGAGGTGGTGATAGATAAAAAATAAATTGATTTCAACATGATGCTCATTCAAGATATAGCACGCTGTAAACTAAAAATTTTGCACCAGGTGCATGGCAATTTTCTGTCCACTTTTTCTGCTTCTTCGTTCTCGTTTACCGGTCTGTTTATGCCACTTTCATTGCCAAAAAGTGGCATAAACAGACCGGTAAACGAGAACGAAGAAGCAGAAAAAGTGGACAGAAAATTGCCATGCACCTGGTGCAAAATTTTTAGTTTACAGCGTGCTATATTGCATAACAAATTTGAGAATTGTTTCTGCTATTCTACAAATATGTAGTGAAAAGTCTAGAGGACAGAGGGGACATCTCGGGACAAACGGAGATCCCATGTCAAGGGCGGGATTATGCTGTACTGTGTAGTTCATCGAAATCATCTTCAAATATGATACGTTTGGGTAGATTAAAAAACAATCAAATATAATGTTTTTTTAAATAATTTTATTATAGTTGTTTATGTCATCATTAGACTAGTTTTAATGGCGAAATATTTTTATAATCTTTGATACATTTGGAATTAATAGCTCGTTAAAAAATAGTGGAAAACCGAAATCGGCGACTTTCCACTCGTTAAAAAATACCCGGAAAGTCGAGAATGGAAACACGAAATTTGAATTCACGCGCGCAAAGAGGTGCGGGAATTCAAATTCCTACTTCCCGTTATCGCTTTTTAGCAGTTAAAATGGAAATTCTACTTTCTGCTCGCTAAAAAATTCAATCCGTGGAAATTCGCTGTCGGAAAGTCGTAATTTGAATTCCCGCACCTCTTTGCGTGCGCGCGAATTCAAATTTCGTGTTTCCATTTTCGACTTTCCGGGTACTTTTTTAACGGGTGGAAATTAGCCGATTTCGGTTTTCCTCTATTTCTTTAATGAGCCATAACAAATTATGAACGCTAAACATTACTGATCGAAGTCTGGTGCAAAGTGCAAACAACTTGTCAAATTACCTTTCTTTATTCCCGATTATTATTTACTATTTATCACTATTTTGTTCTTTTTATCTGTAAAATCTACATTATATTCTAGCACAAAATTCATTTTAATATAAATTTACACTATGAATGAATTCACAGGGAGAATATTCAAACACACAATATTTTTTCATTTTAAACTAGAATAAATTTCAGATTTCGAGAACGTTTCCTTTATTTTACTATTATTATTGTTCTGTTCTACTTTACCGGTCCCATGAAAGTTTACCGGTCCCATGAATTAAAAACGATTTATGTTTTATCATTTTTGCATAATGTTTTTTTTCGTTGTATTGCGATAGTATCAACTCAATTACTCATTAGAGTTTGTCGTGCCTAAAAGAGATGTCAGATCACTTTATAGAGGGATGGGGGTTGTATTTCTAGATACATCTGAAGAATATACTATATATTCGATCATGACCCCGGGGTCATGGTCGAAAATTTCAAAATTTCTCAAGTTTGAAACGTTTTCATTTATGTGGCTTATTGTGAAGTACTTATGATGTGAATAATATTCAGCCAATGTTCAATGGCTGATCTCACCTTTCAACCATTTTTTCGAAAATTTTCATTCTGATTGTGTGCAAAAAATCAGAATTGTATTTGAATCGGTTTCCAACTTGCTTTCTGTAACATTCTGTCATAGTACTTTGCAATGTACATAATCAATATGAAATTCGTTTATTTTCGAAAATTCAGTTTTTTTTTTGCCATGACCCCGGGGTCATGGAAATCGATTTTTCAAAAGTGAGCCGAATGCCGGGAATTCAGTTCTACTATGTTTACTCATCATGAAACTTCACATTGTCATTGTCATTTGCTCATTGTCGCAGCATTCGAGTCGACAAACTGCAATATTTCAGAAATTTACCGAAAAAGTAGGCACCCAAATTGAATTTTTTGAATTTTCGAAAATAAACGATTTTCATATTGATTATGTACATTGTAAAGTCCTATTACCGAATGTTACAGAAAGCTAGTTGGAAACTGATTCAAGCACAATTCTGATTTTTCGCACGCAATCAGAATGAAAAATTTCGAAAAAATGGTTGAAAGGAGAGATCAGCCATTGAGTATTGGCTGAATATTATTCACATCATAAGTACTTCACAATAAGCCACATAAATGAAAACGTTTCAAACTTAAGAAATTTTGAAATTTTCGGACCATGACCCCCGGGTCATGAAAATCGAAATTTTCAAATTGATCCAAGTGATTCGCTTCTTGTGTCATTTTACTCACCTCTCCTCTAAACTTTGGGTAGACATCAATTCCGCACCAATCGTTTCGAAAATACAGCATTTGTTCGGGAAAATCATCTATGACGGAAGTTCGAGCGAAAAATTCGCAAAAATGGTCTAACGGGAAGAACCAAGTTTTAAGTGAAATCGATGCAGAATTTCTTAGGCTACAATACCTGGTCGGAAATGTTTGTCAGCGGCTACAAAAATCGATGATTTGTCCGGAAAAAAACACAATTTTGAGTCAAAAAAGTGGTTTAGGAATCAACGCACATTCGATGCTAATAGTGAATTAGCAAGCACTGTGCACCCTAAACGCATCACAAATAGTATTTAGACTTCATCTCAACAATTTCAGAAATTATGATTTTTAAAAGTGTTTTTTTGAAATTAATTTTTCTAATAGCCTGAGGGCATAAACAGGAAATTTCAGCTGTTTTGTGTAATAAAGGCCGATGACACTCCTAACACCCAAGTATGGACTACCAGTTCTCATTGCTAGCGCACGTGTCCAGGGGGTGGTCGAGTCTTAACGGCCATCTCTCTTAAGCAAAAAATCAGAGAAGTTCCGATATTCTTCCTACCCTCCCTGAATACAAGACATTCTCGTAGAAACAATTTCATTTATAGAAAACATATTTTTAAATCCACTCACTTTGCCAATTTCATTTCTAATCGTGTAGTCAACTCTTGGAATCAGCTTAATAATAATATTATAATATGTCCTTCTGTAAAATCTTTCCGAAAATCCATCGCTTCATTACCGTCTTTGTAGGAATTTCTTTTTATTTGTAATTTTCATCTTTGCTACCCAAGTCGTAGCATCGTATTTATGCGTACTCCACTACCTATCAAATATTTTATCAGAAATTATACTTTACTTTCGCACCGCATAAAGTATATAATTTATTTATTATTTATATTTATATTCGTGAGTTGTTCAGCCCTTGCTCTAACGTTGATCGACATTGAGATCTAGTCTCTATGGGAAGAATTCTTCCCGTCTATATGGAAAACGTCTCAGAATAAAAAAGGAAACCAATGAGTTAGTGAGAAATCGCCTAACGTTTAGAGAACAAATGTGTAATGTGTGTCATTTCTCATTTATAAAGCGATTAAACGATATAACATTAATGAATCTACTTTTACAATACAGAAATCTTCAAACAATCTCAGAAACCAAATCAAAAAGAATATATTTTATTTGATTCAAAGAAGTGCATTTAAACCCTATGCAAAGAAAAATAATATTCTTTTTTAAAGTTTCCCCTCAAGTCTCTGCTATCTCTATCTACAGTATCGCCAGAAAGTAATCGGACACTTTTTCATTTTTTTATAACGTTTGATCCACGAAAGTAATCAAGCTGATCTTTTCAGCCAATGTACAGAATTTATCAGGGAATATTACCATGATGTGTTGGTGTAATTAAATTACTTCATTATTGCGTAGTGATGACGCAATCGAAGTACACTTTTCTGAAACTTTTCAATTCTTTAATGAAAAGTCCTGTTCTTCTGAAACATTATGAGAGTGGAGACATGCACTAGGGCTGCATAGTCAACAAATCAGGAATGGATCTAACTCCGATTTCAAGCTGTAGCGGAGTTGCAAATTTGACCCCCAAACTTTAAAACTCAGCTTCTAGATGCGCTAACGACCCGTTCTAACAATAAGTGGTAAAATGATGCTAGTGGTGAGTAATGTTAATCCCCAGACTATTGTAGTCATAGCTCTTCATTCGCCCTCGGGGCATGAAAAAAAACAATTTTTCGTAAGGACTGATTTTGAGACCCTACAGTTCAGAGGGCAGGTCTTATAAAATTATGGTTTCTGCGCAGGCAGCTTTGAAATGTATCATATATTTATTTCCCTTATTTCGGTTAAGTTCCGATTCCTTTCAGACCCGCAGCAAATGCTCGGCTGAGGGCTACTCGAAAAGATCAGCTTGATTACTTTCCTGGATCAAAAGTTATAAAAAATTGAAAAAGTGTCCGATTACTTTCTTGCGATACTGTATCTCACACCGTTCCGTGTCTTAATCGGGTCTTATCAAGCTTCATTCAAGAGAGAGAAAGACTCGAAGAAACGGAGGTTTGTTTACAAATTATTATGCATATGCGAGTCGAAATAGACGACAAATCGCAGGTAATCCAGCTGGATAAATTTCACTATTCATCTCATTTCACTTAGAGACGAAGAACAGCCAAGCTACCATTAATCTCATTTCATAAACACTATTGATTTTCGGCAACTGTCTGAATTTTGCTAATCTTTGTCTCATATTTCTTTAAACATCCTGATCTTCTCTTGATTGTACTTCATTGATTTCCTGACTGCATCCACTTTCATCTCATCTCACCCTCTCTCACTCACTCCTTCCTCCCTTTCTTATCCTTGCGACATGTTATAGGGCTATCTCTTCTACCCTCGTGGCTATTGGTCTCGCTTTATAGGCTATAGCGAAAGAAAGTGGGCGGATCGGAGAGAGAGCAGAGAGTTAGGAAAACAGACGTTTGATCACAATAGTCATATTCATTCTCTCTTACGTTTCTCTTTTGATACTGACAATTTTCTATTTTTGGACCAGGCAATTTTGTACTCTTCATCTATCCCAATCCCCTTTCCATTCTTTATCCATTATACCAATCTGTGCGGTCAGTCACGACCAAAATGAGAGTGTATTTGAATTTTTGAATTGTTGTTTCAAATATTGTCGCATCTTATTGATGTATGATAAATTTAATTTAATTTAAAACTTGCAAAAAAAATCTTAAACTTGCAAAACCGCCTGGGACAAAAAACCATAAAAGTGCTTCGATGTTCCTTGCTCTTCTTCCCTGTTTCTCTGTAATGAATATGCGTTGTTTCTTGCTGTGAATCGTACAAATTCATGTTTACGAGGGCACTAGGTCGGATGAGAACTCATCCATTTGGTCCTTGTTCCTCGGTTCTCTTCCGATCTAGTGACTAGTTACTTATTTTCACTATTGTAGATGTCCTATACACATCGATGTTAACGATCTTCTTTATATGAAGGATACATGTCAATAAACTTAAAAGAAGAAGACATTAGAAGAATCAATATAGAATGAAAGGTATTTGAAAAGACGCTGATATTTCTATTACCAGGCCTTTTCACTTTAATAGTGCACATAAAATACTTCGTCGCAACTGTGGCAACATATCACGGATCTCCTGTAAAAGCGCATGAAATTTAGAACCTTTTTCGACAGCAAAAAAATCCGTCCTCTGATTCTATTGATAGCTGTCATAATGGCATAACTGACCGCGAAAACAACATTTCCAAACCCTGGACCCCGAAACGTGAATACTCTGGTATTTCCAAACTAGTAGTTTACTTACGTGACGTCACAGACTAGCAGTTTACTGTTAGTTTACTACTGGTGGAAGAACATTTGACGAAATGCAATACCGTATTATACACCACTTCTAGTAAACTCACGTTTAACTAGCCGTAGACTTGCAAGTCTACGGCTAGTGGGAAATAAAAGTAAACTACTAGTTTGAAAATATCAGAGTATCTATGCAACATTTATTTTTTAAATCTTTTATAAAAATGCATGCAAAAAATATGGATTTTGAAAAATGGCTGTGTGAGGCTTTGTGTTTGAATAAAAATTTTTTACTTGGAAATTTCATAATATTTATGAAATTCTTAAACATTCGGCGGGAAAAAATTTATTAATTACGCCCTCATTTCTCCCTTCTTTCTTGGTGTGTATGAATACGAAGTACAAAGTTGATCATAGAATTAGATCAAGTGATACGAGTGTCACAGTATTGATATGCAAACTGGAAAAATATAAAATTGAATTAAAATATACATCGAATTGCAATTATAAAAATATTAAAGGTCAAATGGACGGGTTATGATGACTGCCACAATACATAGGAGCCTGCAGATCACAACTGCACAATTTGTCAATAGGTATTTCTTTTTTTAAAAAAGAAATAATTTTGCTACGAATAACACAGAATAATATTAATTATTTCAGTTGATACTTTGAAGTCTGGTGCTGCCAGAATTGTGATGACCGACACAAAATGTTGTCGTAACAAGTATTTCTGCTATGAATGTATCGCTGGATGTTATCGTTTCAACAAACGAGACCAAGTTCCCAATCGATGTCCAAACTGTCGTCAGGATTACGACCATTGTATCGAAGTTACGGTAGCAGTCAAAGATCGATCTACTTTTCGTTTCGAAGAGGCGAATCAATTTGCTTCTTTTTACTGTCCCAAGTACAATGTTAATTAGAGCAAATGATCCATGTTCATAACATAAATGATATTGAAGAAAACCTAATTTTTAAAAAAAATTTTATTATTGATGTATATTCCATTCTTGATGCATAATGATAAATTTTATTTGATTTATTTATTTATTTGTCATACACCCAAAGATGCGAAAATATTTGAACAGCAATTCAATAAAGAGTGAGGGAAGTTCGTGTTGGGAGGTGGTGATAGATAAAAAATCAATTGATTTCAACATGATGCTCATTCAAGATATTGCATAACAAATTTGAGAATTGTTTCTGCTATTCAACAAATATGTAGTGAAAAGTCTAGAGGACAGAGGGGACACCTCGGGACAAACGGAGATCCCATGTCGAGGGCGGGATTATGCTGTACTGTGTAGTTCATCGAAATCATCTTCAAATATGATACGTTTGGGTAGATTTAAAAAAACAATCAAATATAATGTTTTTTTATAATTTTATTATAGTTGTTTATGTCATCATTAGACTATTTTTAATGGCGAAATATTTTTATAATCTTTGATACATTTGGAATTAATAGCTCGTTAAAAAATAGTGGAAAACCGAAATCGGCGACTTTCCACTCGTTAAAAAATACCCGGAAAGTCGAGAATGGAAACTCGAAATTTGAATTCACGCGCGCAAAGAGGTGCGGGAATTCAAATTCCTACTTCCCGTTATCTCTTTTTAGCAGTTAAAATGGAAATTCTACTTTCTGCTCGCTAAAAAAATTCAATCCGTGGAAATTCGCTGTCGGAAAGTCGTAATTTGAATTCCCGCACCTCTTTGCGTGCGCGCGAATTCAAATTTCGTGTTTCCATTTTCGACTTTCCGGGTACTTTTTTAACGGGTGAACAACTTGTCAAATTACCTTTCTTTATTCCCGATTATTATTTACTATTTATCACTATTTTGTTCTTTTTATCTGTAAAATCTACATTATATTCTAGCACAACATTCATTTTAATATACATTTACACTATGAATGAATTCACAGAGAGAATATTCAAACACACAATATTTTTTTATTTTAAACTAGAATAAATTTCAGATTTCGAGAACGTTTCCTTTATTTTACTATTATTATTGTTCTGTTCTACTTTACCGGTCCCAAGAAATTTTGCCGGTCCCATAAAATTTTGCTTGTCCCATGAAAGTTTACCGGTCCCATGAATTAGAAACGATTTATGTTTTATCATTTTTGTGTAATGTTTTTTCGTTGTATTGCGATAGTATCAACTCAATTACTCATTAGAGTTTGTCGTGCCTAAAAGAGATATCAGATCACTTTATCGAGGGATGGGGGTTGTATTTCTAGATACATCTGAAGAATATACTATATTGTATTTGAATTGTAAAATATCTTAAGCAAAACAACAGAGAAGTTCCGATATTCGTGAGTTGTTCAGCCCTTGCTCCACCATTGATCGACATTGAAATCTAGTCTCTATGGGAAGAATTCATCTAGTCTATATGGAAAACGTCTCGGAATAAAAAAGGAAACCAATGAGTTAGTGAGAAATCTCCGAACGTTTAGAGAACACATGTGTAATGTGTGTCATTTCTCATTTATAAAGCGATCAAACGATATAACATTAATGAATCTACTTTTACAATACAGAAATCAAGTTTCTTCTTCAAACAATCTCAGAAATCAAATTATAAAGAATATATTTTATTTGATTGCTGGCAGCCCTCAAAGAAATGCATTTAAATTATCTGCAAAGAAAATGAATATTCTTTTTCAATGTTTCCTCTCAAGTCTCTGCTATCTCTATCTATCTCACATCGTCCCGTGTCTTAATCCGGTCTTATCAAGCTTCATCCAAGAGAGAGAAAGACTCGAAGAAACGGAGGCTTGTTTACAAATTATTATGCATATGCGAGTCGAAATAGAAGACAAATCGTAGGTAATCCAGATGTGTAAATTTCACAATTTATCTCATTTCACTTAGAGAGGGAGAGCAGCCAAGCTACCATTAATCTCTCTGTCAGTCCACCAACACTATTGATTTTCGGCAACTAGTCTGAATTTTTCTAATCTTTGTCTCATATTTCTTTAAACATCCTGATCATCTCTTGATTGTCCGTCATTGATTTCCTGACTGCATCCACTTTCATCTCATCTCACCCTCTTTCACTCACTCCTTCCTCCCTTTCTTATCCTTGCGACAATAGGTCATGTTATAGGGCTATCTCTTCTACCCTCGTGGCTATTGGTCTCGCTTTATAGGCTACTCCGGTATTTTTTACTCGCGGGGCACACCGTTCAATCCCGTGGTGTACGCCGCGAGGTACACCGCGGTGTAGAACACTTAGAC
Organism: Parapristionchus giblindavisi; assembly: GCA_943737045.1. Lineage (NCBI taxonomy): Eukaryota > Metazoa > Nematoda > Chromadorea > Rhabditida > Diplogasteridae > Parapristionchus > Parapristionchus giblindavisi. The sequence continues at coordinate 1,662,935 of CALSFV010000005.1, forward strand.
GGGGTACCTCGCGAGCTGCAGCCTCTAGACGGGGAGCCCCGCGAGGTGGACGACGGCGTGCCTCGCGGGGCAGGATTGACGGTGTGCCCCGCGAGATTTGATGCTTACCCCGCGAGGCACGCCGTCACTTCCACACCGTGGTACACCTCGCGGTGTACCCCGCGAGATTTGGCCTCTCAATGGTGTGCCCCGCGAGCAAAAAGTACCGGAGTATAGCGAAATAAAGTGGGCGGATCGGAGAGAGCAGAGAGTTAGGAAAACAGACGTTAGATCACACTACTCTTATTCATTATGTCTTATATTTCTCTTTTGATACTGACAATTTTCTATTTTTGGACCAGGCAATTTTGTACTCTTCATCTATCCCAATCCACTTTCCATTCTTTATCAATATGTGCGGTAAGTCACGACCAAAATGAGAGTGTATTTGAATTTTTGAATTGTTGTTTCAAATATTGTCGCATCCTATTGATGTATGATAAATTAGATTAAATTTAATTAAACTTGCATAACTGCCTGGGACAAAAAAGCAAAAGTGCCTTGATGGGCCTTGCTCTTCTTCCCTATTTCTCTGTAATGAATACGCGTTTTTTTTCTTGCTGTGAATCGTACAAATTCGTGTTTCCGAGGGCACTAGGTCTGATGAGAACCGACTGGATGACAACCATTTGCATATGAGAAAGCTAGTGTACAGACAAAGTATTCTAATAGTTCTCATCCAGTCGGTCCTTGTTCCTCGGTTCTCATCCAGTCGGTCCTTGTTCCTCGGTTCTCATCCATTTGGTCCTTGTTCCTCGGTTCTCATCCAGTTGGTCCTTGTTCCTCGGTTCTCATCCAATCGGTCCTTGTTCCTCGGTTCTCATCCAGTCGGTCCTTGTTCCTCGGTTCTCATCCAATCGGTCCTTGTTCCTCGGTTCTCATCCAATCGGTCCTTGTTCCTCGGTTCTCATCCAATCGGTCCTTGTTCCTCGGTTCTCATCCAATCGGTCCTTGTTCCTCGGTTCTCATCCAGTCGGTCCTTGTTCCTCGGTTCTCATCCAATCGGTCCTTGTTCCTCGGTTCTCATCCAATCGGTCCTTGTTCCTCGGTTCTCATCCAGTCGGTCCTTGTTCCTCGATTCTCATCCAATCGGTCCTTGTTCCTCGGTTCTCATCCAATCGGTCCTTGTTCCTCGGTTCTCATCCAATCGGTCCTTGTTCCTCGGTTCTCATCCAGTCGGTCCTTGTTCCTCGGTTCTCATCCAATCGGTCCTTGTTCCTCGGTTCTCATCCAATCGGTCCTTGTTCCTCGGTTCTCATCCAGTCGGTCCTTGTTCCTCGGTTCTCATCCAATCGGTCCTTGTTCCTCGGTTCTCATCCAATCGGTCCTTGTTCCTCGGTTCTCATCCAGTCGGTCCTTGTTCCTCGGTTCTCATCCAGTCGGTCCTTGTTCCTCGGTTCTCATCCAATCGGTCCTTGTTCCTCGGTTCTCATCCAGTTCCTCGGTTCTCATCCAGTCGGTCCTTGTTCCTCGGTTCTCATCCAATCGGTCCTTGTTCCTCGGTTCTCATCCAGTCGGTCCTTGTTCCTCGGTTCTCATCCAGTCGGTCCTTGTTCCTCGGTTCTCATCCAGTCGGTCCTTGTTCCTCGGTTCTCATCCAGTCGGTCCTTGTTCCTCGGTTCTCATCCAGTCGGTCCTTGTTCCTCGGTTCTCATCCAGTCGGTCCTTGTTCCTCGGTTCTCATCCAGTCGGTCCTTGTTCCTCGGTTCTCATCTAGTCGGTCCTTGTTCCTCGGTTCTCATCCAGTCGGTCCTTGTTCCTCGGTTCTCATCCAGTCGGTCCTTGTTCCTCGGTTCTCATCCAATCGGTCCTTGTTCCTCGGTTCTCATCCAGTCGGTCCTTGTTCCTCGGTTCTCATCCAGTCGGTCCTTGTTCCTCGGTTCTCATCCAATCGGTCCTTGTTCCTCGGTTCTCATCCAGTCGGTCCTTGTTCCTCGGTTCTCATCCAATCGGTCCTTGTTCCTCGGTTCTCATCCAGTCGGTCCTTGTTCCTCGGTTCTCATCCAGTCGGTCCTTGTTCCTCGGTTCTCATCCAATCGGTCCTTGTTCCTCGGTTCTCATCCAGTCGGTCCTTGTTCCTCGGTTCTCATCCAGTCGGTACTTGTTCCTCGGTTCTCATCCAATCGGTCCTTGTTCCTCGGTTCTCATCCAGTCGGTCCTTGTTCCTCGGTTCTCATCCAGTCGGTCCTTGTTCCTCGGTTCTCATCCAGTCGGTACTTGTTCCTCGGTTCTCATCCAGTCGGTACTTGTTCCTCGGTTCTCATCCAGTCTGTTTTTTCCTAGTGCCTATTGTCTTATTTTCACTATTGTAGATGTCCTATACACATCGATGTTAACGATCTTCTTTATATGAAGGATACATGTGAATAAACTTAAAAGAAGAAGACATTAGAAGAATCAATATAGAATGAAAGGTATTTGAAAAGACGCTGATATTTCTATTACCAGGCCTTTCAGCTTTTCACTTTAATAGTGAACATAAAATACTATGTCGCAACTGTGGCAACATATCACGGATCTCCTGTAAAAGCGCATGAAATTTAGAACCTTTTTCGACAGCAAAAAAAATCCGTCCTCTGATTCTATTGATAGCTGTCATAATGGCATAACTGACCGCGAAAACAACATTTCCAAACCCTGGACCCCGAAACGTGAATACTCTGGTATTTCCAAACTAGTAGTTTACTTACGTGACGTCACAGACTAGCAGTTTACTGTTAGTTTACTACTGGTGGAAGAACATTTGACGAAATGCAATACCGTATTATACACCACTTCTAGTAAACTCACGTTTAACTAGCCGTAGACTTGCAAGTCTACGGCTAGTGGGAAATAAAAGTAAACTACTAGTTTGAAAATATCAGAGTATCTATGCAACATTTATTTTCTAAATCTTTTATAAAAATGCATGCAAAAAATATGGATTTTGAAAAATGGCTGTGTGAGGCTTTGTGTTTGAATAAAAATTTTTTACTTGGAAATTTCATAATATTTATGAAATTCTTAAACATTCGGCGGGAAAAAATTTATTAATTACGCCCTCATTTCTCCCTTCTTTCTTGGTGTGTATGAATACGAAGTACAGAGTTGATCATAGAATTAGATCAAGTGATACGAGTGTCACAGTATTGATATGCAAACTGGAAAAATATAAAATTGAATTAAAATATACATCGAATTGCAATTATAAAAATATTAAAGGTCAAATGGACGGGTTATGATGACTGCCACAATACATAGGAGCCTGCAGATCACAACTGCACAATTTGTCAATAGGTATTTCTTTTTTTTAAAAAGAAATAATTTTGCTACGAATAACACAGAATAATATTAATTATTTCAGTTGATACTTTGAAGTCTGGTGCTGCCAGAATTGTGATGACCGACACAAAATGTTGTCGTAACAAGTATTTCTGCTATGAATGTATCGCTGGATTTTATCGTTTCAACAAACGAGACCAAGTTCCCAATCGATGTCCAAACTGTCGTCAGGATTACGACCATTGTATCGAAGATATGGTAGCAGTCAAAGATCGATCTACTTTTCGTTTCGAAGAGGCGAATCAATTTGCTTCTTTTTACTGTCCCAAGTACAATGTTAATTAGAGCAAATGGAACCTAAATTCCCCTTCTTCATTCATAACTTAAATGATATTGAAGAAAACAGCAAACACTTTTATTCATTTTTATTTATTATTGATGTATATTCCATTATTGATGCATAATGATAAATTTTATTTGATTTATTTATTTATTTGTCATACACCCAAAGATGTGAAAATAAATATTTGAACAGCAATTAAATAAAGAGTGAGGGAAGTTCGTGTTGGGAGGTGGTGATAGATAAAAAATCAATTGATTTCAACATGATGCTCATTCAAGATAATACATAACAATTTTCAGAATTGTTTCTGCTATTCAACAAATATGTAGTGAAAAGTCTAGAGGACAGAGGGGACATCTCGGGACAAACGGAGATCCCATGTCAAGGGCGGGATTATGCTGTACTGTGTAGTTCATCGAAATCATCTTCAAATATGATACGTTTGGGTAGATTAAAAAAACAATCAAATATAATGTTTTTTTATAATTTTATTATAGTTGTTTATGTCATCATTAGACTATTTTTAATGGCGAAATATTTTTATAATCTTTGATACATTTGGAATTAATAGCTCGTTAAAAAATAGTGGAAAACCGAAATCGGCGACTTTCCACTCGTTAAAAAATACCCGGAAAGTCGAGAATGGAAACACGAAATTTGAATTCACGCGCGCAAAGAGGTGCGGGAATTCAAATTCCTACTTCCCGTTATCGCTTTTTAGCAGTTAAAATGGAAATTCTACTTTCTGCTCGCTAAAAAATTCAATCCGTGGTTCAAAATTCAATTCAATACATTTACACTATGAATGAATTCACAGAGAGAATATTCAAACACACAATATTTTTTTTATTTTAAACTTGAAATTAAATTTCAGATTTCGAGAACGTTTCCTTTATTTTACTATTATTATTGTTTTGCTCTACTTTACCGGTCCCAAGAAATTTTACCGGTCCCATAAAATTTTGCTTGTCCCATGAAAGTTTACCGGTCCCATGAATTAGAAACGATTTATGTTTTATCATTTTTGTGTAATGTTTTTTCGTTGTATTGCGATAGTATCAACTCAATTACTCATTAGAGTTTGTCGTGCCTAAAAGAGATATCAGATCAATTTATAGAGGGATGAGGGTTGTATTTCTAGATACATCTGAAGAATATACTATATTGTATTTGAATTGTAAAATATCTTAAGCAAAAAATCAGAGAAGTTCCGATATTCTTCCTACCCTCCCTGAATACAAGACATTCTCGTAGAAACAATTTCATTTATAGAAAACATAGTTTTAAATCCACTCACTTTGCCAATTTCATTTCTAATCGTGTAGTCAACTCTTGGAATCAGCTTAATAATAATATTATAATATGTCCTTCTGTAAAATCTTTCCGAAAATCCATCGCTTCATTACCGTCTTTGTAGGAATTTCTTTTTATTTGTAATTTTCATCTTTGCTACCCAAGTCGTAGCATCGTATTTATGCGTACTCCACTACCTATCAAATATTTTATCAGAAATTATACTTTACTTTCGCACCGCATAAAGTATATTATTTATTTATTATTTATATTTATATTCGTGAGTTGTTCAGCCCTTGCTCTAACGTTGATCGACATTGAGATCTAGTCTCTATGGGAAGAATTCTTCCCGTATATATGGAAAACGTCTCGGAATAAAAAAGGAAACCAATGAGTTAGTGAGAAATCGCCTAACGTTTAGAGAACAAATGTGTAATGTGTGTCATTTCTCATTTATAAAGCGATTAAACGATATAACATTAATGAATCTACTTTTACAATACAGAAATCTTCAAACAATCTCAGAAACCAAATCAAACAGAATATATTTTATTTGATTCAAAGAAGTGCATTTAAACCCTATGCAAAGAAAAATAATATTCTTTTTTAAAGTTTCCCCTCAAGTCTCTGCTATCTCTATCTACAGTATCGCCAGAAAGTAATCGGACACTTTTTCATTTTTTTATAACGTTTGATCCACGAAAGTAATCAAGCTGATCTTTTCAGCCAATGTACAGAATTTATCAGGGAATATTACCATGATGTGTTGGTGTAATTAAATTACTTCATTATTGCGTAGTGATGACGCAATCGAAGTACACTTTTCTGAAACTTTTCAATTCTTTAATGAAAAGTCCTGTTCTTCTGAAACATTATGAGAGTGGAGACATGCACTAGGGCTGCATAGTCAACAAATCAGGAATGGATCTAACTCCGATTTCAAGCTGTAGCGGAGTTGCAAATTTGACCCCCAAACTTTAAAACTCAGCTTCTAGATGCGCTAACGACCCGTTCTAACAATAAGTGGTAAAATGATGCTAGTGGTGAGTAATGTTAATCCCCAGACTATTGTAGTCATAGCTCTTCATTCGCCCTCGGGGCATGAAAAAAAACAATTTTTTCGTAAGGACTGATTTTGAGACCCTACAGTTCAGAGGGCAGGTCTTATAAAATTATGGTTTCTGCGCAGGCAGCTTTGAAATGTATCATATATTTATTTCCCTTATTTCGGTTAAGTTCCGATTCCTTTCAGACCCGCAGCAAATGCTCGGCTGAGGGCTACTCGAAAAGATCAGCTTGATTACTTTCCTGGATCAAAAGTTATAAAAAATTGAAAAAGTGTCCGATTACTTTCTTGCGATACTGTATCTCACACCGTTCCGTGTCTTAATCGGGTCTTATCAAGCTTCATTCAAGAGAGAGAAAGACTCGAAGAAACGGAGGTTTGTTTACAAATTATTATGCATATGCGAGTCGAAATAGACGACAAATCGCAGGTAATCCAGCTGGATAAATTTCACTATTCATCTCATTTCACTTAGAGACGAAGAACAGCCAAGCTACCATTAATCTCATTTCATAAACACTATTGATTTTCGGCAACTGTCTGAATTTTGCTAATCTTTGTCTCATATTTCTTTAAACATCCTGATCTTCTCTTGATTGTACTTCATTGATTTCCTGACTGCATCCACTTTCATCTCATCTCACCCTCTCTCACTCACTCCTTCCTCCCTTTCTTATCCTTGCGACATGTTATAGGGCTATCTCTTCTACCCTCGTGGCTATTGGTCTCGCTTCATAGGCTATAGCGAAAGAAAGTGGGCGGATCGGAGAGAGAGCAGAGAGTTAGGAAAACAGACGTTTGATCACAATAGTCATATTCATTCTCTCTTACGTTTCTCTTTTGATACTGACAATTTTCTATCTTTGGACCAGGCAATTTTGTACTCTTCATCTATCCCAATCCCCTTTCCATTCTTTATCCATTATACCAATCTGTGCGGTCAGTCACGACCAAAATGAGAGTGTATTTGAATTTTTGAATTGTTGTTTCAAATATTGTCGCATCCTATTGATGTATGATAAATTAAGTTAAATTAAATTAAACTTGCAAAACCGCCTGGGACAAAAGCATAAAAGTGCTTCGATGTTCCTTGCTCTTCATCCTTGTTTCTCTGTAATGAATATGCGTTGTTTCTTGCTGTGAATCGTACAAATTCATGTTTACGAGGGCACTAGGTCGGATGAGAACTCATCCATTTGGTCCTTGTTCCTCGGTTCTCATCCATTTGGTCCTTGTTCCTCGGTTCTCATCCATTTGGTCCTTGTTCCTCGGTTCTCATCCAGTTGGTCCTTGTTCCTCGGTTCTCATCCAGTTGGTCCTTGTTCCTCGGTTCTCATCCAGTTGGTCCTTGTTCCTCGGTTCTCATCCATTTGGTCCTTGTTCCTCGGTTCTCATCCATTTGGTCCTTGTTCCTCGGTTCTCATCCAGTTGGTCCTTGTTCCTCGGTTCTCATCCAGTCGGTCCTTGTTCCTCGGTTCTCATCCATTTGGTCCTTGTTCCTCGGTTCTCATCCATTTGGTCCTTGTTCCTCGGTTCTCATCCAGTCGGTCCTTGTTCCTCGGTTCTCATCCAGTCGGTCCTTGTTCCTCGGTTCTCATCCATTTGGTCCTTGTTCCTCGGTTCTCATCCATTTGGTCCTTGTTCCTCGGTTCTCATCCAGTCGGTCCTTGTTCCTCGGTTCTCATCCATTTGGTCCTTGTTCCTCGGTTCTCTTCCGATCTAGTGACTAGTGACTTATTTTCACTATTGTAGATGTCCTATACACATCGATGTTAACGATCTTCCTTATATGAAGGATACATGTCAATAAACTTAAAAGAAGAAGACATTAGAAGAATCAATATAGAATGAAAGGTATTTGAAAAGACGCTGATATTTCTATTACCAGGCCTTTTCACTTTAATAGTGCACATAAAATACTTCGTCGCAACTGTGGCAACATATCACGGATCTCCTGTAAAAGCGCATGAAATTTAGAACCTTTTTCGACAGCAAAAAAATCCGTCCTCTGATTCTATTGATAGCTGTCATAATGGCATAACTGACCGCGAAAACAACATTTCCAAACCCTGGACCCCGAAACGTGAATACTCTGGTATTTCCAAACTAGTAGTTTACTTACGTGACGTCACAGACTAGCAGTTTACTGTTAGTTTACTACTGGTGGAAGAACATTTGACGAAATGCAATACCGTATTATACACCACTTCTAGTAAACTCACGTTTAACTAGCCGTAGACTTGCAAGTCTACGGCTAGTGGGAAATAAAAGTAAACTACTAGTTTGAAAATATCAGAGTATCTATGCAACATTTATTTTCTAAATCTTTTATAAAAATGCATGCAAAAAATATGGATTTTGAAAAATGGCTGTGTGAGGCTTTGTGTTTGAATAAAAATTTTTTACTTGGAAATTTCATAATATTTATGAAATTCTTAAACATTCGGCGGGAAAAAATTTATTAATTACGCCCTCATTTCTCCCTTCTTTCTTGGTGTGTATGAATACGAAGTACAGAGTTGATCATAGAATTAGATCAAGTGATACGAGTGTCACAGTATTGATATGCAAACTGGAAAAATATAAAATTGAATTAAAATATACATCGAAGTGCAATTATAAAAATATTAAAGGTCAAATGGACGGGTTATGATGACTGCCACAATACATAGGAGCCTGCAGATCACAACTGCACAATTTGTCAATAGGTATTTCTTTTTTTAAAAAAGAAATAATTTTGCTACGAATAACACAGAATAATATTAATTATTTCAGTTGATACTTTGAAGTCTGGTGCTGCCAGAATTGTGATGACAGACACAAAATGTTGTCGTAACAAGTATTTCTGCTATGAATGTCTCGATGGATTTTATCGTTTCAACAAACGAGACCAAGCTCCCAATCGATGTCCAAACTGTCGTCAGGATTACGAACATTGTATTGAAATTATGGTGGAAGCATCAAACAGAGGAGGAACAAAGGGTCTTCTCACATCTTATTCGGTATTTCTTTTAAATTCTACTTTATCTAAATAATAAAATTCCAGAATAATCGGAAAACGACTGCGTTAAGAGAGGATAAAAGAGGGGAAGTGCTCCACAACTTGATGTAAATATTCTTTGCAAACCTTATTATTGAGCATAAATGCTTTGAAAAAACTTTGAAAAAAAAGTATAAATGAAGTTATGTTTTCAGGGAGTACGCTAGACTGCCGAATGGTGTAAAGTGTAATCACCTGAAGGGTGATAATTTCATGAAGTGTTTGATGGGGCGCAATGTTCCGTTCTTTAATGAAAAGACGGTTACATTTTGGAAAGATTCTTTCAAGGAAGGAAGGCAGCAGTCAAAGATCGACCAACTTATCGTTACGAAGAGGCAATTCGCCTCTTATTACTGTCCCAAGTATAATATTAATTAGATTAATTAAAATCTTCCTGTTCTCGCATAGTAAATTATGTATCCAACAATTTTCTTGCTTCTTGTTCTTAAACATATTGTTTCATTATGTATTCGCATAATAAAATTATTATTATTAAATCTAAATTCCCCTCATAACATAAATGAAATTGAAGAAAAAAATTTAACATTATTTTCATTCAAGAGAATAAATAGCAAATAATTCATAATATTTAAATTACTTTTTTTACAAATTATTTTGAAAAAAATGAAATCTATATTACTCTTTTAGATTATAATCATTAGAAATATTAAATGGATATATCTCCTGTTAAAGTGTGGCAAAATCGGTATTTTCTACCACTTTTTTGTCTCCTTATTCGTTGAATGTCCTTTGGTAGATGTGGTTGGGGGTCGGGGGGAGGAAGCCTAGCTATTTAATGGGACCAAAATCGCAGATTATCGATTTTTTTACCTTCCTCATAAACTATCATAACTCGGTCAATTTTGATAGTACAGTGAGCTGACAGGTATGGTTCGAACCGTATTACAAAGTTCTACAAAACGTTTAAAAAAAGTCGTCTTCAGGGTGCATAATGCTAAAAACACTTTTTTTAACCTAAAGTTTTCTCGGAAATTTTTATCTTGAACCCGTCCGTTTTATTGCTAAAATTATGTCTTCAAACCACGCACAATATCTACTTCATTCCCCGTTTCTCTTGGCCCTCATGGTCGATTACTATGTAGTATATAGTAGCAGCAAGAAGTATTCGGAATTTATCAGGGAATATTACCATGATGTGTTGGTGTAATTAAATTACTTCATTATTGCGTAGTGATGACGCAATCGAAGTACACTTTTCTGAAACTTTTCAATTCTTTAATGAAAAGTCCTGTTCTTCTGAAACATTATGAGAGTGGAGACATGCACTAGGGCTGCATAGTCAACAAATCAGGAATGGATCTAACTCCAATTTCAAGCTGTAGCGGAGTTGCAAATTTGACCCCCCCCCCTTTAAAACTCAGCTTCTAGATGTGCTAACGACCCGTTCTAAGTGGTAAAATGATGCTAGTGGTGAGTAATGTTTATCCCCAGACTATTGTAGTCAGAGCTCTTCATTCGCCCTCGGGGCATGAAAAAACAATTTTTTCGGAAGGACTGATTTTGAGACCCTACAGTTCAGAAGGCAGGTCTTATAAAATTATGGTTCCTGCGCAGGCAGCTTTGAAATGAATCATATATTTATTTCCCTTATTTTGGTTAAGTTCCGATAAGTTCTGAGGGCTACTCGAAAAGATCAGCTTGATTACTTTCCTGGATCAAAAGTTATAAAAAAAATGAAAAAGTGTCCGATTACTTTCTTGCGATACTGTATCTCACACCGTTGCGTGTCTTAATCGGGTCTTATCAAGCTTCATTCAAGAGAGAGAAAGACTCGAAGAAACGGAGGATTGTTTACAAATTATTATGAATATGCGAGTCGAAATAGACGACAAATCGCAGATAATCCATATGGATAAATTTCATTCATTTCACTTAGTGAGGGAGAACAGCCAAGCTACCATTAATCTCATTTCATCAACACTATTGATTTTCGGCAACTAGTCTGAATTTTGCTATCATTGTCTCATATTTCTTTAAACATTCTGATCTTCTCTTGATTGTCCCTCATTGATTTCCTGACTGCATCCACTTTCATCTCATCTCACCCTCTCTCACTCACTCCTTCCTCCCTCTCCTATCCTTGCGACAATAGGTCATGTTATAGGGCTATCTCTTCTACCCTCGTGGCTATTGGTCTCGCTTTATAGGCTATAGCGAAAGAAAGTGGGCGGATCGGAGAGAGAGCAGAGAGTTAGGAAAACAGACGTTTGATCACAATAGTCATATTCATTCTCTCTTACGTTTCTCTTTTGATACTGACAATTTTCTATCTTTGGACCAGGCAATTTTGTACTCTTCATCTATCCCAATCCCCTTTCCATTCTTTATCCATTATACCAATCTGTGCGGTCAGTCACGACCAAAATGAGAGTGTATTTGAATTTTTGAATTGTTGTTTCAAATATTGTCGCATCCTATTGATGTATGATAAATTAAGTTAAATTAAATTAAACTTGCAAAACCGCCTGGGACAAAAGCATAAAAGTGCTTCGATGTTCCTTGCTCTTCATCCTTGTTTCTCTGTAATGAATATGCGTTGTTTCTTGCTGTGAATCGTACAAATTCATGTTTACGAGGGCACTAGGTCGGATGAGAACTCATCCATTTGGTCCTTGTTCCTCGGTTCTCATCCATTTGGTCCTTGTTCCTCGGTTCTCATCCAGTCGGTCCTTGTTCCTCGGTTCTCATCCATTTGGTCCTTGTTCCTCGGTTCTCATCCATTTGGTCCTTGTTCCTCGGTTCTCATCCATTTGGTCCTTGTTCCTCGGTTCTCATCCAGTTGGTCCTTGTTCCTCGGTTCTCATCCAGTTGGTCCTTGTTCCTCGGTTCTCATCCAGTTGGTCCTTGTTCCTCGGTTCTCATCCATTTGGTCCTTGTTCCTCGGTTCTCATCCATTTGGTCCTTGTTCCTCGGTTCTCATCCAGTTGGTCCTTGTTCCTCGGTTCTCATCCAGTCGGTCCTTGTTCCTCGGTTCTCATCCATTTGGTCCTTGTTCCTCGGTTCTCATCCATTTGGTCCTTGTTCCTCGGTTCTCATCCAGTCGGTCCTTGTTCCTCGGTTCTCATCCAGTCGGTCCTTGTTCCTCGGTTCTCATCCATTTGGTCCTTGTTCCTCGGTTCTCATCCAGTCGGTCCTTGTTCCTCGGTTCTCATCCATTTGGTCCTTGTTCCTCGGTTCTCTTCCGATCTAGTGACTAGTGACTTATTTTCACTATTGTAGATGTCCTATACACATCGATGTTAACGATCTTCTTTATATGAAGGATACATGTCAATAAACTTAAAAGAAGAAGACATTAGAAGAATCAATATAGAATGAAAGGTATTTGAAAAGACGCTGATATTTCTATTACCAGGCCTTTTCACTTTAATAGTGCACATAAAATACTTCGTCGCAACTGTGGCAACATATCACGGATCTCCTGTAAAAGCGCATGAAATTTAGAACCTTTTTCGACAGCAAAAAAATCCGTCCTCTGATTCTATTGATAGCTGTCATAATGGCATAACTGACCGCGAAAACAACATTTCCAAACCCTGGACCCCGAAACGTGAATACTCTGGTATTTCCAAACTAGTAGTTTACTTACGTGACGTCACAGACTAGCAGTTTACTGTTAGTTTACTACTGGTGGAAGAACATTTGACGAAATGCAATACCGTATTATACACCACTTCTAGTAAACTCACGTTTAACTAGCCGTAGACTTGCAAGTCTACGGCTAGTGGGAAATAAAAGTAAACTACTAGTTTGAAAATATCAGAGTATCTATGCAACATTTATTTTCTAAATCTTTTATAAAAATGCATGCAAAAAATATGGATTTTGAAAAATGGCTGTGTGAGGCTTTGTGTTTGAATAAAAATTTTTTACTTGGAAATTTCATAATATTTATGAAATTCTTAAACATTCGGCGGGAAAAAATTTATTAATTACGCCCTCATTTCTCCCTTCTTTCTTGGTGTGTATGAATACGAAGTACAGAGTTGATCATAGAATTAGATCAAGTGATACGAGTGTCACAGTATTGATATGCAAACTGGAAAAATATAAAATTGAATTAAAATATACATCGAAGTGCAATTATAAAAATATTAAAGGTCAAATGGACGGGTTATGATGACTGCCACAATACATAGGAGCCTGCAGATCACAACTGCACAATTTGTCAATAGGTATTTCTTTTTTTAAAAAAGAAATAATTTTGCTACGAATAACACAGAATAATATTAATTATTTCAGTTGATACTTTGAAGTCTGGTGCTGCCAGAATTGTGATGACAGACACAAAATGTTGTCGTAACAAGTATTTCTGCTATGAATGTCTCGATGGATTTTATCGTTTCAACAAACGAGACCAAGCTCCCAATCGATGTCCAAACTGTCGTCAGGATTACGAACATTGTATTGAAATTATGGTGGAAGCATCAAACAGAGGAGGAACAAAGGGTCTTCTCACATCTTATTCGGTATTTCTTTTAAATTCTACTTTATCTAAATAATAAAATTCCAGAATAATCGGAAAACGACTGCGTTAAGAGAGGATAAAAGAGGGGAAGTGCTCCACAACTTGATGTAAATATTCTTTGCAAACCTTATTATTGAGCATAAATGCTTTGAAAAAACTTTGAAAAAAAAGTATATATGAAGTTATGTTTTCAGGGAGTACGCTAGACTGCCGAATGGTGTAAAGTGTAATCACCTGAAGGGTGATAATTTCATGAAGTGTTTGATGGGGCGCAATATTCCGTTCTTTAATGAAAAGACGGTTACATTTTGGAAAGATTCTTTCAAGGAAGGAAGGCAGCAGTCAAAGATCGACCAACTTATCGTTACGAAGAGGCAATTCGCCTCTTATTACTGTCCCAAGTATAATATTAATTAGATTAATTAAAATCTTCCTGTTCTCGCATAGTAAATTATGTATCCAACAATTTTCTTGCTTCTTGTTCTTAAACATATTGTTTCATTATGTATTCGCATAATAAAATTATTATTATTAAATCTAAATTCCCCTCATAACATAAATGAAATTGAAGAAAAAAAATTTAACATTATTTTCATTCAAGAGAATAAATAGCAAATAATTCATAATATTTAAATTACTTTTTTTACAAATTATTTTGAAAAAAATGAAATCTATATTACTCTTTTAGATTATAATCATTAGAAATATTAAATGGATATATCTCCTGTTAAAGTGTGGCAAAATCGGTATTTTCTACCACTTTTTTGTCTCCTTATTCGTTGAATGTCCTTTGGTAGATGTGGTTGGGGGTCGGGGGGAGGAAGCCTAGCTATTTAATGGGACCAAAATCGCAGATTATCGATTTTTTTACCTTCCTCATAAACTATCATAACTCGGTCAATTTTGATAGTACAGTGAGCTGACAGGTATGGTTCGAACCGTATTACAAAGTTCTACAAAACGTTTAAAAAAAGTCGTCTTCAGGGTGCATAATGCTAAAAACACTTTTTTTAACCTAAAGTTTTCTCGGAAATTTTTATCTTGAACCCGTCCGTTTTATTGCTAAAATTATGTCTTCAAACCACGCACAATATCTACTTCATTCCCCGTTTCTCTTGGCCCTCATGGTCGATTACTATGTAGTATATAGTAGCAGCAAGAAGTATTCGGAATTTATCAGGGAATATTACCATGATGTGTTGGTGTAATTAAATTACTTCATTATTGCGTAGTGATGACGCAATCGAAGTACACTTTTCTGAAACTTTTCAATTCTTTAATGAAAAGTCCTGTTCTTCTGAAACATTATGAGAGTGGAGACATGCACTAGGGCTGCATAGTCAACAAATCAGGAATGGATCTAACTCCAATTTCAAGCTGTAGCGGAGTTGCAAATTTGACCCCCCCCCTTTAAAACTCAGCTTCTAGATGTGCTAACGACCCGTTCTAAGTGGTAAAATGATGCTAGTGGTGAGTAATGTTTATCCCCAGACTATTGTAGTCAGAGCTCTTCATTCGCCCTCGGGGCATGAAAAAACAATTTTTTCGGAAGGACTAATTTTGAGACCCTACAGTTCAGAAGGCAGGTCTTATAAAATTATGGTTCCTGCGCAGGCAGCTTTGAAATGAATCATATATTTATTTCCCTTATTTTGGTTAAGTTCCGATAAGTTCTGAGGGCTACTCGAAAAGATCAGCTTGATTACTTTCCTGGATCAAAAGTTATAAAAAAAATGAAAAAGTGTCCGATTACTTTCTTGCGATACTGTATCTCACACCGTTGCGTGTCTTAATCGGGTCTTATCAAGCTTCATTCAAGAGAGAGAAAGACTCGAAGAAACGGAGGTTTGTTTACAAATTATTATGAATATGCGAGTCGAAATAGACGACAAATCGCAGATAATCCATATGGATAAATTTCATTCATTTCACTTAGTGAGGGAGAACAGCCAAGCTACCATTAATCTCATTTCATCAACACTATTGATTTTCGGCAACTAGTCTGAATTTTGCTATCATTGTCTCATATTTCTTTAAACATCCTGATCTTCTCTTGATTGTCCCTCATTGATTTCCTGACTGCATCCACTTTCATCTCATCTCACCCTCTCTCACTCACTCCTTCCTCCCTCTCCTATCCTTGCGACAATAGGTCATGTTATAGGGCTATCTCTTCTACCCTCGTGGCTATTGGTCTCGCTTTATAGGCTATAGCGAAAGAAAGTGGGCGGATCGGAGAGAGAGCAGAGAGTTAGGAAAACAGACGTTTGATCACAATAGTCATATTCATTCTCTCTTACGTTTCTCTTTTGATACTGACAATTTTCTATCTTTGGACCAGGCAATTTTGTACTCTTCATCTATCCCAATCCCCTTTCCATTCTTTATCCATTATACCAATCTGTGCGGTCAGTCACGACCAAAATGAGAGTGTATTTGAAATTTTGAATTGTTGTTTCAAATATTGTCGCATCTTATTGATGTATGATAAATTAAATTAAATTAAATTAAACTTGCAAAACCGCCTGGGACAAAAAAATAAAAGTGCCTTGATGTTCCTTGCTCTTCTTCCCTATTTCTCTGTAACGAATACGCGTTTTTTCTTGCTGTGAATCGTACAAATTCGTGTTTACGAGGGCACTAGGTCGGATGAGAACTCATCCATTTGGTCCTTGTTCCTCGGTTCTCTTCCGATCTAGTGACTAGTTACTTATTTTCACTATTGTAGATGTCCTATACACATCGATGTTAACGATATTCCTTATATGAAGGATATATGTGAATAAACTTAAAAGAAGAAGACATTAGAAGAATCACACTATGGAATGAAAGGTACAATGAAAGTGTATTTGAAAAGGCGCTGATATTTCTTGTACCGGGACTAACTTCAGCTCTTTAATTTGAAAACTTTTATTTATTTCTTTTTTTATTTTAGGGGATTGATTGTAAGAAATAATTTTGCTACGAATAACACAGAATAATATTAATTATTTCAGTTGAAACTTTGAAGTCTGGTGCTGCCAGAATTGTTATGACAAACACAAAATGTTGTCGTCTCAAGTATTTCTGCTATGAATGTCTCGATGGATTTTATCGTTTCAACAAACGAGACCAAGTTCCCAATCGATGTCCAAACTGTCGTCAGGATTACGACCATTGTATCGAAGTTACGGTAGCAGTCAAAGATCGACCTACTTTTCGTTTCGAAGAGGCGAATCAATTTGCTTCTTTTTACTGTCCCAAGTACAATGTTAATTAGAGCAAATGATCCATGTTCATAACATAAATGATATTGAAGAAAACAGCAAACACTTTTATTCATTTTTATTTATTATTGATGTATGTTCTTTTATTGATGTATAACGATAAATTTTATTAGATTTATTTATTTATTTATTTATCATACATCCAAAGATGTGCAACATTTGAACAGCAATTAAATGGAGTGAGGAAAGTCGGTGTTGGGAGGTGGTGATATATAAAAAATAAATTGATTTCAACATGATGCTCGTTCAAGATATTGCATAACAAATTTGAGAATTGTTTCTCCTATGCAGCAAATATGTAGAGAAAAGTCTAGAGGACAGAGGGTACACCTCGGGACAAACGCAGATCCCATGTCAAGGGCAGGCTTATGCTGTACTGTGTAGTTCATCGAAATCATCTTCAAATATGATACGTTTGGGTAGATTAAAAAAACAATCAAATATAATGTTTTTTTAATAATTTTATTATAGTTCTTTATGTCATCAATAGACTATTTTAATGGCGAAATATTTGTATAATCTTTGATACATTTGGAATAATTCACATTATGAACGCTAAACATTATTGATCGAAGACTAGTGCAAAGTGCAAACAACTTGTCAAATTACCTTTCTTTATTCCCGATTATTATTTACTATTTATCACTATTTTGTTCTTTTTATCTGTAAAATCTACATTATATTCTAGCACAAAATTCATTTTAATATACATTTACAATATGAATGAATTCACAGAGAGAATATTCAAACACACAATATTTTATTTTATTTTAAACTTGAGAATAAATTTCAGATTTTGGGAACGTTTCCTTTATTTTACTATTATTATTATTCGGTTCTACTTTACCGGTCCCAAGAAATTTTACCGGTCTCATAAAATTTTGCTTGTCCCATGAAAGTTTACCGGTCCCATGAATTAGAAACGATTTATGTTTTATCATTTTTGTGTAATGTTTTTTCGTTGTATTGCGATAGTATCAACTCAATTACTCATTAGAGTTTGTCGTGCCTAAAAGAGATATCAGATCAATTTATAGAGGGATGAGGGTTGTATTTCTAGATACATCTGAAGAATATACTATATTGTATTTGAATTGTAAAATATTTTTCCGATATTCGTGAGTTGTTCAGCCATTGCTCCACCATTGAAAGACATTGACAAGGGAAGTATGAGAAATATCTTTTAGACTTTTGAACGCGACTATTTTTCCTCGATAGGTATAGGTAATATATGGATGGAACCAAAAAATTAGCTGCAGCCATGCACTTTCAGATTTTATATAATTAATTGAAGTTTGTGAAAAAATTCTTCATTTTTTGAAGAAAAAACGCACTGTGTAGGCGACAAGAAGTGCATGAAACAAGACACTCCTGAAAGAACATTGACAACATGGCGGCGTGGTGTAGTGGTAGTATGTGCTCTTCAAGATCAGGATGTGGTGCTCTTCAAGATCAGGATGTGGTTGGTTCGAGTATACCTATAGACATTTTACTTTTGCTCATTTTTATCAGCTTCGGACTTGAACTTTCGATCGAAAAAATTTAAAAAAAATTTTTTCTTCATTTCATTCTCTACTTTCAAAACGTTTGTGCGTGCTCAAGATGACATCTCTTATCTACCACCAGATCAAATCCCCTCTTTTCCATGCATCTCACAAATATGCCTTTGCCAAGTCTGGATATATCTGGATATACCACATTCCCACTCCTTTTCTCACTCCGGTCCAAGCATGAAGATGTTTTCCGCCAAAGATCTTGTTGTAATCTGTGAGAAACCCTGTCCCAAGTATTCTTTGATAAAATGTTCGATATGTGATCGTCGATTGTGCTGGAATTCTTTTTGGCAGCTACCATTGTTGTTGAAATACTATTTGGCATGTATAATTTTAATATGTTGTCATGTTGAAAAAAAAATTAGATGCTAAATATATCGGAAATGATGAAAAAGTTAACGGAATGCACGAAATGCACGTGCACGAAAAGTAGAGAATAAAATTTAACAAAAATTTTTTTTTAATTTTTCGATCGAAAGTACAAGTCCGAAGCTGATAAAAATGAGCAAAAGTAAAATGTCTACATGTGTACTCGAACTAACCACATCCTGATCTAGAAGAGCACATGCTACCACTACACCACGCCGCCATGTTCTCAATGTTCTTTCAGGAGTGTCTTGTTTCATGCACTTCTTGTCGCCTACACAGTGCGTTTTTTCTTCAAAAAAAGAAGAATTTTTTCACAAACTTCAATTAATTATATAAAATCTGAAAGTGCATGGCTGCAGCTAATTTTTTGGTTCCGCCCATATATTACCTATACCTATCGAGTAAAAATAGTCTAGTTCAAAAATCTAAAAGATATTTCTCATACTTCCCTTGTGAGATCTAGTCTCTATGGGAAGAATAATCTTGATATACATATATCAAGATTATTCTTCCCGTCTATATGGAAAACGTCTCGGAATAAAAAAGGAAACCAATGAGTTTGTGAGAAATCGCCTAACGTTTAGAGAACACACGTGTAATGTGTGTCATTTCTCATTTATAAAGCGATCAAACGATATAACATTAATGAATCTACCTTTACAATACAGAAATCAAGTCTCTTCTTCATACAATCTCAGAAACCAAATTAAAAAGAATATATTTAGTTAATTGCTGGCAGCCCTCAAAGAAGTGCATTTAAATTATCTGCAAAGAAAAAGAATATTCTTTTTCAATGTTTCCTCTCAAGTCTCTGCTATCTCTATCTATCTCACATCGTCCCGTGTCTTAATCCGGTCTTATCAAGCTTCATCCAAGAGAGAGAGAAAGACTCGAAGAAACGGAGGCTTGTTTACAAATTATTATGCATATGCGAGTCGAAATAGAAGACAAATCGTAGGTAATCCAGCTGGATAAATTTCACTATTCATCTCATTTCACTTAGAGACGAAGAACAGCCAAGCTACCATTAATCTCATTTCATAAACACTATTGATTTTCGGCAACTGTCTGAATTTTGCTAATCTTTGTCTCATATTTCTTTAAACATCCTGATCTTCTCTTGATTGTACTTCATTGATTTCCTGACTGCATCCACTTTCATCTCATCTCACCCTCTCTCACTCACTCCTTCCTCCCTTTCTTATCCTTGCGACATGTTATAGGGCTATCTCTTCTACCCTCGTGGCTATTGGTCTCGCTTTATAGGCTATAGCGAAAGAAAGTGGGCGGATCGGAGAGAGCAGAGAGTTAGGAAAACAGACGTTTGATCACACTAGTCATATTCATTCTA
This sequence comes from Parapristionchus giblindavisi, assembly GCA_943737045.1. Taxonomy (NCBI): domain Eukaryota; kingdom Metazoa; phylum Nematoda; class Chromadorea; order Rhabditida; family Diplogasteridae; genus Parapristionchus; species Parapristionchus giblindavisi. The sequence goes on from CALSFV010000005.1 coordinate 1,683,005, forward strand.
TCTTACATATCTCGTTTGATAGGGACACTTTTCTATTTTTGGTCCAGGCAATTTTGAACTCTTCATCTATCTCAGTCCCCCTTCCATTCTTCACTCATTATTCTCATCTGCGCGGTCAATCACGGCCAAAATGAGAGTGTAGTTGAATTTGTGAATTGTTGTTTCAAATATTGTCGCATCTTATTGATGTATGATAAATTTAATTAAACTTGCAAAACCGCCTGGGACATTAAAAAAACATAAAAGTGCTTCGATGGGCCTTGCTCTTCTTCCCTGTTTCTCTGTAATGAATACGCGTTGTTTCGTGCTATGAATCGTACAAATTCATATTTCCGAGGGCACTAGGTCGAATGAGAAATAAATGGGTGAGAACCATTTGCATATGAGAGAGCTAATGAATAGACAAAGTATGCTAATAGTTCTCATCCAGTCGGTTCTCATCCGATCTAGTGACTAGTGACTTATTTTCACTATTGTAGATGTCCTATACACATCGATGTTAACGATATTCCTTATATGAAGGATACATGTCAATAAATTTAAAAGAAGAAGACGTTAGAAGAATCACACTATGGAATGAAAGGTACAATAAAAGTGTATTTGAAAAGGCGCTTATATTTCTAGTACCGGGACTAACTTCAGCTCTTTAATTTGAAAACTTTTATTTATTTTTTTCTTTTAGGAGGGGATTGATTGTAAGAAATAATTTTGCTACGAATAACACATAATATCAATTATTTCAGTTGAAACTTTGAAGTCTGGTGCTGCCAGAAATGTTATGACAAACACAAAATGTTGTTGTCTCAAGTATTTCTGCTATGAATGTCTCGATGGATTTTATCGTTTCAACAAACGAGACCAAGCTCCCAATCGATGTCCAAACTGTCGTCAGGATTACGACCATTGTATTGAAGTTATGGTGGAAGCATCAAAAAGAGGAGGAACAAAGGGTCTTCTCACATCTTATTCGGTATTTCTTTTAAATTCTACTTTATCTAAATAATAAAATTCCAGAATAATCGGAAAACGACTGCGTTAAGAGAGGATAAAAGAGGGGAAGTGCTCCACAACTTGATGTAAATATTCTTTGCAAACCTTATTATTGAGCATAAATGCTTTGAAAAAACTTTGAAAAAAAAGTATAAATGAAGTTATGTTTTCAGGGAGTACGCTAGACTGCCGAATGGTGTAAAGTGTAATCACCTGAAGGGTGATAATTTCATGAAGTGTTTGATGGGGCGCAATATTCCGTTCTTTAATGAAAAGACGGTTACATTTTGGAAAGATTCTTTCAAGGAAGGAACGCAGCAGTCAAAGATCGACCAACTTATCGTTACGAAGAGGCAATTCGCCTCTTATTACTGTCCCAAGTATAATATTAATTAGATTAATTAAAATCTTCCTGTTCTCGCATAGTAAATTATGTATCCAACAATTTTCTTGCTTCTTGTTCTTATACATATTGTTTCATTATGTATTCGCATAATAAAATTATTATTATTAAATCTAAATTCCCCTCATAACATAAATGAAATTGAAGAAAAAAATGTTTTTAACATTGTTTCCATTCAAGAGAATAAATAGCAAATAATTCATAATATTTAAATTACTTTTTTACTGATTATTTTAAAAAAATGAAATCTATATTACTCTTGTACATTATAATCATTAGAAATATTAAAGGGAACGTAACCTCACTCAATGACCTCTTCATAGCGCATACTATTTCTCTGTTCTCTAACAACGAGAGAGCGTAGACCGTTGAAGAGACCGTTGACAAAGGTTTCAGCCCCTTTAAATGGATATATCTCCTGTAAAAGTGTGGCAAAATCGGGATTTTCTACCACTTTTTTGTCTCCTTATTCGTCGAATGTCCTTTGGTAGATGTGGTTGGGGGTCGGGGAGAGGAAGCCTAGCTATTTAATGGGACCAAAATCGCAGATTATCGATTTTTTTACCTTCCTCATAAACTATCATAACTCGGTCAATTTTGATAGTACAGTGAGCTGACAGGTATGGTTCGAACCGTATTACAAAGTTCTACAAAACATTTAAAAAAAAGATGTCTTCAGGGCGCATAATGCTAAAAAACACTTTTTTAAACCTAAAGTTTTCTCGAAATTTTTATCTTGAACCCGTCCGTTTTATTGCTAAAATTATGTCTTCAAACCGCGCACAATATCTATTTCATTCCCCGTTTCTCTTGGCCCTCATGGTCGACTACTAGTATATAGTAGCAGCCAGAAGTATTCGGCAGAAACTTTACGATGTCATAACTTTTGACTCAGATGAGCAAGCTCGTGTTTTGGTAAGTTACTATCGACTATGTTGGCATCCTCTCGTACTCCCATTGTTATTATTCCTTGCCGTATTATATAGAAGTGACGTTGCAACCTCTTTGTACCGGTAAACTTCCCTGGGACCCGTAAACTTTCTTGGGATCGGTAAACTTCCATGGGACCCGTAAAGTATTACAGAGCCTTTTTTGTTTCATAATCTCATTTCATTAATGATATTTCAAAAACCTCTAACAACACACGAAAAGTAGCGACAAATATATTTTTTCACATATTTCTAATCCAGTTTGACAAAATCTATAAGAAACTATGGTTTATCTTTTCTGTTATATTATTTATTTCATTGATATGACTCTTTTCCATACGGAAATTGTACTCTCAATCTTTCGTATTTCCTTTTCTCTATAATCTCTCATTTTCGCGTACAATTTCTTCAATCCAATTATCGCGACGTCTACCACTACCAATCTTTTCATCATCGAATATACTTTCAATTCAATATTCAAAGCTCCTCCCAATTTATCTCATACTTTTTGTATATATTACACTTTAAAGGGAGCGTAACCTCACTCAATGGTCTCTTCGACGCGCAATGCTTTCTCGTTGTTAGAGAACAGAGAAATAGTGTACAGAATGTAGAGACCATTGAGAGAGGTTACGCTCCCTTTAAGTTTTTCATATTTATAAAATAATAAATTCCCTCCCATATCTAATAATCTCTTATCTTTTAGACCCATGGGGGTTCTCATAACGACATTCAACTTTCTTCTTCTTTGTCTAGTAACAAATCATGCATCAATGGCTCCTCTTACGAAATTTCATTCGTAAGTAATCGAATATGATTGAATTCAATGATAATATTCATTAGTATTATATTTATATTTAATATATTTAATATTTATTAATATTTAACATTTTGTTTATTAGGAAAGAAGACTTCTCCTCCATCAACTGTATCGTATCTTCCGATGGAAAAGCAACAACTCAGAGATGCACTTCCAACGATGTAACAAATATTTCTCGAGCCATACAACTTTTAAAAATTAAATGAATGAGTGATTTTCAGTCTGAAGTACCTCGCTGTTTCACAAAATGGGAAGATGATGGAATCATCCAAGGATGTTGGAATCAATTAGATGTAAGATTAGTCCGATTTCAATGATATATTGATTGATTTCAGTCGAATATTGATTGCATGGAGAGCAAAGACTGCTCATCCATAACTGGAAGTGTATGCTGTTGCTCGAGTGATCTATGCAACACACAACATGACTAACCCTCATGTCCGAGGGACTGGGCACATTGAGATACTTTGTATTGATTGACATAGCCCGTCTCTACCCACATGACTTATCGTATACTGAATACGGTAGATCATTCTTCTTCTATAACATCGCTTACATTATCTACAATTGATTGGAAAAGTCGTATCGTTCTGCACCCCCCCCCCTCCCATACGTTTTGTGTTTCTCGTCGCTCGCTGTCTATGGATAAACTTTGTTGCACAATTGAGGATTAAGACACAATTAAATGAGGATATAAAGGAAATGGAGAGGACAGGGGGAATTTATCAATGGGCAAATGATTATCATTGAAAATGATATAAATGTTGTTATTGAGTACTATGACACTTTTCATTCATTGAAGTGTCTTATTATGTACATAAATGCATTTGTAAGTCTCTAATATATCCATTATATCTAAATATTTTCATTATATGAATTAAAAATAACAGACGATGAAAGAATTGTATCGCGATAGAAGATCTAATGGAAGATTAGCCAATATAATATAAATGTGCAATTAAATAAGGAGTTTTGTAAAATCATTGAACACAGTGACAATGAAGAATAACTGATGAATAACGTAGTGTGTAATGTTGTAAAAAACAAGGTAAAGGTGCAACCCGTCATTCAAGGCACACGAAGTTCACAAGGGAACTGTCTCAATTTAATGTGGCCATATGGCATGGGAAAAATTTACCTGAATCAGTTTTCGATGCTGATTACGAATCCGTTATCAAACGTTGCCCAATCGAGCTGAGATTCGAGAAAATTGATCTTGAAATTCGACTATTTGATTCGAAAATTCACAACTTGCCTACAATATCTACTAAATTACAGCACGAGGTGTTTGGATAATTGATGGATAAGTTTATGAACGCATTGGTATGGTTTATATAGGAAGTCTCACGAATTTCCGATTAAACTAGCGAATTTTAATATCGATTTTCTCGAATCTCAGCTCGATTGGGCAACGTTTGAAAACGTATTCGTAATCAGCATCGAAAACTGATTCAGGTAAATTATTCCCATGCCATATGGCCACATTAAGTTGAGACAGTTCCCTTGTCAGTGCTTGGCCAGTGATATTTCAAGGCCGATTCAGTCCGGAGGACCTAATCTCTCCAAATGTATCTCATAATATGTCATCCTTATGCATCCTGAACTTTTGTTTGCTGGGGTGACCCTTCTTCGATTTCTTCGCTGCATCCACCTTCATCTTATCTCCCCTTCAATCACTCCCTCCTTCCTCCCTCTTCTATCCTCGCGGCTGTTGGTCACGCTATAGGATTGATTTATGAGACGGATTGAGGAGAGCTCAGAGAGTTAGAAGAACAGATGTTAGACCTCACCGCTCCTATTCATTTCGTGTTATGTGTCTCTTTTGATAAGGGCACACACACAGAAAAAAGTGTTATATATCCACGGAGCATAAGAAGTGTTATATTTAACACTTTTAATGCCCAAAAAGTGTGAATTTATAACACTTCACGGGTCTCCGTGGATAACAATTATTTCAATGTGTGCACTTTTCTGTTTCTTTTTTTTCAACTATCCCAATCCCCCTTCATTCCTCATCCATTATGCCCGCGGTCAGTCACGGCCAAAATGAGAGTGTGTTTGAATTGCAAAACAACCTGGACAAAAAAACATAAAAGTGCCTCGATGGGCCTTCCCTATTTCTCTGTGACGAATACGAGTTCTTTCTTGCTGTGAATCGTAATAATTCGTGTTTCGGATGAGAACCATATGTAAATGAGAGAGTGAAACTAATGAATAGTCAACGTACGGTAATAGTTGTCATCCAGTCAGTTATTATCCAGCCGGTTCTCATCCAGTCGGTCCTTGTTCCTCGGTTCTCATCCAGTCGGTCTTTGTTCCTCGGTTCTCATCCAGTCGGTCCTTGTTCCTCGGTTCTCATCCAGTCGGTCCTTGTTCCTCGGTTCTCATCCAGTCGGTCCTTGTTTCTCGGTTCTCATCCAGTCGGTCCTTGTTCCTCGGTTCTCATCCAGTCGGTCTTTGTTCCTCGGTTCTCATCCAGTCGGTCCTTGTTCCTCGGTTCTCATCCAGTCGGTCCTTGTTCCTCGGTTCTCATCCAGTCGGTCCTTGTTCCTCGGTTCTCATCCAATCGGTCCTTGTTCCTCGGTTCTCATCCAGTCGGTCCTTGTTCCTCGGTTCTCATCCAGTCGGTCCTTGTTCCTCGGTTCTCATCCAGTCGGTCCTTGTTCCTCGGTTCTCATCCAGTCGGTCCTTGTTTCTCGGTTCTCATCCAGTCGGTCCTTGTTCCTCGGTTCTCATCCAGTCGGTCCTTGTTCCTCGGTTCTCATCCAGTCGGTCCTTGTTCCTCGGTTCTCATCCAGTCGGTCCTTGTTTCTCGGTTCTCATCCAGTCGGTCTTTGTTCCTCGGTTCTCATCCAGTCGGTCTTTGTTCCTCGGTTATCATCCAGTCGGTCCTTGTTCCTCGGTTCTCATCCAGTCGGTCCTTGTTCCTCGGTTCTCATCCAGTCGGTCCTTGTTCCTCGGTTCTCATCCAGTCGGTCCTTGTTCCTCGGTTCTCATCCAATCGGTCCTTGTTCCTCGGTTCTCATCCAGTCGGTCCTTGTTCCTCGGTTCTCATCCAGTCGGTCCTTGTTTCTCGGTTCTCATCCAGTCGGTCTTTGTTCCTCGGTTCTCATCCAGTCGGTCTTTGTTCCTCGGTTATCATCCAGTCGGTCCTTGTTCCTCGGTTCTCATCCAGTCGGTCCTTGTTCCTCGGTTCTCATCCAGTCGGTCCTTGTTTCTCGGTTCTCATCCAGTCGGTCCTTGTTCCTCGGTTCTCATCCAGTCGGTCCTTGTTCCTCGGTTCTCATCCAGTCGGTCCTTGTTCCTCGGTTCTCATCCAGTCGGTCCTTGTTCCTCGGTTCTCATCCAGTCGGTCCTTGTTTCTCGGTTCTCATCCAGTCGGTCCTTGTTCCTCGGTTCTCATCCAGTCGGTCCTTGTTTCTCGGTTCTCATCCAGTCGGTCCTTGTTCCTCGGTTCTCATCCAGTCGGTCCTTGTTTCTCGGTTCTCATCCAGTCGGTCCTTGTTCCTCGGTTCTCATCCAGTCGGTCCTTGTTCCTCGGTTCTCATCCAGTCGGTCCTTGTTCCTCGGTTCTCATCCAGTCGGTCCTTGTTCCTCGGTTCTCATCCAGTCGGTCCTTGTTTCTCGGTTCTCATCCAGTCGGTCTTTGTTCCTCGGTTCTCATCCAGTCGGTCCTTGTTCCTCGGTTCTCATCCAGTCGGTCCTTGTTCCTCGGTTCTCATCCAGTCGGTCTTTGTTCCTCGGTTCTCATCCAGTCGGTCTTTGTTCCTCGGTTATCATCCAGTCGGTTCTCATCCGACCAAGTGCCTTTCCGAGTGACTTATCTTCACTATTACAGATGTCCTATACACATCGACATTAACGACCTTCCTTATATGAAGGTGAATAAATTAAAATTAGAAGAAATAAGAAGAATCACAATATAGAAAGAAAGGTATTTCAAAACGATATTTCTATAACCATTTCCCTGTGCAAATTCAAGTATGTAAGCTGGAAAAATATATAATTAAATTTAAATAATATAAATGTTACAGGTCTATGCCATCGACGAGGCAACTTGGTAGGATATAACTGAATTGTATCTGTGTTCTGAACTTCTCGAGGAGTATTTTTTCTTCGTTGTTTTTATCGGTAATGAATATATCTGAAAAAAAACCTGTTTCACATAATACGATATTCTAGGAGAACAATGCATTTCGAAAAACTGATTAAAGTAGCTCTATTAGAAGTGAAAGGAGTTGAAGATGTTGAGAGGGATATTCTGACTAATGAAAATGCACTATATGCATGAATGAAATAGGTATTTTTTAATTAGGAAATAATTTTGCTACGAATAATAATATCAATAATTTTAGTTGAGATACTTGAAGCCGGCGATAGAAGTATGGTTGCGACTAATACCAGATGTTGCATTCATCGATTTTTTTGCTATGATTGCCTAAATCGATGTTTCCAACAAAATATAACAGAAAGAAAAGCAACAAGGTGCCCTATCTGCCGAGAATCATATACACATGCTGTTCAAGTTCGTGTGAAAGAAGCTGAGAAAAGAAGAAAAAAGGAGTGCTAGTATCGTATGTATTCAAAGTAGATGAATAGATCGGAATACTTAGTTCCTTATTGTTAATTGATGTCTGACAATAAATTCTATAAGATTTTATATTTATTGATTTATCATACATCCAAAGATGTGACAAGATTTGAACAGCAATTAAATAAATAGTGAGGAAGTGGGTGTTGAGATGTGTGGGGAGGGTAAGGTGATAGGTTTATTTGGCAAGAAGTTGGAATGAGGATCAAACACGTTTAAAGATGGTGATGCACGGGGGTTGATGGAGCTTATCTGTATAAATTTGGTCATATGTAAATCTACTTTTTCACATTTTTTTTAATTCAGAAAATTTTTTTGATTTTGAATTTTTTGAAATGGTCAAAAAATTCACAAAAATAAAATCAAAAATCATATCCATAATTCAGAGTGTACTTCATCGGACCCTTAGGTTCGATATCAACCACGTTAGTTCAGGACGTACAATAGACATGAAATTGGTCTGTTTTGTGTTACTATGCCGTATATTTGTCATGCCACACAAACACAAATTTCGACGTTTGCTAATAATTCTATTTTCTGGCTATAACACACCCTCTCTTTTAAGTGAACTATAGCGAAAACGATTAGGGAGTAATAAGGGAGTGTCGAATACACCCGCCACTTTAAGGCACACCCGAGCTATTTTGAAACTCTCCGCTCTAGCAATGCTCTTTCGCTTTCTCTGTTAGTAGAGTGTTGAGAGAGCGGAGAGTAAAATTATTTCGGGCTGTGACTTTAAGGTATCTCAAACCTTGCCATGTCTCGATTGTGATAAACATGTGTTTTTCTTCCGAAACGATTCCGTGAATTCGTGCTAAACTTTGAGAGATTTAACTAACGAAAAATATCACCTGTTCTGCATACAACTTGCAAGCAGACTTACTTTAGAGTAAAATTTAGTCGATGCATGAGTCATATCGCTGTTCCTCATAGTCAATTTGTCCATCTCGCAGGACAAGATCGGACTCTTTGGAGAACCATTATGGCAACGTAACACCATAATCCGAAAAAAATGTTTAAAAAACGTGACAACGAGTCATATTCAGTAAAAACAATGATTTCACTTTCCGATAACGCTAATTTCCTTCCTGACCATAACGAAAATATAAAAAAATTCTTTGCTTTACCTTCTTCCCCATGCTGTTAAAAGCCCACTCCAACCTCTGTGCAGACTACGAATAAATTTACCCCAATTTCAGAAATAAAGATAAATTTATATTATCAAATTTGAATCAATTTATTTATTTACGGTTTTCATATCATTTACATTATTCATATTATTTCATTCATTACACCCGGTGAGTATTATTCTTGCTGCTTATGCATAAATATGACATTTTGCAATATTATCATCTGCTTTGTCAACTTTATCAATGTCAAGAAGTCTCACGATGCCGTGAAAATTCGTTTCACCTGTCAGGTAGAAGAAGGTGAAATATCACGAGAGGGTGATCACAGCGTTCTCATGACTTTCAAAGCAAGAACGACCGCTCAACATACAAACTCTCTCGAATACAATGGTCTCTCCTTTGTCTTGCTTTGGAAGAAAAATGGCTTGGACCAGAATACTGTGTGATACAGCTGCATTGCGTGCATGTACATACATATGAGGCCTTTTGCGAGAAAGTCGAACAAGGTCTGGTACATCAATTTTTGGAAAACCTGCGAGAAGGGGTTCTCAAGGGTGCTGATGACGATGGGCATGTTCATTTTGCACCTGGAGTCACCGTTGAGGCCAGACGGCGTCGCGTTGAAATCGCGTTTTTGGTCATTTCTTGTCGCCTGATGGTGCTAAAATTAACAGACCAATGTTTCCGGTGTAGAATTTGATGGCGATCACGCCTGTCTAATTCATTTTTCATGAAAAAAAATTCACAAGCTTCAAAAATGTAACTTTTCTCAGAGGCGAAAGTGTCCTGAGCGACATAGCTAGATCGTATCGGAATTACCTCAGGGTGCAACAGAAAAAATTTCAACGATTTTGGTGAACGGAAAAGCGAGAAAATCAACTTTTAGTGAAGTAATCTGGTCACTGGAAGAGAGGCAATGTGCCCACTGATCTATTCTTGGTGTTTATATATATTCTTCTTTTTGTTTCTATTCTTATAGTACCATTACACATAACTTGATTTCTTAAACTATTTATTTGGACAAACTCCAACCAACATCATAAAAATTATCTAGCATGATCTACGTAGAATTTCTGCTAATACTCTCACTAGTCACCGTTCTATTCGGCAGACTGTAATTGTGGTATCCCTTTTTCGCTTGAGCTGCACCAACTGTGGCCTTCCGAGCAAGCTCAAGACCTTGTTTGCGATGGCCCTGCAAATGGTCATCACTAACGTTGCTGATGTAAAAGCATAGCTGATTTGAAACTCTCCAATTTGGTAACGCTCTCTCGCTTTCTTTGTCTACGAAAGAGCATTGCCAGAGCGGAGAGTTTCAAATTAGCTCGGGGCCTTGTTTCTTTACCGACGATAGCCAGGAATCATGGTTAGGAATGTCGAGGTATTCGTTATTCCCGTGTTTATGAACAGAAATATGAATATGAAGCGACCTATCTGAAACTGTTGTTGTTTTCGTTTGTTAAAGAAGGAGACCCTTGAGTTGGCATGACAGACTCCCGCAACGATTAACATGGGATAGAATGTTAATATTGTATGGAAATTAACGCAAGTGACAATGGGAAAGTGAGAGAGTCAAGTATGCAAATCGGATAGGCACTCTCTACTTGCCTGAAAAGTTCAATGCGCATAACAAGCTTCAAACATATCATCACGCAATATGAAATATGTCGGTCGGTTCGTGTGATCAATCTCTATCATTCTACCCGATCAGTCTGGTTACGAAAAAACTCTAGGGTCTCCATCTTTAAAGGGGCGCCCGAGCTAATTTGAAACTGCTCTCTCTGGCAATTCTTTCTCGTATACAAATACCGCGAGAGAATGTTGTCAGAGCGGAGAGTCAAATTTGCTCGGAGTGTGACTTTATGCTCTCCGCATTTGTCAATATATCTCACAATCAGATTTGTATGACTCACTGAATCAACTTCGGGTGATCCCGTACCTCCCAGCTGAAGAGTGCAAAACAATCCAGAAAGAGGAAGGGCGAATGTGAACAGCGAAAGCAATAACTGCAATAATGTTATTTCGAATCCTCCCATTTATCTCCACCACCACAAACACAATACACAGTACACGTAATAGGGATTATTCCCTGGAAAATATATAAAAAGGAAGATTTTCCAAATAAAAAAACTGATAGCGAATCAATTCCTGATACGATAATGAATTTTTTTCATGGTGTGCATGATTCATGATCACAGTAACTTTCTAATTATCTTTGGGCGCAACTTGAACTTGGTACCTGAGAGGAGAGAATCTTGGATCCCCTTTCAGCAGCAGCTTTTGCTTGATCACTGATCAGTCGCGAATCTCTAAATATTACTCCAATTATGCCCCTCGGAGAAACTTTGTAATTGCAATAGCAATGTTCAACTTTCTTTCTACTATATTGAGAACACGGCACATATTTTTTTAAACATGTACGCTATAGTTAAGAAAGCATTATTTACTTTTTCTATCGCATGCTCTATAAAAATGATAATAAAGATGTAATTTTTATTTATTTGAATTTCAACGATAGACTTGTAAATACCTTTTCAACGAGAAAATGTTCGCAGTTATCATAATTGTAAAGCCGAAGGCGCCGTATATTCCGGTCGCCGTCATTATGTACATTTCTGTAACTAGCAAAAAATGATTACTGTACAGTTGGATTCCATCCATAAGATTCTGACATGATCTCCCCAATGTGGGTGGGTCATTCGCGGCTAATAATATAATTAATTAAATTATAAAGTAGATGAATGTGTTCAAGTCGTCCAAGCGTCCGAATAAGAGCACTCCGGGCGCGTCAGCAAGCCAGTCTAGATCCAGGTCCTGAAGTTTACTATTTTCCTTGAATCAGCTTTTATGTATGTAAGGCACATAATGGAGGATTCACAGTGTTCTATAGAATGTAAAAGCCAAAACGACCTCTCAGCATAGAAATACTCTTAAATGCAATGGTCTTTCGCTTGTCTGGATATCGAAGAAGCGTGGCTTGAAGCACAGACCACTGTGGATCAGAATCTTTTCGATATTATTGAAAGCAAATATACCTTCAGAGCTTGAGACTTATTCGTCGGATCTTCGTCTTTCATAAACACAGCCATTCCATAAAGATTGCCGTAGTACAAAGCAAGAGTTATGGCGAGAATCACTGATTTGCCTCTGTTAATTTTAAATTATTTATAAAAATATTTAATTTTATTATAAATCCGGCTCCTTCGAAATTCAGAACGAAAGTTCACTGTGAGAAAACTCGTCTTTCAAAGAAAAATGACTTGGGACGGAATTAATTTTCATTTCAAACACATTTATCCAGACGTTTAGACGAGGACTCTGGTGTGCATGGTATCCCAATCCTAGGTGACGCCAAGTGCAAGAATTCGGATGGAATACTGAGGGTAATCGCAAATATATGTACCTCCATGTAAACTTGATCATAGAGCCATTTTGTAAACTCTGCTGGAGCCGTATGAACACTTGAATTGCGCATAGCAATGCATTGTTTACAGAATGTAGTGTAAGGAGGACCTATATCAAACATGATTATCTTTTGTAGTATGAAAGCATCGGAATATCGTGTACAAGAGGATATTAACCGAATCTTCTTCCATCCGTTTATTCCCATATATTTTACTTGTAACCTCTTGTAACCTTGTATCTTGTAACCTTGTATCTTGTAACCACAAAATAAAGTAAAATTACCATCGATATATGGCATCCATTTTCAATTCTCGCAAGAACTCCATGACATACAAATATCGGCATAGGAGAAAGCGTGTAGAAATTGTAAACCACATAGTTGTGAAAGTCGTAAAAAATCAAGTTGGACTGAAAATTGAAAATTTGTGTTGTTTAATACCATTTCCGTCGGACTTACTTGAACGACAACCATGATCCATTTGAATGTTTTGCCATACATTGGACTATGGTAGATCAGTAGCCATACGACGGTGCAATCAATCGATAAAGCTATCGGTCCATAGAAGAAACAGTAGTATTTCATGAAACTACACCATATAATGAGATGATGGTACAAGGTCGGATGAGAACCGATTGGATGAGAACTCTTGCATATGAGAGACAAGCGATATTGAATAGAGAAAGTATGGAAATATTTCTCATTATTTATTCGGTTCGCATTCAATGGTTCTCATCTGATCTTGTGAGATATCGTTACTTACGGTATTAAATACAAGCGATCAAGAGTGTAATTCATTGTAGAACGTAGGTGATTAAAAGAACGTGTTAGAGAAGAAGTAGCAGAAGTATAAGTAACGGTGTCTTGGATATAACTACCATTTAATCTTACTAAATATCTCCTTTACAACTTCTTATTATCAGTCGCCAGTTTTCTTGATACCAACTAGTGCGAAATTTTGAGACCAGTATGAAAGGGTGGTGTGAAATAAAATCTTCAAAAAAAAAACACCTGTCAAATATTACAGGCGCCATACAAATAGTAATGTTTTGCTGAAACGCTCACATGAAATTCTTGAAATGCTTAGTACGTGTATGGTATTCGAGAAAATCGATAAAATAGTAATAATAATAATTTATCTACGCCCGAGGAGCGACAGCAGTTGAATTTAAAATAATTGTGATTTGACAGTGAAATTATACACAATGAAAATAACGAATTTTGAAGGCGCAACGATTCCACCTCAGCGTTTACTCGACCATTGTGGTTTTGTGTATGAGACGTTTGGCTCAAATTTTGAAGGTTCATGGAAATTTCGGATCACATTTTAGGTATCACTTTTAGCTTGTATGGAGGCATTTATTTAAACAAAAATATTTATTCAAATGTACAGTAGACGAAGGATCATGATGAAAGCTATCCAGTCCTGTATGATTTAAGTTGTTCGTGACGATGACTTTTTGGTTTCGCACTTTCTGCAATTGAACAATGTGAATCGTCTTTCTCGTATAAGAAATCATTTTACAAATTTCTGCTTTGAAAGATAAAGAATAGCGAAAAACATAACTTCGTCCCTTTCTCCAAAAGTGCATTAATTTCTCCAAAATCGATTATTGATAATTTAGACGGTCCCACTTTTTTGACTGATATCCATTTGCATGAATCCTGTCCCTTTAAATACAAATATTTATTGATGGACTTTTTTTGAGAATTTTTTAAATGTAAATATTAGGGTTTCAATTGGAAAACTCATAGTACCTTAAGTTTCAGGCAATTATTTTCAAATTGTATACTACTTGGCATTGATTTGAAATCGTCCGAAATTGATATAGAAAATGTTCCGTTTGCATGCGAGGTCCCTATTCCCTTTTCAGAGAAACCTTCTGAAAAAATCTTTCAAATATATAAATTCATTGAAATACTACCAACTTCCATCGCTAAGAATCACTGAGAGCTTCACATTCGACATTGGCTCTTCATCGCACACTAATTTGCCTGAATTTACATTTAATTTTGAAATTGTTTGCTAATTTGCTTTTACATTTAATTTGCATTCAATGTTAATGCATAATTTCGATAAAAAGTAACAACAAACTGCAATACCTGGTAATTCAAAAAATCGATAATCAAACATACCAACTACCGTATATCCGTGGACCTTTATTCTGATAATCAATAAAAGAATCGAAACTAACTGCACAAATCGCAGCTTCATTTTTGTTACAGAGAATAAACGTTGTGAGCATATTCCATATTATATTTGAACATTAAAAATCCCATGCACAACTACATAAAGGTAATGAATGCACTATTGTCACTTCATCCAATTTTTACTTTTTATTCGCACACTCTTTGTAAATCTATGTGATAAAAACTTTACCACTTTACAAAAGTTATATCGATTTTCCCAGAAGAGAATGCGAAAACCAAAAAAAATTGATTTGCTACACGAAGATAGACAACGGTATTGATGAAGAGATTGTCAAATCAATCAATTAAATTAATATTATTAATAGATGTACGAAAATAAGTATGCATGCACTTTAAATATATTTATTTTGATTAAATAAGTTAACTAACAATGTGCCCTATGGTGTTTCGGCCGCTACGTCAATCAATCTTTATTCCTTCAGAGTTCACATCTTTTCATACTTGTACTGCAGTAGGGTGGACTGGAAGTTCTTATGAAGAAGGTTTGTCGCCAGAGATAATCATTTTTAAAGAAACATTTTTATTCCTCGAACCCTAAAGACCTAATCATAATTGTTGTCTTTACAATGAGATAATTCATAAATTTTATAGAAATTAATTTATCATGCAACTTTATTAAATGATATAAAAAAGATTTAGCCTAATAATGAGATGAATTAACTCGTTACGTACAACACGAAAGCAAGAGGACAAGACCGTCTAATCCCTTTTCACCTTTACCATTTGCAGTGATTTCAGAATAACGAATTTGACAATTTTCCAAATTATAAAAAGAACAATGAAGACCAAAGAAGCGAGGAAAGCAAAAACATCAATTAGATAATATTGTACGAAGTTGAGCTGCATTCCGTAGTGGTCAAGTTGTCTGAAAATTATGCAAATTATTTCATGAAGCACAAAAATTAACACAAAAAATTCAAATTTAATTTATAAAAATGCCCAGTTATTGGGTTGGTCTATGAGGGCGACACTATTAGCGGAAGAAGTATCTGGACATACCTCAAAGGTCCATATCTCGCCATGAATTCTATATTTTTCAGAAACGTTTCGCTTGGAGAAAATGGTCGATCTCTGATAGTTTCACCGACATATCGAGCTGCCTCTACGTAGCTATAATGTTTAACTTAATCATATTTTAAATGCACAAATATATGTTTTGCATCCACATTAATCATATAAAAAGAAAAAGTGTAAAATGCTGTAACTTTTTTATTAAAAAAGCAAAAGTAAATGTTAATTTCGCTCTCCACATTTACTCTCTCGTACACAAAGAAAAAGCAGAGAGTTTCAGATTAGTTTGGAGTGTGACTTTTGGATGTAAAAAAGATTTAAAAGCCTTACTCAAATTTCGTCAGGACGTCTTCAATTGCCTTTGTAATCGCTAAACTGTTGCCTAGTTCATTCTTTTCTAACACAACACCAGTTCCTATTCTTCTTATTACCTTAAAAGTAAACGTACAAAACGAATATAACAAAGATAATAATGATAAAAAAGAATAAGAATAAGTGAAGAACCTACCGCTCCATTTCGTATTTGATCTCCCATTATAGGAATGGCAATAAGAGGAACACCGGCTGTGGTTGCTTCGGTGATACTTCCCTGTCCTCCGTGAGTGATGAATAGAGAAAGACGACGATCATCTAGGAATAACAAGAGAGTTATCGTAAACGTGTAATACGTAACGCGTTAACACGTAACACGTTACACGTAAGTAAGTTTAACACGGGTACAACCCACGTTATTCTGAACGCTAGTTCAGAGTACAATTTCATGAGAGTTGTTTGCGAAAATCTAGGCATACTAAAACGTTTGTTACAATAAAAAACTAACAAAGCATATCATTCTGAGGAACCCATGTCGATTCAATCAAATTATCGATTCCTTCGCTGATGTGATCTTCAGGTCGCTCATATTTCCAAATGAAAGTCACATCAGGAAACCGTTTGATAGTCTCACGGATTGATTGTTTGTACTCTGCAGGCATGAGCGAACTCTTAGCGATAGAACCGAATGATATCAAAACATTCGCGGATCGTCGGTTCAGAATATCGGACCATGTCTGAAAAAATGAATCACGGTTCTAAATTTGTTTTTAATTTAAAAATGAATTCAATAAACATAGTATTTTATGTGCACTACAGAATTTCACCCCATTTGTATCTTTTCTTCCACTGTCACCACATAAAGAATATTATTATTATTATTATTAATGACGATTTATAACCTTATTCAATGGTTTATGTCCGGTGGACACGCTGATTCCTCCAATATCGATTATTTTGTGGTTGATAACTCTCGGAAACTCGATGAGTGGTTCGGCATTTACGAAGAATAAGGACGATTTTGCTGCGATTTGCTGAGAATTCGAAATATTTGGTTAATATTTACGTGAACTCTGAACTAACCGCAAATGGCGGGAATTCTTTTCCGAAATTCGCTCTCAATGCTTCCTCAATTGACCTGTAAGAGTAATCTCCTTTTATGTATTTTCAAATTGCATGTTATATAATATTAATAGAGTACATTTGCATGCTTTTTCATAACATACATTTAATTCATTCGGGGCGAATGCTTTAAAATTGCACTTACTCGAACATTTTTGGGAACATGCGCAGACCAACGAAGAGAGACACAGCGTTTTTCATTCGTTCGAAGAAGCTCATCTTCTCACTCATTCCTTGCATAAATCCTGAAACAAATAAATAAACAAATAATATTTTTTATGCGTTGAGTAAAATGATTTTACATTAATTGATTTAGATTGTATACAGTGGTGTTTATGGGACAAAAAACCAAAAAAAATGACGAACCTGGTACGTAACTAGGAAAAGTTGGCACTCCCGTGATAAAGAATGAGCCTTCAAATGATCCGAGAGATGTCGTAATCGCGACCTTTTCTATACCAAGATAGTGAAATATGCCTGAATCACATTTTTCCGATACAGAAAGACCGTGAATCTTACAGTAAGGCGATACAGTAAGATTGTGAATCTTACAGTAAGGCGATACAGAAAGATTCTGAATCTTACAGTAAGGCGATACAGTAAGAATGTGAATCTTACAGTAAGGCGATACGGTAAGATTGTGAATCTTACGGTAAGGCGATACAGTAAGATTGTGAATCTTACAGTAAGGCGAAACAGAAAGATTCTGAATCTTACAGTAAGGCGATACAGTAAGAATGTGAATCTTACAGTAAGGCGATACGGTAAGATTGTGAATCTTACAGTAAGGCGATACAGCAAGATTGTGAATCTTACCAAAGCTACAAATGTCCAGTGGTTCTGCAATGGCAGCGTCGAAGTTTTCGTTCTTGAGACTTTCCAGCAGTCCAGGATGTTGGATGGTGGCTTAAAGGAACATCCCGAGTTAATTTGAAACTCTCCGCTCTGGTAACACTCTCTCGTAGACAAAGAAAGCGAAAGATTGTGGCCAGAGCGGAGATTCAAATTAGCTTGGATTGGGCCTTTAATTTTCGGAAACTTTACTCTTCAAAATGGTTGTCAGAAGTTTTTGATTTATTCTCGAATATTTTCTCACCGTTGCACTGATCTGCCAAGGCGAAGTTGAACTTGTTAAATTCCTGAAATTGAAATTAATTACAAACTTTAATTACAATATTAGGGTGTCACATGGATTCGCTTACAATTTTAGATCATTAAAAAAATTTTTAATACATGGGACACCTTAAAGGCAGACCCCAAGCTAATTTTACTCTCCGCATTGGCAATATTCTCTAGTACACAAAGAAAGTGAGAGAGTGTGGCCAGAGTGGAGAGTTTGAAATGAGCTTCGGGTGTCGCTTGGATCCTCACATCCATCGTCTCCTTGAACGTTTTGACATTCCAGAAGTTTCTTGACATTTCATCAGCGAGATCTTTATCGAGATCTCTTGATCGATCACTCTGTTGTGGTGTCAATATCTGAAGGGAAACCTCGCATTACACGTAAAGATCAACGATCGCGTTAGGAATGAGTAACAAAAGCGGTCGATACGACCATTTTTAATCGAGTTACGATTTGGTTGACAGGCCGTTCCAATTTTTTACGGAATCGTGAAAGTCAAGCATGAATTTCGGTACTACTCTGGTATTTTGCCACTTAAAGTCTACTTAAACTACGTCACAGACTTTAAGTAGACTTTAAGTAAACTTTAAGTGAAAGAACATTTGACGAAATGCATTACAGTATACCACACCACTTTAAGTAGACTTACGTCTCACTTTAAGTTTACTTAAAGTCTACTTAAAGTGGGAAAGTTTAAGTAGACTTTAAGTGGCAAAATACCAGAGTAGGTCGGATGAGAACCGATGAATTAGAACCGACTGGATGATAACCATTTGCATACTTTGCCTATTCATTATCGATTGTGTCTCATATGCTAGTTATCATTTTGTCGGTTCTTGTTCATCGGATCTCATCCGACCTAGTGACTGAATTTCAGATGAGACAAACCCACCTTTATCGCTTTATTGGTTCCAATTACCGTGAATGAAGAGTCAAACACTGGAGCGATCATGGTCTAAACAAACAATTGAGATTATCAATGGTTACTGATCAAACTCGACGTACAACTTCATGACCACCTTATATAATAATAATTAAAAAATAATAATACTATAATTTATGCGTTGAAAAAGATGAAAATGATTTTAGATATCATGATGTATAGTGGATTATTCATTTTTTAAAATCATTTTCATTATTATGACGATTTTATCAAGATTAGTTAACTGTTTTGTGTAAATAAAATAAATAAATAAATAATGTTATAACAGATGAATTAGACGTACAACTTCATGTCCACCGTCCACCAACACTTCAGCCAACTTTGCCATAAAATTGGCATGACTTCGAGCGATCAGTGGGTTGTAAACAAGAAATCTGAATAGTTGCGGAAGAATACATGAAATAACGTATCAAAATAACTCCAAACAAAAATATTCCAATGGTGCGTAAGGGGAATATGTGGTACTTTATAATTAGGTGTATCTTTTACACTAACAGATTTGTTGACTTACTTCAAAGCCGCTGCTGGGCAAATCAGAAACACTAATAGGATAGCAATCGTAGATTTCATGCTGAATTGGTGAGAGAATGTCTGATCGCTCTTAAGAGCGAAATCTTATCAGTTGCGAAACAGAGACACTATAGTATCGACTAGGTCATAGGGAGGATGGGAATATGTGGCGAAATAGTAACGATCAACTAAAATACAACCACCCTGCAACATTTATTCATCTATTTATTTAGTTTTTGTCAATCGTTTTGTTCTCATTTTGCATTTCAAAATAATGTAGAATTGCCCCCATTACTTCCTTTTCAACCTGCTATGAAACATAAATTTAAACGAATTATGATAAAAATTACCGTCATAGACAGGTAACATATTTGTTGATCGTTTACACATAAGTAACGTATGTAAATTAATTGCCCACATAAACAAAAATTGAAATTATTGGGCAAGCGATTTGCACATACTGGATTATGTGTAAGCCACTTGCCCAGATGTTTTGTATATATACATCAACATCTTATTATCAAGTAAAACATCCAATGTACAAATTTTACTGGAAAAGTATTCAGAATCTATCAATTGTATATGGAAATAGGGCATAAATAGAGAATACAGCTATAATCGACCTATTTGCTGTTCTTTATTTTTTAATATTTGATTTTAATTAGCCAAAAGAGGAGAGGATTAAAGATCATAGCTCATCACATGTTTGTTACACTGTGTTAACGCTAGGTGAGGTTATGCGAGTTGTGCTCTCTAACTCTTTTTCGCTTTCTCCTATTTCAATCTCTATGTGTAGTTTGCTCAGTGTTTGTTCTTTCGTATTGATTCACGTTGAATTTTTTCTCATTCCTCAATCACCATGGTCTCATTAACAAAAAAAGTTCATCATTTACGTATTTATTGTTGTAAATATATTACTATACTATTATAAGCGACTACATTTTCTGCGAATTTACTATGAAATTGATGTTGTTTACACTTCCCACTACACTTTCTCCTCAATCCCCTACAACTAAACTCTCTCTTTAAAGGAGGAGAAATCAAGAGAGTCCATGCTTCCCTTCTGATAAGAATTCATCGACTAGGAGCCCATAGTCGATATGAGATGTACGGATCCTTACTACTTCTTAATTCTGGTTTCTCACGTGTCTTCACTTAAGTAAGTAATGTTTCTAATGGTGTATCCTTCCCGACTTTTTTGTCATCTGTTCAATTCGTCTACAATCATTTTACCAACAAAAAAATATTTTTTTAAACTATTTTAAAGGGATCATTAAAGATGGAGGCCCTCGAATGTCTATGCAAATGTATAACGAATATATTATGCAAGGGGCAAGTAATATGCAAGAAATTAGCACGACCATTCATCAATCCCGTAGCGCAGTGGCAAAAGTGCTCACTAGTAAGCGTAATGTCGCGGGTTCGAAACCTATTGCTGAACTTTCCTATTTTCAAAATTTCGCGCCTTTGCCTGTACATCAAGCATGGATTCATTAATGATTCTAGCGATCAATAAGCTAAATTAGCATAAACTAATTTATGTAAGGTATGCAGAATAACTTTTGCAATCTTTCTATTTTCACAGTTTGTTCACGAAAATATTGCTCGCACACCACCTTTAAGTTTATTATTTAATGGTGTTTTCTTGAAAAATAAGAAAAGATCAATAAAAGTTGACAAATGCACGGTTTTCTTTCACACTATTGATTCTTTACTTATTTGAAAAAAATTATAATTTTTTAAATGTTATAAACTAGGATATCCATTTTCTAATCTCATCGATTCATTAAGATTTCTCGTTTACAATCCGATAATCGCTCGAAGCCATGTGAATTATATTGGAAAGTTAGCCGAAGTATTGGTGGATGGTGGACATGATGTGGTACGTATAATTCATCTGTTATAACATCATTTATTTATTTTTTGTTCCATAAATAAGTTCATACAACAACAGTTAAAGGCATGCCCGATCCATTTTAAAACTCTCCGCTTTGGCCACACTCTCTCGCTTTCTTTGGCTGCGAGAAAGTATTACCAATGCGGAGAGTAGTATTAGCCGAGATTTAAATGTTAAAAGTATTATGAAACTAACAAAAAATGATTATAATTAATAATTATATTCGTTCAGACAATGCTTGCTCCAGTTTATGATTCGAAGATTCAGACCGTAGGAACCGATAAAGTCAAACAAGTAGCAAATTAAGTTAATAATCATGAGAATGTACAAAATACGCATACACAGTAATAGTACAACTTGGAAAAATACCAGTAAATATTGTGCTTCATGGTGTTAAATTCGCAATGCATTTACAATATTTCTGGACATTCAGGTGATAAAGCCACCGCAAAGTGAAAAGGCAAAAGTATTCGAGAAAACGATCCTCGATCAAGTATCGAAAAACTTTTGGGAAGTCAAATCGTTCACGGACACTTTGGATGTGAGTAGAAATAGTTTATTGCGATGATTGATTTTATCGTTCAGGAACTTTTCAAATACAGTTTTGCCATGGGCGCTCAGTGCAACGGTGAGTTGACCACAACACACATAGGAAAAACATAAAACCATGTAGCCCTACATTGCGTTAGAATTCCTTTCAAAAAGATAAAGAGGGTCAGATTTAGAGTTAAATTTGAATAGCAATATGATGCAAAAATGAACATTTCTCTAATCGTCTTTGATAAAGCAGTTGACAAAGTGCCACATGTGTTGCGACATATAAGGCAAAGTCCTTGGGGCAAATACTAAACGATTAGGCTTTGAATTTCTCATGTAACTATGTGGTCCTCGGAATGTTTTATGTTGTGAGTGTTGAATTGATTAAAACAAGTGATTTTATAGGCACTGTCATGATTAATTTCAGAAACTATTAAATATCCTGGACTTCTGGATAATCTCAAGAATGAAAGGTTCGATGCAGCCATAGCAGAACCGCTAGATATCTGCAGCATTGGTATGATTTAAAATAGACTGTGTATCTCAAAATGACGATTTAGGTATTTTTCACTATCTCGGAATTGAAAAGTTCGCAATGACATCGTCTCTGGGTTCCTTTGAGGGATCCTTCTACATTACTGGAGTACCGTCGTTTCCTAGCTATGTCCCAGGTTAGCTAAACGATACATAAAATACTCAAATATCCTCCTGCTTAAGGTTTCATGCAGAGTATGGGCGAGAAGATGACTTTTTCGGAGAGAGTTCAAAATACTATATCTCTCTTTGCTGGTCGACACATGTTTCCAAGGATGTTCGAGTGAGCTTTTAAATGTTTGGTTCAAGTTACGAAAAAAAGAAGAAAATTCGTGCGATAAAAGAATGAAAAGAAAAATGAGTGTTTTCCCTTTCTGTAATTTCTTTTCGAGATTTTCGAACCGACCATGTATACCCCTGTACAACATTGTGTTCGTAGATATCGTGCTCATCGTTAATATATATTTACAGTCCTTGACACTACTATGAAACCTAACAAAAAAGGACTAATAAAACAATTAATAAAGACGTACTAATATGTTTTGTTGAACGGTGTCATTCTTGCAGAAAGACAGACGCTGCTCTTCGAGCGAATTTCGGACCAGCCTTCCCTACATTTGAGGTTGGATTCGTTTCCATTTCATGTCGATAAATAATTTAATCTTAAAGGTGAAATTTACAGCAACTTTCCGTCAATTGTTCATTTTTCTTCGTAAATGCTGAACCACTCATCGAGTTTCCGAGAGTTATCAATCACAAATTAATCGATATTGGAGGAATCAGCGTTTCCACTGGGCATAAACCATTGAATAAGGTTATAAATCAAAATTAGCCTTGTGATTGTAACATGATTTTCTGCAGACTTGGTCAGATATCCTTGATCGACGATCTAAAAACGTTTTAATTTCGTTCGGAACGGTTGCCAAAAGCAATTTGATGCCGGACAATTACAAACAATCGATTAAAGAAGCTATCAGAAGATTTCCTGATGTGACGTTTATTTGGAAATACGAGCGACCCGAAGATAAGATCAGTGAAGGGATCGATAATTTGATTGAATCGACTTGGGTCCCTCAGAATGATATGCTATGTGAGTTTTAAATTATAGAAAACTTTTGGGCATGGCTGGACTTTCGCAAACGTCTCTTGAGATAGTAATCAGAACATACGACGCGGCGCTCAAAATAACATGGGTAGTAACATGGGGTTCGTGCTACCCTTACTTCCGTGTAACGTGTTAACGTGTTACGTGGTACACATTAATGATCACTCCCTTGTTATTTCTAGATGATCGTCGTCTTTCTCTCTTCATCACTCACGGAGGACAGGGAAGTATCACCGAAGCAACCACAGCCGGTGTTCCTCTTATAGTCATACCCATAATGGCAGATCAACTAAGAAACGGAGCGGTACGTTCGTTATTATTGCTATTTTAATCCTTATTTTGACAGGTCATAAAAAGAATCGGGACAGGAGTTGTGCTAGAGAAGGATGCCCTTGGCAATAGTAAAGATATAGAGAAGGCTCTAAAGGACGTGCTGACCAAATCTGAGTGAGGAATTTATTTTTTGTGATCAACTTATTACGTCGATGTAAAATCTACATTGCTTATTATATACACTCAATTTCAACTTTCTCACATTTGACTCTGAAACTTTGGCATAAATTTGTCACATTGTTAGATATGTCGAGACAGCTCGATATGTGGGTGAGACCATCAGAAATCGTCCATTCACACCACGACAAATCTTCTTGAGAAATATGGAATTCATGGCGAGATATGGACCTTTGAGGTATGTCTAGGCGCTTCTTCCGAAAACAATGTCGCACTCATAGGCCCACTCAATTTCTGTGCACTTTTCGAAATGAAATTCGATTTTAAAACATATGTCGTTGTTCATTCTCCGTTTGCTAAACTCTTGAAAACGACTCGAAATTGAATCTTGATATCGGAGCCATATCTAGAATCTTTCAACTGAAAAACTTAAATTTTGAATAATGCTTTCGATTTTCAGACAACTTGACCACTACGGAATGCAGCTCAACTTCGTCCAATATTATCTAATTGATGTATTCGCTTTTCTCGCTGCTTCAGTACTTATTTTTATTTTCATACTGTTGAAAATTGTTAAATTTATTGTGCTGAAATGTTTGGGAATGGTAAAGGCGAAGAGAGATTAGTGAGGGTTTTAAAAAAAAAATTAATTTTAAACAACTTTATTGCTTATCGATTAGAAGAGGATTACCCGAACCAAAATGCCACCTCCGGTTCAACACATTGAATAAAGAATTAAAGAGTATTTCGTTATTATCAAATTGTATGCAAATATGATAAAGTATGAATACCTATTGTTTGTGATTTTTTGAAGAATCATAACATGCAAGCAAAACATTCATCTTGATGATGTCCAACAAAATGCGATCATAAGTTGAAGCACATTTAGTCAAACCACTCTACAATCTTCTTCTTTCTCAATTATTTGGACATACAGGTTGATCTTTGATCTTTTTATCTTGTTTCTTTCGTAACCCATCTCATATCAATACTTCTATCACGTCTTGCATCATCTAATAGAATCTAAGACGTGATTGTCTTATGTTATTGTGAATATGTAGATAAAGGCAACGAATAAAAGAATGGACTAGTACAGAAAAGATGCATGAACATGCTATGAATAGATAATCAACAATCTACTTTATAAGAAATGACAAAATCTGTGAATTTCAATAAACACTCTCATCGAACACATATTACGTAAAGATTCCACTGAAAATAATTTTGTTCAACTTCAAAAGAAAATATTGTTTAAAAGAAAAATAATAAATAAAATTAGTTCACGATTACTAAAATCTTGCTACTACAGTATTTTCGTCAAAAAGACGTCGAATCACCACACTATCTGGCATTTTGCCAGTTTCTGGCTACTTGCAGGAAATATTCTCGTCGCGAATTCCCTGTTCAATTCGAACAACTCGGTTAGTACATTTGTCCGACTGAACTAAAAAAACCTACTTTTGTTTATTAAAGTGTCCTTTGTTCGCTTTTGACCTCTTCTCGTTCTCGCTAACTCATGTGTTTGAATCCATTCATAATCACGGATAACTTGCGCAATTAGTGACATGATCATGCATGAGAATATATTCGAATCATGCATGGATTATCCGTGATCATGCATGGATTTCAACACTAGAGAGCACTTGGTTCATATAACGTCTGTGTTTCCTTTGTAATTGTCATCATGAATTCCTCATGTCTATTGCCTCTTTACAGACGTCATATGCTTCGGAATCCCTTCCGAGGTGTGTCTGTTGTCTCGTGGGTATTCATCTGGTCGTTATGGACCATCCTCTTTCTCGGTATAACGTACGCATTGCGAGGTCCGCTCAAATTAACTGATTTAGCTCTCAGTGGTACGATTTGTTTCCACGTCATCCCTAGTTATTCTCATCCAAGCATTTAACTGATGTTCTCTTGGCCTTGCAGGCTCTTCTTACTTCAAGAACTTAGACGGATCATTCTATTTGGGAGTCACTGGAGGATCCACAATCATGTCCGGAATTATTCTCGCATTTGAATGGTACTTTGATTTAAATTTTTTTACAAAACAAAATATTCGATTGTGCGGAAAATTATGTTTATTTTTATTTAAGGATTTGTGTATAAACTGAATAAGCCAATACGTAGATACATAAATTAATTAATATCGACGAATAGAATAGTCTTTTCCCCAAAATCTAATCATAGCAGTGATGTTTCCTCTTCTACAATACTTCATTTAAAATGTTGAAGAAGGTCTTACTGTAGTTCCCTTCTTATAACACTCCTGCTTCATACTGCTTAGCTATTCTTGATAGAGTGATAATAAAAATAAAAATAATAAAAATAGTCCCTGTTGAGGTACTTTCGGTGCCTGACCGACTTCATCGATGGAGACTATGATGACGAAGATGACGATGGGACGGACGAAGATGAGCAAGCCCGACCGTTGTCAGAGGAGGAAAGCGCAAGTAAGATCGATCACTCCTTAGTTGGACGCTTATCCCGATAACAAGATCGCTCGTCCATATTGTCTCTATTGAAAAATGAAATGGAATTTGAGCTGAAATTATAGATGTCAAGGGACGTTATTGCGGTGTTTCTTTTGTATTAGGTGCCCCCGCCGTAACATTGGAGACGCCCACGTAAACTTTGCACAGTGTGAACGGAATATTGGCATAAATGTAATGTTTATGGCATTTGCATGCTAAAATGCTAAAATCCCGTCTGAAGTTTACTTTCTGCAGAGTTTACATGGGCTTTTTCATTGTTACGGCGGGGGCACGTAAAGCAAATGTAACATCGCATTTCCTAACCTGAACTGTCTAGAAAATGATGTGAAATGGGGTGATCTTGTTATCTAGAAGGAAAATTAGTTACCTATGCCGCTTGGTATCGTTTATTAATAACATCTCCCGCTTTTTAAATTATAGATAAGGTTATTATTATTTAACGTATATTATTTATCTATTCTTTAAGCTTGTTAACCGTTAATCTGTATTGCCTATAATGCGTCGTTACATTTGCCTTGCGTGCATGCGACGTCATGTAAACAACCGTCACATTTCGCTTACGTTCATGCCCACGTTAAATTTTGGAATATGTTTGGTGGCAAGTGGAAAACCCTGATTATCACGTGGGATATGGTAATAATCTACCGTAACAATTGATCAATAATGGTTGACTATTATCATCAAGGTTTCCCCTTGGGACCCTAATGTAACGATATACTACGTGACGGCGTAGGCCCTTTAGGCAAGTGTAATAAGCCTTATCATGCCGTGTCTTTATCTTATCATTCATAATCTTTAAACATAACCTCTGTCCGTCTTGCCCATATTTACTGTCGATGTTAGCCTTGCGGCATGCTTGCGAGCTGACTAGCAAGCTGCTAGCTTGCCGTCTAACTATTTTTAATCTGTGTGTTCCTTTTGTTATGTCCATGTTCACCGATAAAGTTTGTGTCCAGCTGCTCTTTCTGTTATGTCCCTACTGTGAATTACGAGTGCGAAGGGTCGGGGCCTAATTGGATAACTGTAAGATCGTAATTGGTTTACTGTATGCTGAAAGTCGATTGAACGATGCACTTGACGCAACACAGATCAAAGCATTTAATACGGTACAACGACAAATCACAGAAGCATTGGGGACGAAATGGTTGTCACTAAACAACTGCATCATAATCAATATGCTCCATAGCATAAAAATATTTTGTTTGTCATTCATTTTTTCGCTTACTTCTACCGCACAAAATACTCCAAAAATCATTGACGACTGATGCCCCTGATCCTCCCTGAGGTCAATTGGTGATCCTCCCAATAAGAACGCTCAGTTATGATCGGTAGAGTTCTTACAAGACCGTTGTAAATATGGAGATCCCTTTGGCGATTGAGTGAATTCAATTTCGTCTGTGCGCTACTCATTGAGAGCAAAGACAACCGAAGAGACCACTGACGGTCAGACAAAATGAGGAGGGAGCGAAGCGTGTAGAAGAAACGGCGAGTGACTAAGCAATCGACCGCTGTCCCTCTCTTTCTTCTTCTCCCTCTACCTCTCCAAACCCTCCTTCTCTCGTCTCTCACCCAGTCTGCACCCTCCCCGTCTGTCCCTGTGTCTCGCGTGCGGTCGAATGCATTCAATTCCATTCGTCTATACGCCCATTCCGTCCTATCCATCTATTCCACATCCTACCATTCCTTGATAAGTGTTAAGTGTGTGCTAAGTCACTAAGTTGGTCTTCATCCCTCCCTTGGTCATCTACCGTGGCGTTTCTACCCCTTCTGCAAGTGTTGTTCCCCACGATGGCCTCGGGCCTGTTCACGTTCACTGAGGACGAAACGGACGAGTCGGAGGAGCTGGAGGCGAAGAGACGAGAGGCCGAGAAGCAGGAGCAGATCAAAGCCGAAGGCAAGCATATAGACGGTGTTCAAAAGTCGCGAAAAGAAAAGAAAATGAGACGAGAGAGTGTGTGAAAAGTGGAGAGTATTGTCTGCTTTTCTTCTATTTTTGCGACTTTTGAAGTATATTCGCACGTATAGTTTGTTTGGTCCCAATGTATAAATGTTGTTTGTGGTGTTTGTTGCTGGTTTGCTTGAGTATAGGGCTCGGATGTAACGATTTTGGGGTTGAGTTGTTTTGATTATTGTGGATGTGGTGGTATATAAGCGTCGATGCAGTTATTTTACTTATTGATTATTGACGATTTTTGCAGAATGCAAAGTGTGGCGGAATGCGCTGGCGCTGTTTCGAGGCGCTGAGTACTTTCGGTATAAGAAGGTTGGTAATCAGTCTCTTTTTCTCGATTCTTACTTATGTAGGACAAGCGAAACGAGAATATTATTTTTTCTTTAGCAGTTAGATTTGTGGCCCTGAATCTGTTTTGGAGTTTGATTTGCTATTCTTTTTAGTGCACACCTGAGACGCCATACTATATTATGCAGCGCACCCTTCCGTGCCCCAAACGTGCACATACCTGATGCCTTTGTTGCTTAGAACCCCTCCCCCACTCCAAAGGGCCGCCAAACGTGTTATGTTGTTATCGGATTGGCGAAAAGGCCACCCTGGCTGACTAATACCCTGAATGGTAAACAAATATTGATTGATTCTGGCTGTATTGATTGATTTAACTAGTGGTACAGATAAGGATGTAGGTAACATCTGGTTTGAAAGGGGGAGGCTGGCTATGGGGGATTATCTGCTATAGCAGGAGATATGCCCGATTGTGTAAATGTCAATAACATACCATTGTCATACAAATGACATGTCATTTCGTTGACATACAGATTCTGAGTTAGTTACAGATTACAGAGTTAACAGGCCCAACTAATTTATGCCGCTCTTTGTTTTGTGGCACGTGTAGTTGAAATGTTCATATCTTAAGCTTGATGAGATCAATAGCTAATGTGATAAAAGCTATCTAGCTAGAGATAATGTGTTTATTGATGACTATTTATTTAGAAGTACGGCGTGGATCCCCTGTCGTACTTCGACATGAATCTGACGGCACAAGATCACCAGTCCTTCTTCACTGTCGACGATGAAGGCGATCGAGAAGATCTCAAAAGTAAGCGATGAAACGGGAATGTGAGGGGTTGAGGGGTATAAACTGCAAACATATAGTAATTACATTTACGAGCTTCACTTTTATTTATTTTTAATCTGTGTTTGAGTAGATGAGGTTTTAAATTTAGCATAATGAGGGAATGAATGAACGTTATAGTGAAATTATTAGAGAAGATTGCGGTGAGCGTGAGGCAGAATAGTCTACAAGCCCCCCCCCCCCCCTCCCGTACTCTTCATCTCACATTCACTTGCATATAAACGAGCAAAGTGAGTTTTTCGGTAGAGGACTCTCGGCGGTCTCTCAACTCAATTCTATCTCAATGGTTATTTCCTTCTCTACAAAAAGGGAATTCTCAACTTGAAGTAAGCAAGGACGAGAGGGAGGGGTGGAGGGAAAGTAGGGGAGGGGTAGTAAGGGAGTGGGAGAGGAAGGCAGATGGATATGCAGATGATAATAGTAATTTTGTCTGTAGTTGGTAGCTGTCTCCCCTCTCATTTTGACTGCCTAGTCCTCTTCGCCTCTATTATTTAATAATATGCACCCAGCCTCTTCGTGTCGCCCCTGACAACGCTGGTCTCTGGCTTGTTGACGGACCATTCATGTGCGATGCAAAGGAACGGAACGTGCATTCATGTAGACACGATGTAACCGTACATTGCCATACCCTCGCAATGCGAGGATTGACCCACTATATAAGGTCCATTTTAGGCCACTTGATGCGAAAGGAAGCTAAAAAATGACGATTTTTAAGCGAAAATATCGAATTTTGTGAATCAACCCACCCTATTTCGATAATTGACCCACTATTTAAAAAGAAACGGCGAGGGTACCGAAAATGTATGGACGTAACACGATTTCAGCGGGTGTGGTGTCTGATAAATGAAATGAGATTGGGGAGATTGATGTTTGATGGTGTTTGATATTCGCGAGTTGCGTGAATCAATCAGGTATTTTGACGCAGTCTATGTCCAGGACTCCTTGAATAACGGGTTGTACTTTTTCCTTTTTTTGCCTATGTCCATCCGTTATATCTACTGAGTCTTGTGATATGCACCGCTTACGTATGGTTTGTCTATCAAATCTATGAAAATAGCCTACTTGATTAGAATGGGAAAACCTTCACAAATTAAGAGATAGAAGCGAATGTGCTATTGGTAATTAAATTAAATTAAATTAATCACAAATTTAATTAATTTATCGTAATAGGGAGTGTGGGAAGAGACGATGTGGGTACTTAGACTTGGTAATGAACGAATTAGAGATGAGAAAAGGAAGGGAAGAGATGGGAACACGAATTATTTATGCGACCCAGGTGATGACGTCATAGATGTAATCAGGGGTAGGGTAGATGCAAATATTGATCACACATTTTCGGTGCTCTCACCGAATTATTTTTATATGGTGGGTCAATTTAGAAAAATCGTTATTTTTCACTTAAATTGTAATCTTTCACATGAAAAATGAGCTTTATATAGTGGGTCAACGCTTAAAATGAGCCGAATATATTGGGT
Organism: Parapristionchus giblindavisi; assembly: GCA_943737045.1. Taxonomy (NCBI): domain Eukaryota; kingdom Metazoa; phylum Nematoda; class Chromadorea; order Rhabditida; family Diplogasteridae; genus Parapristionchus; species Parapristionchus giblindavisi. Next base: position 1,714,082 of record CALSFV010000005.1, read on the forward strand.
CAATCCTCACATTGTGAGGGTATGAAAATGTATGATATTGATCATACATTTTCGGTGCCCTCACCGAATTATTTTTATATAGTGGGTCGATTTAGAAAAATCGTTATTTTCGCTTAAATTGCAATTTTTCATATAAAAAATGAGCTTTATATAGTGGGTCGACCATGAAAATGAGCCGTATATAGTGGGTCAATCCTCACACGGTGAGGGTATGAAAATGTATGATATTGATTGATGTGTACCATTGGAGTGCCAGATGCCCAATCGATAAAATATGTTTCTAACGCTCGGTAATCAATAGATACAATAGTCGATAAAGTGTGACTAGTTGCGGTATCAATCAATCGATATTCTGATTCGATTACAGTAATGCAACAAGCATGGCGGGAGCGCGATTCGTCGGTGCGCATTGCGTGCGCCAAGGAGGCTCTGGAGAAGAATGAGGAGTGCGCTGTGGCCATGCTGCTGTTGGCTGAGGAGGAGTCTGAGACGATTGTCGAAGCGGAAATCGTGCTAAGGTGGGGGAGGATTATTGATTATTCTAGATTATTGATTATAGTTAATTAATGATTGTTCATTATTGTTGATAATTCGTTCAATTATCAGAACAATCGCTAATGTGGTAAATAGTGACAAAAATGAAAGATGCGAAAGTGAGAAAAAATTTTCTCTATCCATTAGCACGGCAATTAATCATTGGGTCCCGTTGGTAATCTCAATTGTATGCACGATCGAAAGAATAAAGCATAAGAATAAATAATATGAATAAGAATAAATCAATGATGATTTTCGCCGTGCAGGAAAGCCCTCCGTTCGGCCGAGGCATCGTACAAGAAACTGCAGATGGTCAATCAATATCACGATGGAGTCTCCGATCCATATTATCGTATGTCGATCGATGTTATTATTTATTTATTTATTAATAAAAACAATGTTACTCTAGAAACAATATACTCGATGTTAAATATTGTTATGTTCTTAGCGTTTCTTCTTACCAACTGACACGCAATGATCGCCTAACAGAGGGATCATAGTGTCGCAGTGCCCTAGGAGAGTCCGCCAATTTCACCCCCCCCCCTTGCTACGGCCCATTCGCAAATAAATCACAGTGACGGTCCCTGGCTATCCCGTCCCGTAGGATAGGTACATCCGCAAAATTTTGCATTTTATTGTTACCCACCTGCAAAATTGATCCATAACTTGACGGGTTTCCTTGAAATTTCACTTTTTTTGCTATCATAGTGACATCCATTGATCCCCTCATGCCATCCCATATTATGTGTTGTAACAATAGGTCGAAAAGTGTGCTACAAAGTACCAAGCCTGACCGCATTTTGAGCCAAAATTTGCCAAAAATCGGAAAACCTGACCGCATTTTGAAAATCGATAACCTAGACCTACTCTGGTATTTTGCCACTTAAAGTCTACTTAAACTACGTCACAGACTTTAAGTAGACTTTAAGTAAACTTTAAGTGAAAGAACATTTGACGAAATGCATTACAGTATACCACACCACTTTAAGTAGACTTACGTCTCACTTTAAGTTTACTTAAAGTCTACTTAAAGTGGGATAGTTTAAGAGACCGGCTCGGTAAGACTCGAGCATGGTCCGGACATTCGCCAAGACTTTCGATCTGGGCCTCAATACTTTCATCATAGACACATACCGGGGGGAGACCGATGAAAGTTATAGTGAAAATGCCCTTGGGCTCAAACCCGGCTCACATATGTTTCATAAAATAAAAAATTTAAAAATTCATAACTTTTCAATCGTGATAGCTAGGACTTATATTTCTTTTTATTGGTGAATAACATGTCATACACTCTTATAAACACTCCTGAATAATATTATCATATCGCTCTGTATATGTTTTTTCGTGTCTGATTTTCAGATTTTTCTTCTACTATCCTCGTTGAAGAGATACTGCAAGAAATGCCATAGTGTATATTGTAGCCCTGACGATTATGCACATGGTGGTCACATTCCCTTGGCCAGCCAGTTTGTCTTAAGCCTCGAGAATTGCAACTGAATGTGAGATATGTGTAAATTGCAAAAATGGAAAATTAAATTTATTGAAATTCGCAAGAGTAAGAGGTAGCTGTATTATGTCATTTTACTCGTAGTGATGCGCGTACATAGGAATAATATACAAATAGACACGGACTACATTTTTTAAAAATTTAGAAAAATAATTATTTTATTTTTATTTTTTGAACTCCCACATTCAGTCGACCGTCAAGGCAAGTTGATTCATAGGGCGGATGGTGGCTGTTGCATGTCCGTTAAAACAACTGCCTCGTGAAGAATCGTCGTTTCGCAGATCTAGAATTTATTTTTTAAATCATCAAACTTGAAAATTTCTATGTTTCTTTCATATAAATCGGTTGGAAGGTAGCGTACAGCAACCAAAGCTGTACCATTGTTGTCAGTAGGAGTGTACTGTACTGCACTACCGTAACCGTCAGGACTCACGAACTAATTTTTTTTCAGTCGACCCATTATTTTCAACCATGACCCGGGGTTCATGGTTGAGAATGGTTGAGGTCGAAAAATTCATGATGATCCCAGACCAAATACTAGTTGTCATTATATCAACAGTGAGCCAACTTTTATTTTTATGGATACCATAACCAGAACTACCGTAATTGTAATGCACGTACCTGAATTTTCCGAGAACCTCACCACATTATTATAGGATACGGTAGCTAGATTACAGTAATTCGAGCTAGGGTATCCATAAAAATAAAAGTTGGCCCACTGTTGATATAATAGCAAATAGTATTTGGTCTGGGATCATCATGAATTTTTCGACCTCAGCCATTCTCAACCATGAACCCGAGGTCATGGTTGAAAATAAAGGGTCGACTGAAAAAAAAATTAGTTCGTGAGTCCTGACGGTTACGGTAGTGCAGTACAGTACACTCCTACTGACAACAATGGTACAGCTTTGGTTGCTGTACGCTACCTTCCAACCGATTTATATGAAAGAAACATAGAAATTTTCAAGTTTGATGATTTAAAAAATAAATTCTATATCTGCGAAACGACGATTCTTCACGAGGCAGTTGTTTTCGCAAACGGACATGCATCAGCCACCATCCGCCCTATGAATCAACTTGCCTTGACGGTCGACTGAATGTGGGAGTTCAAAAAATAAAAATAAAATAATTATTTTTCTAAATTTTTTAAAAATGTAGTCCGTGTCTATTTGTATATTATTCCTATGTACGCGCATCACTACGAGTAAAATGACATAATACAGCTACCTCTTACTCTTGCGAATTTCAATAAATTTAATTTTCCATTTTTGCAATTTACACATATCTCACATTCAGTTGCAATTCTCGAGGCTTAAGACAAACTGGCTGGCCAAGGGAATGTGACCACCATGTTCATAATCGTCAGGGCTACAATATACACTATGGCATTTCTTGCAGTATCTCTTCAACGAGGATAGTAGAAGAAAAATCTGAAAATCAGACACGAAAAAACATATACAGAGCGATATGATAATATTATTCAGGAGTGTTTCACGGCGGTTCACTGGAGGGAAATCCCTACATTTAACTTTGTCTTGAAGCCTCCCGCACTACGAAAAATCGGCAAAGTTGTTTTGCACCGGGTGGGATTCGAACCCACGAGGTTCGGATCGCCAGACAAAAGTTCTAACCACTAAGCCATCTCGGCATGCTACATAACTCGTAGAACTCGATGATGAACGCATGTGGGGGGAGGGACCGCAGCGCGTCGTTGAGCGCGTCGCGTCGCTCCCTCCCCTTACGCTAACTATTACCGTATATAATAATGAACTTTCGTGGTAAGACATTTGTTGAACAATTTATCCTGATTTTTAAAAACTGCGAGTCGCTCTTAACTACTGTCCTTGAACCGCCGTGTGTTTATAAGAGTGCATGACATGTTATTCACCAATAAAAAGAAATAAAAGTCCTGGCTATCACGATTGAAAAGTTATGAATTTTTAAATTTTTTTATTTTATGAAACATATGTGAGCCGGGTTTGAGCCCAAGGGCATTTTCGCTATAACTTTCATCGGTCTCCCCCCGGCATGTGTCTATGATGAAAGTATTGAGGCCCAGATCGAAAGTCTTGGCGAATGTCCGGCAGGGGGTCATAATGCTCGAGTCTTACCGAGCCGGTCTCTTAAGTAGACTTTAAGTGGCAAAATACCAGAGTATGGTTGTAATATGATGGAATAGAGAATAGAAATAATAGGACTAAAAGTATCACTCCAAACTTGGCACAATCTCGTTTCTCGCACTGCTTTTGATCAAGAAAAAATCAGTGATATTTTACGTTTCTTTAAACAAAGTGTACTTATCATTGTCACTCGAAGTAGACTTGTAAGACTACTTCGGGTGTTGTATATATGGTAATGCATTTCGTCAAGTATTTGTTCACTTGAAGTAGGCTTAAAGTAAGCTTCAAAGCCAGTGATCCATTTTAAGTTTACATTAACCTTTCAAATACTAGAGCATCTCTGCGCCAGGAGTGGGGGGAGGAGTTACACTTTCCCCCTTTATTCACTCTCATTCTAATTCAGGACGCGAAATGAACGTGCTCATCTACATTCGCCGACGACTAGCCATGTGCGCCCGCAAGCAGGGCAAACTGCGGGAGGCGATCAAGATGATGAAAGATGTACGGTATTCACACCACTCACACTGTTGATTCTATCGCGAACTGATTTTATTACAATAGAACATTCATCCTGCCGTAATAAGGTGTCCATCGGGTGGTGGTAGTACGATGTGTGGTTCGGTTTGCGAATTGAGACATTGCAGATCCGTGGCTAAAAGGGTTGGTTTCGTAAAAATACCGAGACGTATCGATTCCCGAGCTTACGATTTTGCGGGCCTTTGAATCAACTCATTTTTGGCTTCTTTTCGCATCAAGTGGCCTAAAATGGGCCTTATATAGTGGGTCAATCGTCGCATTGCGAGAGTATGGAAATGTATGAATATAAATGCCGAATATCCTCTGTTATAGGTTGTGAAAGAGCATCAGATGGCAAACATGTTTGGCGTGCAAGAGAACCTGATAGAGGCACATCTCGAGATGCAGTCGTACGCCGATGTCCAGGCACTCCTGGTGCGATATGATGGATACGGTAGGGGTATTGATTGATTACGTCTGTTTATTGATTGATTATTGCAGATATTCGCGAGCCGAAATCCGCAACGCTCATCTACACATCGGCGCTGCTCAAGGCGAGAGCGGTTGCGGATAAGTGAGACATTTTATTGATTTATTAAAATGTCTTTTAGAATGTTTTATTGATCCGATTGGGATATGTTGCTTCGCGCTTTTGACCAGATGCTTCCAGGTTATTGCAAGATAGCCAAATGTTTCCTTAATGTGAAATAAAAAAAACGAAATAAAAGAGTTATCAAAGCGAATGTATGGAATAAATTTTAGATACGGTCAAAGTCTTGGAGAAAACGTATTTGTCATTGTCCTTTCCGGGGATGTTTCCCTCTCGTAGAGCTGTTGTCAAATCATTGGTCGAAAAATATATTACAAAGTACCAAGCCTGACCGGATTTAGATCCAAAATTTCACAAAAATCGAAAAACGACCTATGTGTCAAATATCTTGGAATTCTTTTTTTTCAAAACAATCATTGTCTATTCTTGATTTGTTTAGCTAATTTGCACTTTTTGGCTATTATTATTATTATTATTATTATTATTATTATTATTATTATTAATTATTATCAGATTCGCGGTAGAGTACTCGACCAAGCGTGGTCTTTCGTGTGCAGAGATGAACGCAGTGGAGGCGTTGATGCGCGCCTTCGAGTACAATCCCCATGTGCCACAGTATCTGCTAGAGATGAAGGAGCTCATTCTGCCACCCGAACACTATCTAAGGAGAGGTACGGTAGATATCATGTTAGGAGGGGTACGGTAGAGATCATGTTAGGAGGGGTACGGTAGCGATCATGTTAGGAGGGGTACGGTAGCGATCATGTTAGGAGGGGTACGGTAGAGATCATGTTAGGAGGGGTACGGTAGATATCATGTTACGAGGGGTACGGTAGAGATCATGTTAGGAGGGGTACGGTAGAGATCATGTTAGGAGGGGTACGGTAGCGATCATGTTAGGAGGGGTACGGTAGCGATCATGTTAGGAGGGGTACGGTAGAGATCATGTTAGGAGGGGTACGGTAGATATCATGTTACGAGGGGTACGGTAGAGATCATGTTAGGAGGGGTACGGTAGAGATCATGTTAGGAGGGGTACGGTAGAGATCATGTTAGGAGGGGTACGGTAGAGATCATGTTAGGAGGGGTACGGTAGAGATCATGTTAGGAGGGGTACGGTAGCGATCATGTTAGGAGGGGTACGGTAGAGATCATGTTAGGAGGGGTACGGTAGCGATCATGTTAGGAGGGGTACGGTAGATATCATGTTAGGAGGGGTACGGTAGATATTATGCTAGGGGGTACGGTAGATATCATGTTAGGAGGGGTACGGTAGATATCATGTTACGAGGGGTACGGTAGATATCATGTTAGGGGGTATTATGTTATAATTGACCAAGTCATGGGTGTTGTTATATTTATATTACGCAAATCTCCGTCGTAGCGAGGGAAACGTGCACGTGAACTTTGCAGAGTGCAATATTTTTCAGGTGACGCCGAGGCCCTCTGCTACGCCTTCACTCATCTCCAGCATTGGAAACGAATCGATGGAGCGCTGCACATACTGCAGTGCACATGGAAAGGAGGTGAATTTATTTATTATTAATAATAATAATAATATTTATGCATTACAAGGATAACCTATAATAGCGAATAATTGATTTCGTGATGAATTACATAAGATACGATGCCTCAATGTAGCAAAGAAATACCAATTATTTATTACATATCGAGTAACGACTATTTATTTATTTAGTTGCATATTTCCACAAGTTGATTCTGTGTTTCATGGATATTTTTTATTCCCTACGGCTGGTCGGAAAACGATCCGACCAAACGAATAGTTATAATAATTGCATATATGATAGGTGTTGTAGAAGCAGAATAATAATAATAATAATAATAATAATAATAATAATAATAATAATAATAATAATAATAATAATAGCAATAAGAAGAGGAAGAATACGATTAAACTAGGATATAGAATACTATAGAATCTAATTTTAAAATGTTTTTTTTCCAAAGTGGAAAGTTCCAGCGGATGTATCGATAATTTTGGAAAAAAATGTATAATGAATATTATTAATTATCGATTTCTTCAGCTTTTCCGTCTGTAGCTCGATCAATCAATATGTCGACGTACTTTCAATTCTCGGATGGCGTCGAGGCTGGTGACAAGGAGATTTTGCCGAGTATGAACTGATTTATTGATTGATTATTTTTATCGATTTATTGATTGATTATTTTTATCGATTTATTGATTGATTATAAGTTTAACTGAATCAGTTTGCGATCAGTAGCATGGGATCAAATTTTATTTTATGAATTAAAATTAATGCATTGGTTGGGTTTAAAAAATTATATCACACAAAGTATATGATTTATTTATCATTGTAGGCTGGCACAAGGTGGCGACGTTTCCGAAGAAGGAGTCGGGCTGGTGGAGCATGCTGCAGGGCGTGTTCTGGTTAGTCAGCGGAATTTACAATGTTATTATCATTATTATAATTTTATATATCTGTATGTAGTACAAGATGTTGTAAGATTTTTTTCAAATTTTTTTGGCATTTTGGTTTTAAAAATTTCGAAAACTTGCTTTGGGGGCACCAGTTATGAACTTTTTTTTTATTGTCACACAAATTATTTGATTTAATCAATAAAAAAAACGTAATAATGCATTCGCGCCAGTTGCAGCGTCGCTCTCTGTGTAACGGCCGTCCTCATTCACAGCTATCCTCAGGGATCGTCCGACTTTGCCAATACGGTTAGCCATCATTTATTTATTTATTCCATGAAATATAGTTTGTAATTGAACATATGGCCAATAGTACCTTCTTGTCAAATATACGTTTTATAGTTTGTGTAAATTTTAAACTTGTATGTGTTTGCACGATGAATATGTCAATTTTTGGCATTTGTACTTTCGTTATCCTCGTCTTCATGGTGATTATACATGTTATTGGGTGGAATCAACGCACAATAGATAGACGATAGGCCATTATTATTCACTGGCTGGATCAATGCAATAGTGTACGATCGTTATTACTTTCCCAGTGAGGTAGTCGTTGTAACCATGCATTTACGGCGCGCTTATAGGATTTTTATATAGTGGATCGATTTAGAAAAATCGGTATTTTTCGCATAAAAATAGTCTTTTACAGTGGGTCGATAATCGGATTATGAGGTTATGAATATGTATGGTTGTAAAGATCATTGTATAGTAGTTGCATGAACTCCTATATCCCCCTCTTCTCACTTGTATTGATCGATAATAGATAATAGATATCTTTCTTCCCTTTATATTTGTACACTTATTTTCAAGTCCTATCTCTTGTCTAACTATCGATTGACTCTAATTATCGATTGATTCAGGCACTGCACTACGCCCGTGTCATGTACACCTTCTTCGTGGACGGCTTCTATGCGTGGATCCCACAGAACTTTATCGGCCTCCTCGCCTCTCGACCGTCGGCCACGCAAACTGGAGCAGGAGGAGCCTCCCCGCAACCCCATACTGTTGACAATTTATGATCTTTGTAGTTTGATTGGTGATTATTGATCGTACGTAGTTTGAGTTCTTTTATCTATTTCCTCATCGTGCAATAGTATACTAACACAAAACCATTTCTAACAGTATATTTTAGTTATTGATTGATTAATTCAGCTATTGATTAATCCCTTTTCTCTGTCTCTCTCCCTTTATTACGTGTCATAGATCCGTGATCTCTACCACTAGTCGACGATTGTTCTTTCTATCCTTCTCCTGTCGTGTTGATTTTACCCAGCTCCGCCCACTTTGATCTTTGATCTTTCGTTCTGACCGGTCATGACCGATCGATTCCCATACTTCTTCTTCTTAGGTCGATATAGTGTATGTGAAGCCTAAATGGAACTAGTAGTTGTAGTTATCAAAACCTTAGCTGCCATCTACCACCACAGCGTTTCGAGAGCGGTCATGGTGTGACAGAGAAAAGGAGAGAGTACGCAGAAGTGAGAGAGCGCAGACGGTTAAAGTGCTCTTTATCGTAATTCATGGCATTTTGCCATGTTTTCAATGACCGTTCTCCCTGTGTTGGCGTAACGCTTTGACCCCACCAAATAATGATCTTCTTTATATTTTTTTGTTTTCAGTACGTATAACAAATTTCGCAATGTTACACAGGTGTTGAATATTTAATTTATAATTTATTATTGATCTTTCGCGTGCATTGTACGAATAGCCGACTACGGGCACGCTAGCAAGATAGATGACTGGCTAGCTTACTGAATAAAGATGTTCTTTCTGACAGCTCTCGTACTGATTTATGGTACCGTACTGTGTGGCGTTTGCTGTCGTGTTATTTTGTGGTTCGAGCACCCTACGATCGATATCTCATTGTTCCGGGGGTGGATTGACAAATGACAGAATACAGTATGCTCGCGGTCACACCATAATTTTGGTCGTGAAAGCTATTGAATGAAGCACATGTGTATAGGGAATTGTATCGTTCAGATAGAGGCGAAGAAGGTAGAAAGATTGATCGATAAATCGATAATTGTGATATGCACAATACGGAATCGAAGAGGATTCTCGATGCGGTGCTACAGGATCTGAGGGCTCTGTCGATGGAGACAAAGAAGAGGCACAATCACGTCAGGGAGGTAGGGTGGATTATTGATTGATTGCCCGGCATTTATTGATTTTTTCATTTATGAGAAAATTATCTCAACTGCGTTTTGGGTGGGCTTACTCCGATTTTGCAGGGTAATGTTATAGTAAGAAGCGCGCAAAAAGCAACTTACTTTTTTTACTGTTTTGCTATTTCATGAGTATATTTCGAAAAATTAAGTAAAAAGTAAGTTACTTTTTGCGCCCTACTTACTATAATACCCTGCAAAACCGGAGTCGAATAAGGTGGTAATTGTATGATACGCGGCTGATTGTGAGCATGTTGAATTCACCGCACGAGTCTTCTCGATATGCTGAAACATGAAAGTTGCAGGCAGCCGAGTCGTGTGTGGTCAAGGTGCGCAACATCAGCTCTGCCTCGCCCGATGCAGTGTTGCTCCAGGTTTTGTTGTTGTTTATTGATTGATTAGTATTGATTTTGTTGTTACAACTGGTTTTAGATTTTTTTTATGTTTTGTTTTCCTTGTCTTTTTTTAGCTTTTATATTTCTTATGTTTAGCTGTTTCCATAAAAAACGAGTACTCCTGCAATAAATACATAGTACAAAATAGAAAAGCCTGGGAAAGAACGGAAAATGATCACGATGATCGTTGATCTTTGATCTTTGTTCTCTCGATTGCAGAATCTCCGTTCTGCCTCATCCGAACTAGTTCATCCCCTCGTAGTGGCTTGTTCGACCAAGAATAGCAGACTCGTCCAACTGGCCTTGTCAGCCATTCAGAGACTGGTGCAGCATCGAATACTTGAAGAGGTCAGTGATCTTTGATCTTTGAATCTTTGATCTTTGATCTCTCAAAGTGTACTAGGTTGCAGTTGTTATTTTATTGGTTAATGTTTGCATACACTTTGTATGAAAAGTTTTAAAATATATATTTAATGTTTTATATATGTATTTATTCAATTATTGGCGTTTTGTTCATAATATTTTTAATAAAATTAAAATTAGTAATAATAATACGAGACTTGCAGAAATGCGCTGGTACAATCGTGTCGGAACTGTGGGCACTAGTGGATGGGGAGTGCGAGGAGTTGAGGGTGGTGCAGACCCTCACCCTCATCGTCAGTACTGAACTTGTCGTGTGTGGACCCACTCTGGCAAAGGTTGGTGATGGTTGGGATTACTGTAACTCTGGGCAAGGTTGCTAGTAGTTGAGATTACTGTAAAAACCCTTATATGTGGATGGAACTAATCGATAACCTACCGTATCGATAATCAATACTCTAACGTGCCAATAAAGTGCCGTAATCAGTGATGGGATAGTTGGCAAAGATAGAGAAGGAAGGTTAGGAGGTATAGGTCTTAGTGACTACTTAGTTTTCAGCCATGTAGAATGTTTTTGTTTTGTTATTGCGCTTTGGCGCTGCGTTAATGCCACTGGTTTCATGCAGATTATCTTTTGGCGTTTTTGTTGTTTTTGAGTTTTAAAAAAAAATATCTGCACTCAACTACAAGAGTATTAAGGATTTTTTTAAATTCAATCTTTGAACTTTGATCTTTGATCTTTCAGTGTATCGTAATGTGCTTCCGTCTCCGATTCGCCAAGGATCCTACCGTAATCAACGCTGCCTCTGCGGCAGTGCGGCAAATAGTAGCTAGCGTTTTTGAGCGAGTAGTGCAGGTATACGGTATACGGTAGCATGATATCGATTTATCGATTAATGCTTTTGTTCAGGAAGACGGCATGAAGTCGTCGAATTTGTCGGTTGTTGACGCGGGAGGAGCTGGAGGTTATTGATTTATTTTAATATTTTTGTTATTTTGTTGAAAAATTAACTATAATGAGATTTAAAAAAAATATATGCCTTATTTATTATCGAATTTTCGGTTTGCAACCCTTTCATTGTTCTGCTAACTTTCTCGATAGTGATTACCATGACATGAAACTGAGAATCAGCTGTTTGAATTTTACTGTCGCATGCAACTTGTAAATCTAATATTCTGTGGCTGTAGAAAGAATATTAATCGTTGGAGATATATTATTATTATTATTTATATCATACATGGGCGGGGTACCTGGAGCTCGATTCCTCAGGGGGCATCCGAACGAAAAATGGTTACTTTTACAGGGGGTGTTCACTTTTTTTCTCAAAAATTTCACCTAATCGTCATTTCTTACAAGGGGCATTCCACAAATTTTCGTAAAGTCCTAATTTTACAGGGGACACCCTCATGTCGGCGCCCTTGTATGATTTATATCAAAACCATACATGGGCGCCGACATGCGGGTGCCCCCTGTAAAATTAGAGCTTTTCGAAAATTGGTGAAATGCCCCCTGTCGAAAATGACGTTCAGATTAAATTGTTGAATAAAAAAGTGAAGGCCCCTTGTAAAATGAACCATTTTTCGTTCGAATGCCCCCTTTAGAATCGAGCTCCAGGTACCCCGCCCATGTATGATCAAAACCGTGCATACATATCACACTACGTACATTTTTAATAATAACTTAAATTATTATTTTAGGTGGAGTGAACGGTTCTTCGGACCTCTCCTCAATCCTCTCTCGAATTCCGCCCACCACACTACGACCGTGTGCCGCCGATGCCTACATGCTCTTCAAGGTATACGGTAGTCATCATACTGTAATTAGGAAGTATGGGTGGTGTCCTTCCCTGCGCAGTTACCGTATCCTATATTTCCATTCAGGACCTATGCCTGCTGGTTGACGGTGAGCCTCCGGTGTGGTTGAATGGACTACAGGAGATGAGTCGAACCCTCGGACTAGAGCTCATTGAATCACTCATGCACTCATTCCCTGGAGTGTTCTTCAAGGTACGGTACGACTGGATTACGGTAGATATGGAATTATTGATTATTTTATACGCTGAATTATGGTTCATGAGGTTGTTATTCTATAGCTTAGATACGCTAAATTAAGGTTGATCTAGGTTTAATCGATTGGCTGTGTTCGGTAGTTTAACAATTATTGATTGATTTATTAATCGATTGTTTGATTGATATATGACTACCGTATCTATCCATGTATTGATTGATTGCAGCACGATGAGTTCTCTCGTGTGCTTCGTGAGCACGTGTGTCCACTGATCATTCGACTATTCTCCCCCAATATCAAGAATACTCATGTAAGTATTTCTAGTATAATGGATTGGAAATTGCATATCAGTAGTCTAGCGGACTGATTAAATTGTGAGGAAATCTTTCAAACTTGCTTCCAGCTGAGCTCCCTAACGTCGTCAGCACTCGCTCAAGCCCGAGCCATCGCCAGCTCTTCTGGTATATTACATTACATTATATAGTTTATGGCGTATAGTTTAAACTGTTGGTAGATCGTACTGGCTGTACATAATATGTCATTCGAAATTGTCTATTTGTATGTAATAAATGAAATGTTTATAATGTACAGATATAGTTTTTTTTCACGTAAATTAAAGTTAAAATTACAAGATTGAATCGTATTATATTAATAAACGTATCTTGTGCAGGCTCGGTTGATCGCACCAACTTCCCACTGGCAATGCGTCTGGTTCGAGTGATCGTCGTCCTCGTCAATATCTACCATCAGAAACTGGTATAATTAATAATAATAATAATAATAATAATAATAATAATAATAATAATAATGATTATTATTATTATTATTATTATTATTTTTATTATTATTATTATTATAACTATTATTTATTCCTTGAACTGATCGCCCTGTGGATATATCATATGTGCAAATTTCTAACTATAATGAGTCAATAAAACATGAGCGTGTTATTAACTATTTATTTTGTGTAGCTGAAATCATTTGAATAAATAAATCAATCAATAATACTTTTATGGATTTGATCGATCAATATTCTCGATGCATCAACCATTTTTCAGGTAACAGAATGTGAGATCTTCCTCTCTCAATTGATTCGATTTCTTGATGTGGACCGACAGCCATGGCAGAGAGCCATCGCCCTCGAGGCACTCCATCGGATACTATGTCAGCCGACTGTGGACATGTTAGTGGGAGGGGATATATGTGTATGGGGTGGAACCGGAATTCACCTAGTTTTGTGCTTCTTACAGACAATACTTAAATTAATGACCCAATTGAGGCATACTTGCAAAATTTACTTTCTTTGTGTCAGATTGGGAATAATTAAAATAGTACATCGTATGTGATGGTATGCCTACTTCATTGAATTTGATTTCAGTAACTGGCGATTTTTTGGAAAAATCAATAATTTAAATTTGTAAATTCGATACCGTACTCTATTATATCATTCAGTTGGCTGTGTGCCAACTACGATGCTCGATCCTCGAATGCAGTACTGCGTAATCTTCTCGCTGGTGTCACACTCTTCGTTCGACAATCCTTTGCACGAACGCACCTCAGTTCGGGTAAGAGTATTGATTGATTTTCACACGATTATTGATTTATTGCAGTTATTGATTTTCACGATTATCGATTTTGATTTTAACTTTTGCGATTAACAGTGGGTCATACAGCTCACAGAATACCATGCGCCTTGAATGTTTTGAGAATCTGAGCGGTCTTTCAAGGCTCGGCTGTTTTTCGATTATTGATTGATCTCCTGTTATTGATTGATTTTGTCTACAGGAGGTGACGAGGACAGCGAGACGGGTCAGTCGATAGGACTCGCGGGATTCTTCATGGGAGGAACGTGGATTCCATTCATTGACGATCTCACACCGAAGAAGAGCTTCTTACTGTAGGTTACGGAAGCTGGGTTACTGTAGGTTACGGTAGCGGGGTTATGGTGGGTAGGGGATAAAAGAGCAGAGTAAAGAAAAAAACAAGAAACTGCAAGCTAGGAATAGGATATAACATGAAAATTGGGTAGCCTATGAGAGAGGAGAATCGCGAGTGTACGGTAGGTGATTAATTTGTCACATTTTCGACTACGATAGGTGATCATTTAGTCAGACTTATGACTACGGTAGGTGATCGCTGGGTCAGACTTGTGACTTTGGCCCTGTACACAACAATATACTTCCAGATTGGAGAGCCTGGACAAGCTGGACCCGGTGCCTCTTCCCGATGGATACTCCGTATCGAGGGCGTTCCGATGTGTGATCGATGCCACCCAAGCACTCCTTGTCGCCTTTGATCAACTACAACAGAAGTATTTATTGATTGATTGATTATATTAGTGATGAGTATTTATTGATTGCTCTTACAAGCTCGAGTTTCTGAGACTTCCTATTTTAAAAGTAATGTATAGGTTGAGATATTTATTTATTTTTATTTTTATTGAAATTTTCCAGAAAATGTTGGAAAATCGAAAATTTCGGAATAGCTGAAATGTGTGTCATGATATGGGTCACCTGCAATGGTTGTCAAAGCAATGTGAAAGCGCTGACAATGAAGCGAGCTTGACCCTGTGTTTTCGTGTTTCACGGGTAGCTCATCAGTATTAGGTGTATGAAGAATCGATTGCTCTTGTAACCATAGCCCCCCCCCCCCAAATTACTTTTAGTCAATGTAGCTAGCCATTATTTTAGAACATCTGTTAAATGGAAAAATTGATGAGACGATTGTATGGACATAAGCATAGGTAAGATGCCTGCCGTTTGATATTGCCCGGGGTCCCGTACATGCTTGGGATGTACATACCCCGCCCAGGTATTTCATGCACAGTTTTACATGATTACAGGAAGAACGGTGCTGTCGAGGCTGCTGCGACAGCATCATCGGTCGCCGTAGTAGATGGAGGAGGAGTGGGACAGCAGCCAACCACGTCGATGGAAGTTTCCCTATTGACCGCGATGCAACCACCGCTAGTATCGTCTATCGTTCTGATGCTCGAAGCGAGGTTTGACCGATCTTTGATCTTTGATTTGTTATTAGTAGTTGGGGATAGTGTTTAGATTTTGGGGTCTATGAGGTAATAGTTGATTTTAACTGATGTTTGATCTCTTTGATCTTTGATCTCTGTCCAGTACGGATGAGACGATGGTGGAGTCGTTGCTCACGTCGCTGTCCACACTCACTCTCGTATCGTGTAGATTGGGAATAGCGTCGGTGAGTCGTACTTGAATAGTTTTTTTATCCCGCAAAGACGCGTGTCAGAGAGGTTCAAATGTGTTTATTAGCTGCATTGGAAATGGCATGTATCTTGCCGTTCTAATTGTAAAAAGATCGGCAAGTTGATTTTCACGTGTTACGTGACGTGTATGACATACGTGCATATGTCCAACCCGCTGTATTTCGCGTATGTTCTGATCGTCCAGCTGTCGTATATTGACTTGCATTTTATATGATAATTTTATAAAATATTGATGAAACATGAATGTGACACGATGGCAACGGCACGTTTTAAATGAACGTTCTAATAGCGCTTCATGCAGGCTCGTCACACGCATCTGTACGCCCTCTCATCGGCCTCCCTTCCCTCGTGTAGTGGGGGATACGGCGCCCAGTGCATGGGAGTGCCCGTGCCTGATGAACTGTCAGCAGGTACGTATTGCTTCGTACCTAACTTAGCTTTAGGATACACGGACTTACTTGACGATTTACGACTTACTTAACTTAAGTATTTAGGTCTTACTTGACTTAAGTTAAGGATTTAGGACTTACTTGACTTAAGGATTATTTACTACTTACTGAACTTAAAGATTTAGGTCTTACTTGACTTTTAAGTTAGCTAAAACTTAATGATTTAGGACGTGGAAACTTAGCGATTAAGTAATTATTGATTGATTGTAGATCTGGATCCATCGGCGATCAATGCCGTCGCGGACAATCTCGTGTACCACCAGGTGAGTACAATGGAAATACTGTAGATGTATTGAATACGGTATATATAATCGATTGTACTCTTGTTCGTTATAGACGAGATCTCGTTTGTTCGACGGTTGATTTTAGGCCTATTTAGATGCGTTGCCTATCTGGGGCATAATAATAATATTAATAATAATATTTTGTGTGCTTACAAGTAAACACGCTTCATGTAGATATTGAGCATACTTGTGCCAATACGCAACCTTGCCATTATTTACTATTTGTATTTATTTAATTATTTATTTATTTGCAGGTGGTAGCAACGGGCGTACCCTGTCCCACTTCCACCACTCCCGCCCCGCTCCTCTTACAACAAATGATTCTGACGACGAAGAATGTGCAAGCGGCGCGGTTCCTGCTCACTTGTGGTACTGTAGTTTGATCTTTGATCTTTTGATCTATTTGAGTTACGGTAGGCATCTGGTTGCGCTTAATCTTTGATCATTTTCTTTGTGTTTTGGCGTGTTTAGCAGCATATTCTTCGTCAGAAAGATTTATCTTTGATCTTTGTCAATACGATTGATCTTTGATCTCTCGTTCATTTCAGGTCAGGCGAATCTCGGTGATTGGGGCGAGAGCTGGGATCTGCTACTGTCATCGTGTGCACACATTTCATGGTTGTTAGCCATGCGACCATCCCTCATGGGAGGAGGAAAGTTTGTGTATCGAAGAGGAGAAGGAGCGGGAGGAGTGGATGAAGGTTGGTTGTCGAGATGCCTCAGGGCACTCCATCATCTTATTTCAAATTGATATTCTGTTTTATCGCAAACGCATTGATACTGTATATCGATAGGTGTTGTAGATTTACCCGCAAATAATAGACTTACTATTAGCAAAATCAATTGATCATTGTAATTACTTTGTGGTTGAGGCACAAAGCCGACAGGTTGACAGTCATCGCTAAATCTTTATTTATTGCTTTCGCTATTGTATCCTACAGGATAATAATAATTATAATAATAATAATAATTATTATTATTATTATTATTATTATTATTATTATTATTATCTTACATTTCTAGGCACATCATCATCCAATGGTGGCTCCTCCTCTGCTGGAGGAGGTTCGTCTACAGTACCCGCGTCTTCCTCGATGGTCACCACTGCTGCTGCGTCGTCCGATATTCCAGTTATTGTGAGTGCAATTGGGATAATTTACAACAAACAGCTAAAGAAAAAAAGGGAGAGACTAAGAAATGGGCTGTGTTAGAGACTATAATAAATCTAAAACGATCCGGTGTTTCGGCCCTGGTCCTAGGCACTGGAATAATATTATTGGTAATATTAGAATGAGCGGAATGTATTGCACGATCCGAAATTGTGAAATTCTGTGTATCTGATCTTTGATCTCTTCCTGACATTGATCTTTTATCTCTTTATTGGATTGATCTTTGATCTCTTACCGTATCCTCCTGATTCCCTGTCATTCTCACAGGCAGAGAAGCTAGACAAGATGATGGATTGCACTCGAGATCTGGACGAAGTGGGCCTTCATCATGTCATTGCCGCCCTGTGCGCTCTGTCAGCCGATGCTCTGGTTGTTAGCTCCAGTGAGTTGTAGTTTAATCGATCGTTTTATTGATTGATTTTCGCCTTTTTTATACGAAGCAGAAATGAAATGGTTGAGAGGACTCTTTTGGTAGATGCCGTGTATGACTTGGATTGACTTGGACCTAGCAACTGACAACTCCTCATCTGTCAGCTATTGCTTGAAATGATAAATTGTTTGACTGATGGATTGATTTATGTATCCCCTATGGATAATCTCCATCATCTTTTGGCGTAGTTGTGGAACAGGAATCTGCCTAGACAAAAAGTTATAAAGTTCAAAGTTCAATCTATATCTATAAGGTATCTACACCAACGTTTAAAAAAATATTTTTGTATTATGCACCTTGTGCATCAATAATTGTATTCCTCCTCCCATAGATGGCCGTGACCCATCCTTCTTCGGTCTCTCCAAGCTCCTGCACGTGGGACTGGCGAACATGGAGCGCTTCCACGTCATCTGGAAACCGCTCACGGCTCATCTCATTGAGGTGACACCTTTTCATCCTTTTAGATTGAACCGTGTCAGTGGATATGGAAGTGATGAAACTGGCATCGGGTTTGATGGTGGTGATCTTGTTGTGTGTGTGTAGCACCGTGTGTTTTGTTGACAGAAAGCGCGATGGAAAATAATAATAATAATAATAATAATAATAATCATGGCGAAGAAATAGTTGTTCACTTTCTCATATCATTTATGTTATTACTTACCGAAGGAAAAATCGTATGCTGTGTGAAGTATGCAGTGCATTTACGTTTCAATGAATGCGGGCCTCTCTTGCGTCCAGTCACATCCGTGTTTCGTACCCATGCTATTCCATTGCGAGACCACAACTCGTTGCTCAGTTTCTCATTTTTTTAATATCGCGCTTGATGGGACTTGTAGCAAAGTAAATTAAGATTAAATATATCTTTCACAATCTTTCCAAAATAATAATAATATTAATAATATTAGTAATAATAATAATAATAATAATAATAATGTATCTATTTATCTAGATCTGTTCTCACTCATATGCTCCCCTTCGTGATTGGGCTGCAGTCTCGCTCACAACACTCATCAAAGCTGCCCTCCGAACGACTACGACCATGGAGGAGGAGGTGGGTGCTTTTAAGAGTTTATAAACATGATTTTTTAAATTGTTTATTGATTTAGTACTTTGCCTTGCAAGATATGTGATCGAAATCACGCTGAATAGGTGGTATATGAAACTCATCCAGATGATTTCGTGTTTCACATGGTTGTGAAAGATGATGATAGATATTCACATTAATACAATCAAATATATCAAATCACGGGATGGCATTCATTGTCAGTGCTTCTTATCACGGTGAACGAGTTCTGAAAAAAAACTAGTCTTCTTATGCCAAAGAAGTTTGAATCGATAAGAATGAAAGAATCGATGAGTGGTAAGCTTTGAAATTGAAGGCTCGTCAACAGATGGTCCTCGCGCCTCTCTCAGCCATCTCTCGCATAGCTATCGCCGATGTTAGGAAGAGACAGGTTAGATTGACATTCTTGAGTATTTATCTGTTTGGCCGAGTGACTTTGATAGGATGGGAATGAATTATCATGACGTTTCACTACTGGTTTAGAATCATTATCAGACACGCAGAGATTACTTCAAACTTGGGCAATTAAAGCGGCAAATAATGAGGCGAACGTAGCATTTAAATGCTATTTATTAATTTAATTTATTTACCTTTTCAAACATAGAACGGGAAGGAATGGTTACCACTAAACGGCATAAATATGCGAATCATTCCCATCTTGTGTAAGTCTCTCGACAGGCCGGTGAAGTCAAGAATACGCAAACGAGATCGATCTATATCATCAGATCGAATGCCTCATGTCAATTCTCCAATCACACGGCGCCCTCCTTCTGCCATCCCAATGGACCACACTCATTACCGTACTCTCGGATTCGGTCAACAAGGATCAGGGGTACGGTATTTGGCTCCGCCCACTTTTTCAGGATATTGATTGATTGATTGGTTGAGCGGTTTCCAGATTCACAGCCGCTCTCATCAATCACGGCTACACTGCGTTGAGGCTGATAGTGACTGATTTCATTCAGGTATACGGTAATATATTGATTGGAAGTGGTGGACATTGTATTGATTTTTTTCTCCCAAAATGATCTTGTCTTTATTTGTGTGGAGCACTGCGTGGAGACTTTAAAAATGTATCGACGCCATGATTTTTGTACATATAAAAAGGCGAAACGGTACCAATAATAATAAGATTGAAGCAATGGTTTTTGATCAGTGTACTTATCGATGCAAATTGAATATCGATTGATTGACCGTATGATGCATCCCTTCAGGCTCTTCCGGTGCAATGTGTGGAGCAGTTGGTGGAGACGGACGCGCTCTTTGGCCGTCAACAGGCCGATCAGAACATTTCCCTGTCGGCCCTCACTCAACTGGTTAGTCAGTTTACGATAGACTGTAGTCGCGTGATGGAGTACGGTGCTGTTGGACAGTGTATGTAATTTGACTATTTTCAGTGGACAATCTCCGATTTCGTCTTCCGTCGTCTGCCACAGATGGGACCGGCGCCCGCTGAAAAGGTCATTATTCTTATTATTGATTGTTGTTTATTATTGATCATTGTTGACCATAAGCAGTGCGAGAAACGAGATTGTACCTGGTTCAAGTTTGAAGTGATAATTTTGTAGCACTGTTCTTATATGATCAATTTAAATTTAAAATTTAAATTTACCGTTGGTTAGTTTCCAGGTCTGGTTGGTGCTCTACACTTGTCTGTCCGAGTTGTGCGTCGACCCGAGACCGGCTGTCAGGTACTGTAACTACAGTATACCCTCCATTATTGATTAAAATCGTATCAATCAATCGATATTTTCTTCAGGAAATCTGCCTGTCAGACACTGCTGCAGACGGTTGCGGCACACGGTCATGCACTGCGAGTGCCCACATGGAGTCATATGATGTGGCAGGTACGATGGGATACGGGATACGGTAGGGGAGAAAGTCCGATTGGTATGATACTATAATAGAAGATGGCGCTGTAGCCGCGAGTCTTTGGAAAGTGTCACCAATATTTGTACCTGTTGAGTTCTAGTTGTAGCGAGATTAATTCAACTCGTTTGTGAGTTTAATAACGATTCATCGATACGATTTGTCTCTTTACAGATAATAATGCCGATGCTGGATAAGGTGCGCACGATGACGAAAAACGCGTCCAAGGTACATTGTATATTGCTGATTTTGTTGTGCCACCAAACCCGTCTTCGCCGCACTCTTTGCTAATCACTTCCTTATCAGGTTCGTGAGGAGTCGGATCTGCTCGTGCATCACTCTCGTGACACACAGGCGAAGCAGTGGACGGAGACGACCATTCAGACCCTCCAAGGAGCAGTCAAGATATTCAATGCGCAGAGGGGCATTCTGCTCAAGTTGGGTGAGTTGAGTGCGCGGGCTTGGACACTTAGTTAGTGAGATGACTGCGTGGGCTTGGACACTGTACTAAAATCAATTTCTTGATATTTGGGATCAGGTGATATTACATATGATCTCAGGTTTCGCTATACAGGGAGACACAAAACAGGGAGATCGTTCATTGAAAATTTGGCAGAATGCCGACAAAAATTACGGTATGGCACACCATGTTGGGGTCTGACGGCCTGTACTCTCTCACTTTTGCGTACTCCCTCTCTCTCTGTTCCGCTCTACCTTTTTCTCTGTCGCCCCATGGCGGCTCTCGAAACGCAGTCTTTGCACGTGTCAGATTCAGGTTTCACTGTATTTATTTGTTCTTGATGTGGGTCTACTCTTACAATCTTAACTAAATCTAGGATATATACAGTGATACAACATGGGGAAGTACATAAGTTGCTTGTTTGCTTCCATCGTATCTATTATTAACATTGTTTAAAATTTAAAATATATATGGATTATTTTCAGATGATTTCTCATCAGCATGGAATAAATTGCTCGAGTATCTTGAGTGGGGATCGGAAGAGGTGAGACAATGCAAATATTGATTGATTGATTGATTAAGGAGTACCGTAGTCTCACTGGAGTACTGTAGACTACCGTATCAAAGTCGTGACAGCCACCAATCGATAATACTATATACTGTGCATTCAGGACAACGCGGAGCTGTCGTTGGCGTGTCTAAAGTGCTTCCATGAGGTGCTGTTGGGTAAGGCGGGTGCGCAGACACTGGAGATGAATACTACTGCCAAAAGTGGAAGGTATACTGTAGACGAATACTGTAGAAAATCCGTGTGGAAATACGGTAGACAAATACGGTAAATGTTCCGTGTAGGAACTGATCGAATTTGAAAATAGATGCTACTGCAGTCAGCTTTTGAAGTTTTAATATTGGAATCTCTGAAAATTCCGATTTCACTCCTTTTAGTATGTTGTATGCGTATGATGTTATGTATTTAAACGTTTTCATGCAGATACAGTAATCCTCCCCCTTTACAGTACTACTCGTGAGGATCGTATCTCCGATGATTACACGCCCGCCCTCACTCCCGAACTGTGGCAGGCATCATGGCGATCATGGGGAAGACTGGCGAGAGGACTGGTGAAGGAGAGACAAGCGAATGGAGGAGGAAGTGATAAGGGAAAGAAGGATATGGTAGGTGGTGAGGAATACGGTATCATAAACTCGGTCAATGATGGTAATGAGGGAATCGTCGTGATGGCAGAGAGAAGGACCATTTGTCCAAGGCCTAGGCCTAAATCGTCCATCCTTCCCCCCAACACATTCCACTCGTTCACTGTGATAAATCTTATTTTACAACATTATTATTATTAATATGATTATTATTATTTGTTATTAATCATTTGCAGGTGTACCTTCCTGGTCCATCACATCTGACCACCCTCCTGCACATATTTCCTCCGTTGTTTGATCGAGTAAAGAAGAGTCTGAAGGCGGATGAAATGGCGAGCGACGCGACGCCAAAGCTCATCGAGGTAGGTACACACCTTTGGATTGTGTTTGTGTTGCTGATAGTCTATTTCCAATTATTCATGATATTTCTGATTGTTAGTTATGGTAAGTCCGAAACACGCATTCGCCTGGTGAGCTCCAGTGCTGTTCGAAAACAATATTTCGGTAAATATTTTCTTTTTAGATTTTTTTCGAAAAATTCAAAAAATTGAATAATGTTTTCTCTTTTAAAAACATTAATGCGTTAAAAGGTGATTGCGGGTTTTGGACTTTACTTTTCACGATAAGACGGCAGATCGAAGCGATCTGTTCTCGGTTAATAGTGTTTGCCAAACTACACACTTGCAGGCAGTAGTGTTGGCGGGTGTGCCGTCAGACTCCGCCCCTTTCGTGTTGACGTCATCCCAATCATCGCTCACGCCCACCCAGGATGCAGCCCTCGACTGTGTACGATGCATATATGCGGTATGTGGTACATACATTTAAAAGTGCATGAAAACCTATACTTGTACATCTATTAATATTATTATTTTAACTGGTACATTTATTGATTATTATATATACAATCAATAAATACGATCGATTATTGATTGAATGGTTGGGAGGATACGCCCACATACCTGATAACTCTAGTGAGATTACCCGTGGTCCTCGAGGAGGACCACGTATCACCCGTGGTTTATGTTTTTGTGTCAAACACTTTAATAAAGCATGTATTTTGAAATTTGCAGGAAGAATCACTGGACTCGCATACCCTATCTCCATCCCTTCCCGCTCTCATTCGTCTGCTGCTCAAATTCGCCACCCTTGCAGTACGACCGACCCAAGTGCGGACGAAAGTGATTGGAAGAGATTTTGTAGGTTTATAATAATTATTATTTACATATGTTTCTTTCGGTTTGTGGTAAAGGTGTTTGTATGAGAAATATTTTGATTATCTAGAAGGTTTACCGCTTGTGTTTTATTTTTTCATAAATTATATTTTATTTTATTTTGTGGTAGTGTTACGAGGCTCGACAAGAGAATCAATAAATCAGTACATTCATCATTCAATATCAGGGCGACTGGGCGCGTGCACAACTTCTTCCCTTTGCGGAGACTTCGATGAGAATGGCCGTAGAGTATTACGGTGCATCGGCGGCCACCCAATCGATAGTCGCGTCGAGAACCGTCGTCGATGTGATTACGGTAAGTTGACGATTAAAGATTGTATTGATTGATTATCGCGTAGAATTGCTTGTGTTGAAGTAGATTGAATATGCGATGTAAGTGATTTAGAATGATACGGTTGATATCGATCAGTGGATATTTCTTAGGATACGATGGTTATCGATTGATGAATGTTCAGAAGGATACGGTGGTTATAATCAATCGATAATTCAGACACTCTCCGAACCAATGGCGCTGAAGTATCAGTGTCTGGCGCCATCAACGTGGAAGTTGGCCGCGTCCGGATTCGTCAGCGCCCTCAAACACGCCCTGCCCATTGCGAGAGCTAACGGTGAGAAACGAGTCTGGGTATATCATCAGGGTTGTCTTTGTTAGAACTTGGCGAATCGTGCAAAATGTTCTAAAAATTGATGTTCGCTTAAATCGCTTGATTCGTCGCTTGGAGTGTGGCCCAAGTACCTTCTAATACTGATGTAATTATTAAGACACACCTCAAGCTAATTTGAAACTCACCGCTCTGGCAATGCGCTCACGCTTTCTTTGTCTACGCGAGAGCCAGAGTTTATAGTAAAATTAGCTCGGGGTGTGCCATTATTTATTAATAATAATAATAATAATAATAATAATATTATTATTATTATTATTATTATTATTATCATTATTATTAAAACACCTTTTTTTCAAGATTAATGTTGTCCTCTGAATTGTCACAAAAATTATTAATTAAGTTTCTTTTTTGCAGTAGAGCACTTTGATCCACTGTGGATGGAGATTGCGGATACGCTCGAGAAGTTCTTGTTCACCAACAAGTAAGCGAGTATTTGTTGTTCTACCGTAAGTCGGATGATAACCATTTGCATATGTACTTTGTTCATAGACGTAGTGGCCGAAACGCCATAGGGCACATTATTAGCTAACCTATATATTTTTAATAACCTTTTTTTACAATTAAAGTGCATGTAAACCCACTGTATATCTATTAATATTATTAATTTAATTCAATAGCTCTTGTCTCTCATATGCAGATCGTTCTCATCCGACATAGTGCCAATGCACCCGCCACCTTCGCGTTTCAGCCAATCATTATCCTTTTCTGTTCAAAGCACTAATGATATGCTTCACACTTGTTCCGCTGAAATAATCCTATCTAATAAACTTTGTGAAAGAGATTATTGCGGTGCTCTTCATTGATAGAGTGAGAAGAAGAGGAGGACCCCGAGCTCATTTGAAACTCTCCGATCTAACAACGCTCTTTCGCTTTATTTCTCTACGAGAGAATGTGACCAGAGCAAAGAGTTTCACATTAGTCCCGTTTTCGCTTTAATTGATTTTCCACTCATTTTATATACGTATCCTTCATGCGTGAGCATTTAATCAATGTAAACAAAACATTGACTGTATTCCCATTTAGTGTGAACGTCCGTCTGGCACCGGATGAGCGACGTCGCGATGAGTTTATCGATTGTCAGATGATTGATCTACTCAGGACGGAGATTCTGCCCCATTCTGCACTACTGCCGGTTAGTTAATAAAAATATAGGTTGACTTTGTAGCAGTTGATTTCTTGCTACGTGGTGTCGCTTTAATCGACTATGCCTCGTGAAGTTAGTTGGTCGAACGTAGTCGATTATTATCATTGCAAATGTCGTGAAAATGCTACTTTGATGAAGCGTTAATGGCAAAACAGTGTATCAGCAAGTGTTTACTATGCGTTATAATGTCCATTAGCATGGGCAGAATCATTGTGGAAGGAATGGTTGCCAGTGAACAACTTATTTATGTTTGTGTACTGAGCTCCTATTCAATGGGGGGGGGGGGGGGGGTGAATTCTATTCTGAATCAGTCCAGTGTCTTGAATCAGCAAGTGTTTGTGTTGACGTAATTGATAGATTAATAAAATAAAATAATAAAGTTCTTAATATAATTGTAGACATCGTTCATCACCCGCATCATCTCCATCCTGAATCGTGGATCGATATGCCAGATGGACTGCACCGACGTTCTAGGTAAGTGCTATTGATTGATTACGGTAGTTCTGGTTCTGATTACGGTAGCCGCAATATTGATATTGTATCTATTGATCGATTATGGATAACCGTTATTTCCCATGATTACTGTGATTAACTTTGCGCGTGATAACTTATTGATTGATTTTGAAACGCGTGCATGCGAGGGTGGTGGTGGTGATTTTTTCTTGCACTGAAATATTTCAACGCAACACTAGGGTGAGGTTACGGTATTGCACTGTTTCCCAGTGTCCCAACCACTACAGTAGATATTAGGGTACGGTAGAGGCAGCCGATATGGCTTTGTCTGTTCTCGTGCATGCCAGGTGGAGGGTCGTTCTGTTTGATTGTGGTGCCCCGTATCGGAGATTTGTTTCATGATTTTGTGGAAAGAAGTAATTGTAAGAATCGGTTCGATACGGGACTCACTTACAGCCTTTGGTACTGTAACTCACAAGGGAATGATCTCTGCTCGCCGAAGTCTACGCGGATTGAACTTTTGCATAGGGATAGGTTACTGTATTGGAAAATGATATCTGAAGTTGAAAAATGTTGACGTGGAAAAGCAAGAAAAGAAAATCGATTCAAATTTCAAGCTCGGATCGGTTTAGCACGATTTTAGACTTGATCTGGTATACATGGATTAGATTTCTAGAGTCGAAATTCGTTTTCAACCGTTCCTTGCTTGAAAAATTCTGACTCTGCATTTGCACGCCTACCTTTTGTAACTTCATTTATAATTTTCCAATACCTAGCCCTATGCGAAATTTCAACCGGATTGGCTTCAGCAAGCTGAGTGCATTCCCTCGTTACTAAGTATTACTACATAGTTACTCAGTAAATACTTAGTAATACTTAGCAAATACTTACAATTAGTATTACTAAGTATTCATGTAGTATAAGTACTTGGATACCACCCCCCCCCTAACATTTCGCTTTCTATCTATCTCTGTGTCCACGTATCCTCCCACTGATGGATCCTACGTAAACACTTAATATTATAGAAATACTTAGCAAATGCTTAGTAATCCTTAGTATTCAGGTAGTATAAATATACTCACCTGGATACTCATGCCTATCTCCACCCCCTAACATTTCGTTCTCTATCCCCATCTCTGTGTCATAGGTCGAAAAGCTAGGTTATCGGTTTTGAAAATGCGGTCAGGTTTTTAGGTTTTTGGCAAATTTGGCTCAAAATGCGGTCAGGTTTTTCGATTTTTTGGGAAATTTTGGCTTAAAATGCGGTCAGGCTTGGTGCTTTGTAACATACTTTTCGACCTATGCTCTGTGTCCACGTATCCTCCCCTCTGATGGATCCACTTCAGCTTCAGATTCCTTTGCCCTTCGTCACGAACTCTCCCGAGCCTGCTTCGACGCCCTGCTCAGTATGACGAGAGATTCCACCCAGAGGTACGGTAGGAATTATTGATTGATTGGTATATTTGGGGTTAGGAACGCTGATCCCGCTACTTTGATGTTTCGGAAGTTCCTTAAGATCTCGAGAAAATGCTTTTCAGTGTTCGAAGGTCGACACAGTGAGAAAAGTGTAAAATGAAAATACAAATGAAAGAGTAACTCTCTGTGATATTT
The DNA here is from genome assembly GCA_943737045.1 of Parapristionchus giblindavisi. NCBI lineage: Eukaryota > Metazoa > Nematoda > Chromadorea > Rhabditida > Diplogasteridae > Parapristionchus > Parapristionchus giblindavisi. The sequence goes on from CALSFV010000005.1 coordinate 1,741,908, forward strand.
CGAATAATATAAGTACTAGTTAACCAAGTCGTGACCAAATGACTATCTAAGGTTAACACGACCAGGTTATCTTGACTTCTTTTGTCGCTTGTAATATTTCTTTCAGCATGATATAATCTATAATCTATAATCGTTTGGGGGAATACTAGACTCGTTGTTTCGGTATAGCTCTTGCAGCGAGAAATTTGTTTCGATAATTTACTCTACCGATGAGAAATAAATGAATAAGAACAATAAGCAATGTTTTTTTTTCAGTCGTGGTCTGGGCAAGGCGGCGATCTGTTCTCTGATCGATCGTTGTCGTGGAGTGGTGACGTCGTTCTCATCGGATTCTCGATCTGGCGGAGAGATGAGACTACCGAGGACACGAGTGATGGAAGTGGTCAATGCGCTGAATGCTGTCGATGCACTCATTGATAGGATGGCGCTGTGAGTTGGTTACGGTAGATATGGGCGGGATTATTGGATTTAGGATGGGTACGGTGGATATGGGCGGGATTATTGGAGTTACGATGAGTACGGTGGATATGGGCAGGATTATTGGAGTTACGATGAGTACGGTAGATATGGGCAGGATTATTGGAGTTACGATGAGTACGGTAGATATGGGCAGGATTATTGGAGTTACGATGAGTACGGTGGATATGGGCGGAATTATTGGAGTTACTATGAGTACGGTGGATATGGGCAGGATGATTGAGAATACTTTGGATACGGTATATATGGGCAGGATCATTGGATTTAGGATGGGTACGGTAGATATGGGCAGGATTATTGGAGTTACGATGAGTACGGTAGATATGGGCAGGCGGGATGATTGAGAATACTTTGGATACGGTATATATGGACAGAATTAAATTGCTTTGCTATGGGCGGTGCAATTGGATGCTCTAGATTAGACATTTAAAAAGTGGGGACCAGTGAGAATGAAGTTTCATCAAGCTGTTTTACTACTCTGAATATTAATATATTCGATTGATGTTCATTTGATTCTATGAATGGAATATAATTTATACGATATCGGCCAGATTGTTTATTGTTTGAGTATACCTTCTTAATTTTATTTTATTTTATTTATTCAATCGATAAATCAATAATCATTGATTACAGACGTTCGGATGCAGCCTCTTCCGATCTGTACTCTCAATTGGTGGGACTTTATCCATCTCTCGTCGACCTCGTACCCTGTAGTCATGCGGATCATGAGGTCATTTTGATTACTGTACTATCGATTGGTTTATGGACTACTGTATGCAGGCGTGTTATTGATTGATTTCAGATCGAGAAAAGCCTCATCGCAACGCTCAAATCGTACCAGACCCTGCTCCTGCTCAAGTCGCTCCCGCAAAATATAGGATCGTGATTGATTATCGATTGATTTTGATTGATTATCGATTTGTTTGCCATTTATCGTCATATCAATCTTCGCACTGTGATTGTCTGTTATTAGTGAATTCCTTCTATTCATCTAGCCAATCGATATTTTCCATTCCTCCTCTAACTGTTGATATAAGATCTTATATGTATATCGTACCGTGTACAGTAATCACATTCTAACATATTTATTTATTGATTTATTGATTTTCTTTTTCTTGATTGATTGTACCTTTTTATCCGACCGGTCTTTGCCCCAATCCCAACTGTGTTCCTTTCCCCCGAGTTGTGTGAGATACATAGTATGCATATTTATGTTTAATTGTATAATAATGTAATAATATGGTGATTATCATTATTAATGTGTGGACATTGCCTCCCATTCGGTAGACTTACGCTGGTTAGCGCCCTCTCACTTGTAGACTTACGCTGGTTAGCACACTCTCAGTCCCGATAAAGGTGCCTTATCTGGTTATGGATTTTAGAAAGGCATGATTTGTATCTACTCGTTAGTGTTGTTTTGTTGACGCAAGTGTACCGGGTCGATAAAAGCATTCTTATCAACGATGCCGTGTTTGACTGAAACCACACCTAGTGGCTCCGGACCAATTACCCGAATTTCAGCCGCATAAACAAAGAATTACAATCTTCATTAGCTATTAAACAAGTTAATCCATCCCGGATTCCATTCAGAAAATCTCGAATTTTTCTATTCATTTTACTAACCAATAAAACACACACACTCCAGACTACCCGAAATCGAATTGCCAGAAGATGATTGTGACCCTACGACATGGGAAACAATAAATCGGCTTTCAAAATTCAAAAAAAAGTCCACAACAGAAAGACATTGAAAAATATCTTAGACAATCATAACTAGTACTGCTCTCGATTGTATTATGCAATTTCAAACTGAAGATTTTGAAGAGGATCAATAAAAGATTTGGAAATCTTGGTTCCCTTATGCATCGTTACATTTGCCTTACGTGCCTACACCGTAACCTCCGCCGTAATGCACTGTTACATTTGCCTTACGTGTCTACACCGTAACCCCATCCGTATCCGGCGCGACGGAGGGGGTTACGGCGTAGACACGTAAGGCAAATGTAACGATGCATTACTTCCAAACCAGTGGCCGTATGCAAGAACAACAGGAAAACCGTTTTCCGGGAAAATGTGACGTCATTAGCGTAGGCGGAGGATTTTTGGAAAACGCCTCCGCCTACGCTAATGACGTCACATTTTCCCGGAAAACGGTTCTTGCATACGGCCACAGGGCTGTGCGTAAAATCTTTTTCGTAAAATTTTGGTAAAACGTAATTTTACGGCTTTTTTTCTAGTAAAATTCGTAAATTCGTAAAATTTTCGTAAAAAAAATTTCGCGTCTACTTTATAAGAAATGGTCCCAAATTTACTTTGAGGTAAAATATATGAAACCCGCGAATGTTCAGACATATAGATAACGACCCTCTTATGCAAGCAACAGACAATAATCAAGAAGTTACAGCTAAAAATTTATATATGTAAAACAGTATATCCGCAAAGATTGATTTTCCGCCAATTTTTGAAGAAAATTTCACAAATTATTCATTTTTTGCCATTTTTTCTCAATTCGTAAAATTTTTAACTTTCGCAAAATTTTACGAAAAAAGTCGTAAAATCGTAAAATTCGAAAAATCTTAAAAAATAAAATGCACAGCCCTGTTCCAAACTACTCATGGAACTTGAATCTGGTCTCATTTCCAATAAGAATCCACTAGTTAAATATAGAGTGAATTATGATTAAATATATAAAACGGGTCAAACTAATTTGTCCGAGACGCAGAACGAGTTTGGCCAAACAGACCATGCTTGACATGCATTATTGTTCGGAAATGGTAGCTTGAGTGCATTTTTGGAAAATCTCTATATTCCAGCAACATTCTTTCGAAAATATCCCGTATTCTAAATTTCTTTTAAAAAATTTATTTCTTTCGCAATTTTCATTCAATTCAATTCAATTCTTATGATTTCACTTTTAATTACATATTCACTTTCTTAATGTTATTTCTTTTTCATATTGTATTGTACAAACTTCATATTTTACATCACAAATTTATCGCATTTATTATCACAATTCACTCAATTATGTAAAGAATGGGGTTTGAGTGAGGAAATACAATCGTTTTGCAATCCGACGATCACTATGAACTCGGCACTCTTGGATATAACACGTCTTCATCTTCGTGATAACAACTGGAAGTATTGATTGCCAATTTTCTGCAAATGGTATTTTATTTAATTCTAAATTATGAAAACATACCACTCGCATGTAGTTGCTCCCTTCCAGCTCTCCTAGATTACGAGATTTGAGAGTCTTAATTTTCGTAATACTGATCATTCTTCTCTCTCTCAGAAGGAAGGGTGCGGTCGCTATTACGAGATTTGAGAGTCTTAATTTTCGTAATACTGATCATTCTTCTCTCTCTCTCAGATGGAAGGGTGCGGTCGCTATTACGAGATTTGAGAGTCTTAATTTTCGTAATACTGATCATTCTTCTCTCTCTCAGATGGAAGGGTGCGGTCGCTATTACGAGATTTGAGAGTCTTAATTTTCGTAATACTGATCATTCTCCTCTCTCTCAGATGGAAGGGTGCGGTCGCTATTACGAGATTTGAGAGTCTTAATTTTCGTAATACTGATCATTCTTCTCTCTCAGAAGAAGAGGTGCGGTCGCTATTACGAGATTTCAGACTCAGGATTCTCGTAATGCAACGTATCGTAACGCAAAAAAAGGAAGAAAGAATCATACCTATGTCGTCTGTTCTTTTAGTTCCGCTTTGTGAATTTTCATGAATCACTCTCGTTTCTCAATTAATAATAGATTCCTTCATGTTATCAAGCCTAAAAGTGGGATAAAAATTTAATTGGAAGTCATCAAATGTCTTACTTGCGCTCAAAGTTTTTGAAAATCCATCAGAAACCCACATCATATATCTCTCTGCCTAGCCATTTGAAGGCATACTCTGTAATTGTAAATGATGAGGGAGAAAGCCGAAAATTACAAACCGTATTGCCCTGCTTTCTTCTTAGCACAGCAGTTGAAAAATATTTCTATCTTCGTAGTTGTCAGCACAAGATAATCATTCTTGTATTATTTCCAACATGAAACAATACCGATTGGCAGATGAAATCGACAAGGACAACTAACTTGTTAAAACCAACCGCCTAGCGAGATGAAACAGACGACAAATGGAATTACTCATTCCTGTTTCATTTTCTCTAAATTGCATTATTGGAGTCGGTCGGTGGCGTGAAATGGTGTGTTTGTTTTTTCTCTAGACGTATTTTTTTTATATTTTTCAGCTGCTGTGCTAAGATGCTAAGAAGAAAGCAGGGTAATACGGTTTGTAATTTTCGGCTTTCTCCCTCATCATTTACAATTACAGAGTATGCCTTCAAATGGCTAGGCAGAGAGATATATGATGAGGGTTTCTGATGGATTTTCAAAATCTTTGAGCGCAAGTAAGACATTTGATGACTTCCAATTAAATTTTTATCCCACTTTTAGGCTTGATAACATGAAGGAATCTATTATTAATGGAGAAACGGGAGTGATTCATGAAAATTCACAAATCGGACCTAAAAGAACAGACGACATAGGTATGATTCTTTCTTCCTTTTTTGCGTTACGATACGTTGCATTACGAGAATCCTGAGTCTGAAATCTCGTAATAGCGACCGCACCTCTTCCTCTGAGAGAGAAAAATGATCAGTATTACGAAAATTAAGACTCTCAAATCTCGTAATAGCGACCGCACCTCTTCCTCTGAGAGAGAAGAATGATCAGTATTACGAAAATTAAGACTCTCAAATCTCGTAATAGCGACCACACCTCTTCCTCTGAGAGAGAAGAATGATCAGTATTACGAAAATTAAGACTCTCAAATCTCGTAATAGCGACCGCACCCTTCCATCTGAGAAAGAGGAGAATAATCAGTATTACGAAAATTAAGACTCTCAAATCTCGTAATAGCGACCGCACCCTTCCATCTGAGAGAGAAAAGAATGATCAGTATTACGAAAATTAAGACTCTCAAATCTCGTAATAGCGACCGCACCCTTCCATCTGAGAGAGAAGAATGATCAATATTACAAAAATTATGACTCTCAAATCTCGTAATCTAGGAGAGCTGGAAGGGAGTAAGAGAATGGATCAAACAACTACATGCGAGTGGTATGTTTTCATAATTTAGAATTAAATAAAATACCATTTGCAGAAAATTGGCAATCAATACTTCCAGTTGTTATCACGAAGATGAAGACGTGTTATATCCAAGAGTGCCGAGTTCATAGTGATCGTCGGATTGCAAAACGATTGTATTTCCTCACTCAAACCCCATTCTTTACATAATTGAGTGAATTGTGATAATAAATGCGATAAATTTGTGATGTAAAATATGAAGTTTGTACAATACAATACGAAAAAGAAATAACATTAAGAAAGTGAATAATAATAAGAAAAATTGAAATCAGCTTCAAATTGCGAAGAAATACAAATAAAATAAAATTAAATAATAAGAAATAAAATGTGTTTTCTCGTTACATAAAATTAGGGACATTTGCTTACTTTTTGAAATGATCGAAAAGTCTGTATATAAACGTTGGGCACGTATGAGTTTAGCCAAACTCGCTCTGCGTCTTGGACAAATTAGTTTGACCCGTTTTATATAATTCATTCACCATGGCAAACAATGGAATAAAAGTGAAGATAAGATTAAAAGTATTATGATAGTTGTCTGTCAATCAGGGGAAGGTCTGGCAGCAGGTGCAGCGTAGGATGGAACATCAACACGAGGGAAGACCTGAATCTGAATAAAGGATGATCATAACATAAAAGGTCCATCATTGATCGATTTAATTCATTTGATCATTATTCCTCTACAATTAATATAACTTTGCTCATAATCAATATATAATATAATATAATATAATATATTACTAAGTGCTATGATTTCCATTTCACTAAAGTTACTGTAACAGTGACATACCGGCTTGTAGCCCCTTCCATGAAGTCCCCAATGAGGATAATCCTCATGTGAATAAGATGATGATGAATCACGTCTACGAGGTTTACGACGAGGTCGATGAGGACGATGCTATTTATAGATGATACTTATAAGTAAAGGTAAAGGTAGAACCCGTTAATCAAGGCACACGAAGTCCTGCGGGTGATTACTGCTAGGCCAGTGATGATGCAAGGCCAATAGTGTTGTTTAGTCGAATGTATTCTGCGAATATTTTCGCTCGAATAAAACTTAGCTTTTTAGTCGACCGGTCGTTTTAGTCTCGACTAAAAATGGCATTTTATTCGAGACTAAAATTTAGTCGCGAATAAATTTGCATTTAGTCGAGAATAAAAGTGTTCAAAATGCCATAAAATTAACAATTAGGGTAATGATAAATAATTTGGGAAATTTTTCTCGAATTTTTCTATTCATTTTACTAACCAATAAAACACACACACACTCCAGACTACCCGAAATCGAATTGCCAGAAGATGATTGTGACCCTACGACATGGGAAACAATAAATCGGCTTTCAAAATTCAAAAAAAAGTCCACAACAGAAAGACATTGAAAAATATCTTAGACAATCATAACTAGTACTGCTCTCGATTGTATTATGCAATTTCAAACTGAAGATTTTGAAGAGGATCAATAAAAGATTTGGAAATCTTGGTTCCCTTATGCATCGTTACATTTGCCTTACGTGCCTACACCGTAACCTCCGCCGTAATGCACTGTTACATTTGCCTTACGTGTCTACACCGTAACCCCATCCGTATCCGGCGCGACGGAGGGGGTTACGGCGTAGACACGTAAGGCAAATGTAACGATGCATTACTTCCAAACCAGTGGCCGTATGCAAGAACAACAGGAAAACCGTTTTCCGGGAAAATGTGACGTCATTAGCGTAGGCGGAGGATTTTTGGAAAACGCCTCCGCCTACGCTAATGACGTCACATTTTCCCGGAAAACGGTTCTTGCATACGGCCACAGGGCTGTGCGTAAAATCTTTTTCGTAAAATTTTGGTAAAACGTAATTTTACGGCTTTTTTTCTAGTAAAATTCGTAAATTCGTAAAATTTTCGTAAAAAAAATTTCGCGTCTACTTTATAAGAAATGGTCCCAAATTTACTTTGAGGTAAAATATATGAAACCCGCGAATGTTCAGACATATAGATAACGACCCTCTTATGCAAGCAACAGACAATAATCAAGAAGTTACAGCTAAAAATTTATATATGTAAAACAGTATATCCGCAAAGATTGATTTTCCGCCAATTTTTGAAGAGAATTTCACAAATTATTCATTTTTTGCCATTTTTTCTCAATTCGTAAAATTTTTAACTTTCGCAAAATTTTACGAAAAAAGTCGTAAAATCGTAAAATTCGAAAAATCTTAAAAAATAAAATGCACAGCCCTGTTCCAAACTACTCATGGAACTTGAATCTGGTCTCATTTCCAATAAGAATCCACTAGTTAAATATAGAGTGAATTATGATTAAATATATAAAACGGGTCAAACTAATTTGTCCGAGACGCAGAACGAGTTTGGCCAAACAGACCATGCTTGACATGCATTATTGTTCGGAAATGGTAGCTTGAGTGCATTTTTGGAAAATCTCTATATTCCAGCAACATTCTTTCGAAAATATCCCGTATTCTAAATTTCTTTTAAAAAATTTATTTCTTTCGCAATTTTCATTCAATTCAATTCAATTCTTATGATTTCACTTTTAATTACATATTCACTTTCTTAATGTTATTTCTTTTTCATATTGTATTGTACAAACTTCATATTTTACATCACAAATTTATCGCATTTATTATCACAATTCACTCAATTATGTAAAGAATGGGGTTTGAGTGAGGAAATACAATCGTTTTGCAATCCGACGATCACTATGAACTCGGCACTCTTGGATATAACACGTCTTCATCTTCGTGATAACAACTGGAAGTATTGATTGCCAATTTTCTGCAAATGGTATTTTATTTAATTCTAAATTATGAAAACATACCACTCGCATGTAGTTGCTCCCTTCCAGCTCTCCTAGATTACGAGATTTGAGAGTCTTAATTTTCGTAATACTGATCATTCTTCTCTCTCTCAGAAGGAAGGGTGCGGTCGCTATTACGAGATTTGAGAGTCTTAATTTTCGTAATACTGATCATTCTTCTCTCTCTCTCAGATGGAAGGGTGCGGTCGCTATTACGAGATTTGAGAGTCTTAATTTTCGTAATACTGATCATTCTTCTCTCTCTCAGATGGAAGGGTGCGGTCGCTATTACGAGATTTGAGAGTCTTAATTTTCGTAATACTGATCATTCTCCTCTCTCTCAGATGGAAGGGTGCGGTCGCTATTACGAGATTTGAGAGTCTTAATTTTCGTAATACTGATCATTCTTCTCTCTCAGAAGAAGAGGTGCGGTCGCTATTACGAGATTTCAGACTCAGGATTCTCGTAATGCAACGTATCGTAACGCAAAAAAAGGAAGAAAGAATCATACCTATGTCGTCTGTTCTTTTAGTTCCGCTTTGTGAATTTTCATGAATCACTCTCGTTTCTCAATTAATAATAGATTCCTTCATGTTATCAAGCCTAAAAGTGGGATAAAAATTTAATTGGAAGTCATCAAATGTCTTACTTGCGCTCAAAGTTTTTGAAAATCCATCAGAAACCCACATCATATATCTCTCTGCCTAGCCATTTGAAGGCATACTCTGTAATTGTAAATGATGAGGGAGAAAGCCGAAAATTACAAACCGTATTGCCCTGCTTTCTTCTTAGCACAGCAGTTGAAAAATATTTCTATCTTCGTAGTTGTCAGCACAAGATAATCATTCTTGTATTATTTCCAACATGAAACAATACCGATTGGCAGATGAAATCGACAAGGACAACTAACTTGTTAAAACCAACCGCCTAGCGAGATGAAACAGACGACAAATGGAATTACTCATTCCTGTTTCATTTTCTCTAAATTGCATTATTGGAGTCGGTCGGTGGCGTGAAATGGTGTGTTTGTTTTTTCTCTAGACGTATTTTTTTTATATTTTTCAGCTGCTGTGCTAAGATGCTAAGAAGAAAGCAGGGTAATACGGTTTGTAATTTTCGGCTTTCTCCCTCATCATTTACAATTACAGAGTATGCCTTCAAATGGCTAGGCAGAGAGATATATGATGAGGGTTTCTGATGGATTTTCAAAATCTTTGAGCGCAAGTAAGACATTTGATGACTTCCAATTAAATTTTTATCCCACTTTTAGGCTTGATAACATGAAGGAATCTATTATTAATGGAGAAACGGGAGTGATTCATGAAAATTCACAAATCGGACCTAAAAGAACAGACGACATAGGTATGATTCTTTCTTCCTTTTTTGCGTTACGATACGTTGCATTACGAGAATCCTGAGTCTGAAATCTCGTAATAGCGACCGCACCTCTTCCTCTGAGAGAGAAAAATGATCAGTATTACGAAAATTAAGACTCTCAAATCTCGTAATAGCGACCGCACCTCTTCCTCTGAGAGAGAAGAATGATCAGTATTACGAAAATTAAGACTCTCAAATCTCGTAATAGCGACCACACCTCTTCCTCTGAGAGAGAAGAATGATCAGTATTACGAAAATTAAGACTCTCAAATCTCGTAATAGCGACCGCACCCTTCCATCTGAGAAAGAGGAGAATAATCAGTATTACGAAAATTAAGACTCTCAAATCTCGTAATAGCGACCGCACCCTTCCATCTGAGAGAGAAAAGAATGATCAGTATTACGAAAATTAAGACTCTCAAATCTCGTAATAGCGACCGCACCCTTCCATCTGAGAGAGAAGAATGATCAATATTACAAAAATTATGACTCTCAAATCTCGTAATCTAGGAGAGCTGGAAGGGAGTAAGAGAATGGATCAAACAACTACATGCGAGTGGTATGTTTTCATAATTTAGAATTAAATAAAATACCATTTGCAGAAAATTGGCAATCAATACTTCCAGTTGTTATCACGAAGATGAAGACGTGTTATATCCAAGAGTGCCGAGTTCATAGTGATCGTCGGATTGCAAAACGATTGTATTTCCTCACTCAAACCCCATTCTTTACATAATTGAGTGAATTGTGATAATAAATGCGATAAATTTGTGATGTAAAATATGAAGTTTGTACAATACAATACGAAAAAGAAATAACATTAAGAAAGTGAATAATAATAAGAAAAATTGAAATCAGCTTCAAATTGCGAAGAAATACAAATAAAATAAAATTAAATAATAAGAAATAAAATGTGTTTTCTCGTTACATAAAATTAGGGACATTTGCTTACTTTTTGAAATGATCGAAAAGTCTGTATATAAACGTTGGGCACGTATGAGTTTAGCCAAACTCGCTCTGCGTCTTGGACAAATTAGTTTGACCCGTTTTATATAATTCATTCACCATGGCAAACAATGGAATAAAAGTGAAGATAAGATTAAAAGTATTATGATAGTTGTCTGTCAATCAGGGGAAGGTCTGGCAGCAGGTGCAGCGTAGGATGGAACATCAACACGAGGGAAGACCTGAATCTGAATAAAGGATGATCATAACATAAAAGGTCCATCATTGATCGATTTAATTCATTTGATCATTATTCCTCTACAATTAATATAACTTTGCTCATAATCAATATATAATATAATATAATATAATATATTACTAAGTGCTATGATTTCCATTTCACTAAAGTTACTGTAACAGTGACATACCGGCTTGTAGCCCCTTCCATGAAGTCCCCAATGAGGATAATCCTCATGTGAATAAGATGATGATGAATCACGTCTACGAGGTTTACGACGAGGTCGATGAGGACGATGCTATTTATAGATGATACTTATAAGTAAAGGTAAAGGTAGAACCCGTTAATCAAGGCACACGAAGTCCTGCGGGTGATCACTGCTAGGCCAGTGATGATGCAAGGCCAATAGTGTTGTTTAGTCGAATGTATTCTGCGAATATTTTCGCTCGAATAAAACTTAGCTTTTTAGTCGACCGGTCGTTTTAGTCTCGACTAAAAATGGCATTTTATTCGAGACTAAAATTTAGTCGCGAATAAATTTGCATTTAGTCGAGAATAAAAGTGTTCAAAATGCCATAAAATTAACAATTAGGGTAATGATAAATAATTTGGGAAAACCCTTCCATTACACATAAGAGAAGAAGAGGACCAGTCAGCACCAAAAACTAATGGAAAACGAATGTCTATTCTCGAATATATTCGAAAATAATATTCGAGACTAAATGCAAATTTAGTCGCGAATATTAGTCTATTTGACCATTTAGTCGAGACTAAAATGAAAAAAAATTTTCGAATGATTTTTAGTCTCGACTAAAAATGCAAATTTAGTCGAGACTAAATTTTATTCGATCTAACAACACTAAAGGCCAATTCAGTCCGGAGGGCAAAATCTCTTCTTCGGACCTACTTTACCACGTGAACTAGTCACTACCAATTCCCCTTTCTTATAAGTAGAGAATTTAATTAATGAATATAATCACCTAAATGACAAAGTTTCGTAGGAAGCATGTTTTAGCTTTTTTTTCTTCAATTTGCACATTCGGATCAATTCTTAGGAGAAGCATTGAAATATAGTACCAAAACGAGAGAGATTTGCCGAATGCCGATGTTTTCGGGAAAAAGATTCTGACTTCGTAAGATAAAAATACGGCATACTTACTTTTACACTACATAAAGTATATGCATTATTACTATTTCAAGAGCCGAACTATTTGATGTCAGAGCAAATCGATTTCGGCATGGTATCGTTTTCGTTTTTGCTATTTGTTTTTCCATGAGCATCACGCCCAACCGACTAGCGAAGACACGTTAGTTCAGCCTCTGTAATAGCGGGGCAACAATGAAGGAAGGGTGTCACGCTCTCCGCCGTGCGACCAAACCTGTCTGAGGTGCGCCGCTCTAACTAATGAATTATCTTCTCATTTTTATGATATTGTGAAAATGCACCAAACCGCACACTACGTTTTGGGAGAAGTCGCCACAGCATCTCTTTATGCCCACTCGAGTTCTTGTGCCTTGAATAACGAATTGTACCTGTACCTTTTGTAATCGCCGTTGAATAGCCAGAATGATTCAGAATGGTTCTGACGAATCATGATCCGATGATTTTTCAATGTAAGATAGTGACTCATTACATTGCCCCATTTTGTCGTTGATGTCTAATCAGCGATTACTCATTTTACTCGTAATAAATTTGATCTCTTGATAGATCACATCAATCCCCCCCCTGTGAATTCCGTCATTCAAATTTCGAAAATTGTTCCAAAATGTGAACAGAGTTCCAAATAATTTGGATAAATACATAAATTGCTCGAATATTTCACAGCTTCGCTGGATCTGCATACATACACACAAGTGGATTGGGTAATCATTTGGGGTCGGACCGGTTTGCTCTCGCTATCTGAACGAACAGATTCAAGCATATTTTCGAATTTCCTGATTTTTCCTGATTAAGTGAAAAAAGATTCTTGCACCTTTTGGACGATAAACATTGACAAAGAATCAACATTAAACTAAAATTCTCGATTTCGTTACTTTACATTTCTCTTTATCAAAATTCTTTCACAATTCGTCATACGCAGTTTTCATTAGTTCATTAGGGAGAGTAAGCATATTTATGAAGGCCGAAAAAACTATATAGCACGCCGTAAACTAAATATTTTGCACTAGGTGCGCGGAATAATTTTTTCCCTTCAAAATGCTTTTTTTATTTTTTAAAGTTAAATTTTGCCTTGAAAACAAAAATGGCCATTTTTGAGCTTTAATTAAAATAATTGGAAAAATTCTGTTTATTTTTTATTTTTTTTCTGTTATCATTTTGATTGCTAAAAATATTTGGACAAAAAGTGCACGGCAATTTTGGGGCCATTTTCATTTTGGACGAAAAAATGCTGAGCAATTTTTTGTCCACTTTTTCTGCTTCTCCATCATCGTTCACCCGGCTTATGTGCAAAAGATGACAACTAGGGTGGCGAAAATGATTCATGATTATTCGTCCACTTTAGCGGTCTAGAGTGAGTATTCACGGGAGAGGCATTTACGACCGCTCTCTCGGCGAATGAGTTGTTAGAAGAGAGGTCAATGCGAATGAGTCAAAAAAAAGCGAGTCGAGTGCGAGTCAGACCGCCTTCTCAGCCCGTCGGAGAGGATTCGATCCGGCAACCTTTCAATTATGAGTCAGACGCGCAACCAATCGGCCATTCGGTCGTTTCCATTGCTCCTCTCATTCTCTCATTCTCATTCTTTCCTCATTCTTTCTTTATTGTTCATTCATTGTTCTTTCTCATTCTTTGTTCTCATTGATAAGAATTAGTAGAGCAATGAAGTCGACCGAATGGCCCATTGGTTGCGCGTCTGACTCATAAACGATAGGTTGTCAGTTCGAATCCTCTCCGATGTTGTCATATTTTGCACACAAGCCGGGTAAACGATGATGGAGAAGCAGAAAAAGTGGACAGTAAATTGCTGAGCAATTATTCGTCCAAAATGAAAATGGCCCAAACAAGCCGGGTAAACGATGATGGAGAAGCAAAAAAAAGTGGACAGAAAATTGCCCAGCAATTTTTTGTCCAAAATGTAAATGGCCCAAAATTGCCGTGCATTTTTTTTCTTGTTTTTTTTGCTTTTTAAAAATTTTCTGATCCAATATCAAAAGCAATATAAAAATGGACGATTCTGTGCCATTTTTAAAAAAGGGCAACAATTTTCGTCCTTAATTGAAATTCATAAAAATTGTCCGTGCAATACAAAATTTCAGGTGCTGTGCATCTGTTGCAAAATATTTAGTTACAGCGTGCTATATACTCAAATAACTATATGAGGCCGCTTGTGTAAGAACCGACCAAGTGCCGGCACAGTGAAAAAATTAAATTTTGGGGATCGGGGTTCTCAAGGGTGCTGATAACGATGGTCATGTTCATTTTTCACCTAAAGCCACCGTTGAGGCCAGATGACGTCCCGTTGAAATCGCGTTTTCAGTCATATCTGTTCAACCGGTAGTACTAAAATTTGCAGACTTTGCACCCAGGGGCAGAATTTGATGACGATCACGCCTGTCTAATTCATTTTTCATGAAAAAGTTTCCGAAATTATCAAAATTCGAATTACTCTCAATGGCCATAGTATGCGAGTGAGATACATAGATCGGACCGTAATGACTTCAGGATCTCATAGAAAAAATTTCAGCCAATTTGGAGAAGGTACTTTTGAGATAATCAACTTTAAGTGCAGTCAGATTGACGTTGAAAGAGAGGTAATACCGTCATTTGATCTACCTCCTTGACTCTCTTCCCCCGATCGATAGGCACCCACGATCGATAAGACAGGCGGTCTCTTTCCTCTACTACATACTCTATCGTCTCACAGATGAATTGAGGGACTCCTGTTATGAGCATTGTGTGGGTAGAAGTTAAAATAGCATTAACAATTTATCGTTGTTGTAGAGTTAAGAAAGAACAGTCATAAAACAACTATTCAGATCAGAATGATAACAAAAAAGCATGAAAGCCTCGACAAAACTACTACTCCTCTTCACTATAAATCTCTTCATAAAGATCGTTGACGGTGTTCATCATCGATGTGAACTCGTCGACTTCTTCATCTGAACTAATCTCATAGTAGGTCTTCTCCATTCCCTTTCTTCTGAGTACGAAGTACTCTTGATGACTTTGACTTCTGTAAAGGCGGAGAAGATGATCAATCACAATCTTTATTCATATCTCTTTTGCATCAATTGTATTCTCAGCTGGTTCATCAACAATTGGAGTGATGGGAAGAGTACACGTTCGTCTTCTTCGTCCGGTGGACTTTCCCTCCTGAAATCGCGTAAAAAGATTTTTGAAGAGATTTATAGTGAAGAGGAGTAGTAGTTTTGTCGAGGCTTTCATGCTTTTTTGTTATCATTCTGATCTGAATAGTTGTTTTATGACTGTTCTTTCTTAACTCTACAACAACGATAAATTGTTAATGCTATTTTAACTTCTACCCACACAATGCTCATAACAGGAGTCCCTCAATTCATCTGTGAGACGAGAGAGTATGTAGTAGAGGAAAGAGACCGCCTGTCTTATCGATCGTGGGTGCCTATCGATCGGGGGAAGAGAGTCAAGGAGGTAGATCAAATGACGGTATTACCTCTCTTTCAACGTCAATCTGACTGCACTTAAAGTTGATTATCTCAAAAGTACCTTCTCCAAATTGGCTGAAATTTTTTCTATCAGATCCTGAAGTCATTACGGTCCGATCTATGTATCTCACTCGCATACTATGGCCATTGAGAGTAATTCGAATTTTGAAAATTTCGGAAACTTTTTCATGAAAAATGAATTAGACAGGCGTGATCGTCATCAAATTCTGCCCCTGTGTGCAAAGTCTGCAAATTTTAGTACAACCGGTTGAGCAGAAATGACTGAAAACGCGATTTCAACGCGACGTCATCTGGCCTCAACGGTGGCTTTAGGTGAAAAATGAACATGTCCATCGTCATCAGCACCCTTGAGAACCCCGATCCCCAAAATATAATTTTTTCACTGTGCCAGATTTCACATATTTTAGTCGACTCTTACGCAAACGGCCTCATATACATGTCTCCTAGGTGCAAACTTTGGGCAAAATATGGTAAACGGTCTGGCAAAATTCAGACTTAGTCATTCTTGTCATTAAATGCGATGGCTCAAATCTGATTTTATGACAAACATTAGCACGAAATAAAATGTTTATCAGCTATTTACGCGTTTGATCGTCGCTAAACGAGCTCTTCATAAAGGGTCATAAAGGGTCATATTTGCATTTCATTTCGCTTACTCAAACATGGAATGCATGAATCCACAAAAGACTTTTTTTCGGATTCTTCACAGTTACGGTCAGTTTAAACAGTTTAATATCGTATTTAAAGGGAGAGTAACCTTTGTCAATATATGCGTTTAACTCGTGGAGACTCTCACCACGACGTTACAACGGTGGTAATAATCAAACACATTTAGTGACTTTTGCATACATTAGTATGCAAAAGTTATTGAATGCTTTCATATGTTCTCTCTTTCCTTCTGATTTTGCATATCTTGAGACATTTCCCTACACTGATTGATTCAAATTAGAATACAGGAGAGATGTGCTTCGTGGTGAGAGTCTGCACCTCATGAGGTGCCCTTTTCCAGGGGGAATTAACATAATGTATTTGACAATGGTTACTCTCCCTTTAACGGTAATTTTCTCCTACATTCCTTTGCCAAGTACAGAACCATTTGGGAGAGAATGACTACCACTAAACGGCTGATTGTGAGATGCCATACAAGGGAAGGTGTACATCTATTTTGAATATTCAGCTATTGAAAACGTTCATCCTCTACACTTGATCGCAACTTTCCATCGAACTTTCCATTGAAAGTCTATCTCTCTCAAATTCCGATCCCTCTCACCCGTCTCTACGATCGAAAGTTGCGAGGAAAAACATTCAAATCAATGTTCCTATAAATGGACCGGTCAAATGTTTTTTTGGTAAATTCCAGGTTTGGTCGCAAATTCTAGCAGGTATTTTTGTAATTGCCGGGTTGTTCAATGTCATCACAGTTATCTGGACCGGAGGTGGGCATGACTGGGCGGCATGGCTGATTGTTGTGAGTTATATATTTATTCACATTTAGCGGGCAAATTGTGTGAAAATAAGTGATGAAGAACAATGAAATGAAATACTGAATACATAATATGTCTAGTCGAGGATATCAGGGTTCTTAAAGGTGGAGACTCGTGAATGTTCACGCAAATCTCTTACATCTCGTTTATGCAAGTGCCAATTGATGTGATATAAGATAGAGTCAACACTCATCATCCCCTTAGCGCAGTGGTAAGACTTCTCACTAGATAGCGCATGGTCGTAGGTTCGAATCGTATTGCCGAACTTTCCTATTTTCAAAAAGCGCGCCTTTGTCTGCGATTGCAAGCCTGAATTAGCATAAAATGAATGGTGTACGGTATGTAGAATAACTTTTGCCAACTTTCTATCTTCACAGTTTGTTCACGAAAATATTCGCGGGAGTCCACCTTTAAGGTAATTTACTCACTGACAGAATGGTTGTGCACTATATGTAGCTTTGGAATCCAGAAATTAGAATTCGGATTGTTATATTGCAGCACATTTTATTTGTTTAGATAATTGTCTTATTGTCCGTATAAGATGTACTTGTGAAAATGCTTTGCTACTAGCTGATAAAACAGAAATATTCGATGAGTCCCAAACTGTTCTCGCATATCTTCGCTTGATCCTGATAGATGGTCGAGAAGAGCGACGCAACGATATCGTCTGCACTCTCTCGCCTAACTCTCGATTACCTCTCCACTTCCTCACACCTAACCCGTCTGACCTTCGCCGTAGCTGATTTGATATTTAAAAGAGATCGTTCTAGTTTCCGAACTACTCAAAACAAGAAATAGTCATTGCGGAAGCTCTCGTACACAGAAATCTTTTTTATGCGCTCAATATCCACAAGGGCCAAAGCGTTCAATTTTTACATTATAAATTTGAATTCTTTAGATGTTGATTTATGTGGTGTTAATTTCTTGTAAATGGAATTGGAAATTGTAAAAAGGGTGTTAATTTTGTCCACTTGTAAATAGCATTGTTAAAAGCAAATATCTCGGTTCTCTGACTAACTAGAGACTTGAAACTTGGTTTTTAGGATTGAAACCACGAAAAAAGCTTATAAACGAAGTTTAAAGTCGCTATCTCCACAAAGAGCTTAGATATTTGCTTTTTACAAGAATGTTCGAGTTTTTCCTGAAAAACCTTGTAAAAAGCACATATCTCCGTTCTTAGTTGAGCTAGAGACTTGAAACTTCGTTTATAAGCTTTTTTTAGTGGTTTCTAACATAAAAACCAAGTTTCAAGTCTCTCACTAGTCAGAGAACCGAGATATTTGCTTTTTACAATGCTATTTACAAGTGGACAAAATTAACACCCTTTTTATAATTTCCAATTCCATTTACAAGAAATTAACATCACATAAGTATCCGTTGCCAATTCTTCGATCTTTTGCAATACTCTAAAAACAGTGATTAAGTAATTTGCAGTTAATCTCTTCTTTAATGTTTTCAATCAATATATATATATATATATATATATATATATATATATATATATATATATATATATATATATATATATATATATCATGAGCTATCATCTCGTTTTTGATCCGTTTAGAGAAGATAAATATATTAATATTATGGCACTTTCCTGGTTTTTGGCCCGGGGAGAATTTGCAAGTACATAAGTTGCTTGTTTGCTTCCATCGTATCTATTATTAACATTGTTTAAAATTTAAAATATATAAGGATTATTTTCAGATGATTTCTCATCAGCATGGAATAAATTGCTCGAGTATCTTGAGTGGGGATCGGAAGAGGTGAGACAATGCAAATATTGATTGATTGATTGATTAAGGAGTACCGTAGTCTCACTGGAGTACTGTAGACTACCGTATCAAAGTCGTGACAGCCACCAATCGATAATACTATATACTGTGCATTCAGGACAACGCGGAGCTGTCGTTGGCGTGTCTAAAGTGCTTCCATGAGGTGCTGTTGGGTAAGGCGGGTGCGCAGACACTGGAGATGAATACTACTGCCAAAAGTGGAAGGTATACTGTAGACGAATACTGTAGAAAATCCGTGTGGAAATACGGTAGACAAATACGGTAAATGTTCCGTGTAGGAACTGATCGAATTTGAAAATAGATGCTACTGTAGTCAGCTTTTGAAGTTTTAATATTGGAATCTCTGAAAATTCCGATTTCACTCCTTTTAGTATGTTGTATGCGTATGATGTTATGTATTTAAACGTTTTCATGCAGTTACAGTAATCCTCCCCCTTTACAGTACTACTCGTGAGGATCGTATCTCCGATGATTACACGCCCGCCCTCACTCCCGAACTGTGGCAGGCATCATGGCGATCATGGGGAAGACTGGCGAGAGGACTGGTGAAGGAGAGACAAGCGAATGGAGGAGGAAGTGATAAGGGAAAGAAGGATATGGTAGGTGGTGAGGAATACGGTATCATAAACTCGGTCAATGATGGTAATGAGGGAATCGTCGTGATGGCAGAGAGAAGGACCATTTGTCCAAGGCCTAGGCCTAAATCGTCCATCCTTCCCCCCAACACATTCCACTCGTTCACTGTGATAAATCTTATTTTACAACATTATTATTATTAATATGATTATTATTATTTGTTATTAATCATTTGCAGGTGTACCTTCCTGGTCCATCACATCTGACCACCCTCCTGCACATATTTCCTCCGTTGTTTGATCGAGTAAAGAAGAGTCTGAAGGCGGATGAAATGGCGAGCGACGCGACGCCAAAGCTCATCGAGGTAGGTACACACCTTTGGATTGTGTTTGTGTTGCTGATAGTCTATTTCCAATTATTCATGATATTTCTGATTGTTAGTTATGGTAAGTCCGAAACACGCATTCGCCTGGTGAGCTCCAGTGCTGTTCGAAAACAATATTTCGGTAAATATTTTCTTTTTAGATTTTTTTCGAAAAATTCAAAAAATTGAATAATGTTTTCTCTTTTAAAAACATTAATGCGTTAAAAGGTGATTGCGGGTTTTGGACTTTACTTTTCACGATAAGACGGCAGATCGAAGCGATCTGTTCTCGGTTAATAGTGTTTGCCAAACTACACACTTGCAGGCAGTAGTGTTGGCGGGTGTGCCGTCAGACTCCGCCCCTTTCGTGTTGACGTCATCCCAATCATCGCTCACGCCCACCCAGGATGCAGCCCTCGACTGTGTACGATGCATATATGCGGTATGTGGTACATACATTTAAAAGTGCATGAAAACCTATACTTGTACATCTATTAATATTATTATTTTAACTGGTACATTTATTGATTATTATATATACAATCAATAAATACGATCGATTATTGATTGAATGGTTGGGAGGATACGCCCACATACCTGATAACTCTAGTGAGATTACCCGTGGTCCTCGAGGAGGACCACGTATCACCCGTGGTTTATGTTTTTGTGTCAAACACTTTAATAAAGCATGTATTTTGAAATTTGCAGGAAGAATCACTGGACTCGCGTACCCTATCTCCATCCCTTCCCGCTCTCATTCGTCTGCTGCTCAAATTCGCCACCCTTGCAGTACGACCGACCCAAGTGCGGACGAAAGTGATTGGAAGAGATTTTGTAGGTTTATAATAATTATTATTTACATATATAACGACTTCCGTCGAAGCGCAGTTGAAAATGGTTAACACGGAGGAGAACTACCCTTGCCCTTTATTTTGGTACAATGATAGTGTGGAGACAAAGAGATTGATATAAATCAATTATATTTATTATACAATAGTTACAATTAATACGGGGAGGAATGATAGGCGATGGATTGTCGTTGACGACGAGATGGAGGCGAGAGTGCCTGTAGATGTAGTACGAAGAGAAGGAGAAGAGAAGGCTTGAATGCCGATGGGATGAAGTCGTAATGACGACAGAAGAGATTTGAGGCCGTGATACGGCAGTGAGATTGAAGCCGTAATACGGCTGATAAGAATTGAATTGGTTGGTGATACACAACCAATGAATGAATGAATGAATGAAAGGCCTGATGCCTGGGAAAGAAGACGGCTGATAGCCGGAGTTGACAATTCGAAAGAAATGAACTGAACTAATGAATGAATGAAAGGCCTGATGCCTGGGAAAGAAGACGGCTGATAGCCGGAGTTGACAATTCGAAAAGAATGAACTGAACTGAAGTTATGATGCTGTGATGGCTATTTATACGCGCCAACTCAATTAGCATATGAATATGCTAATTCAACAGTGTCTGGTGTCTGTAAGTCTGTTGTTGGGTACATCTATTATAATATGCAAATTAGGATAAGAAGTTTGATGTTTGAAAGTAGTGACAAGTCACTACACTCCGGGCGTAGAAAGAAGAAATGGGGGCTTAGGGAAATATTGGTAATTAGGCCTAAGGCGAAATGATTGAGAGATATGATGAACGATGGGTGATGTTGAAATGATTGAAACTAGCAATATCACATTTGATATTGACTCGAGAATGAACAAAATTATGAATAAGAATTGATAATAATGATTGAATGAATAGATTAAAGGGATACCCCAGGCTTTTTTCTCGAGTGAGAATAGTTCACAAAGGTCTCGTATGGAATTCCACAAACCTTGGGATGAAAGAATACTGTAGCTCCGTAAGGAGAAAGTCAAGCATAAAGCCGAGAGTCGAGTCGACTAACAACTGATCAAAAATCACTGCTCGAGGGGGAACTCGAACCCGCGGGGTGCGGAGGGAACATTGGACATTTAACCTCTGAACCACGAAGCGATAGTGTCATTGACTCCCATCAGTCTATCTATTCTTTCCCTTCCCTCTCAACTCGCAACGAAACTGCCTATTAATAATCACTGATTGCATATCTATTATATATCTGATTATCTATATATAATTCGTCCAATTCTCCCTCTTTATTCCGTCCCCACCGTTATCCTTCCTTCTTCTTTTTTTTAATTGCAAGAACAACAATACGCACGAGAAGCAATAGCATTAATTTATTCATGAATAAAAAACAAAAAAAAGTTATAGCTAGTCTTCGCCTGATATGAACCAGAGTGGCACTCCCTGACGCATAACTGAGTCATCTGAAGTAGAAATATTATATCATAAAAGCCTTAAAAGTATAAGTAAAGCACGGTGCTTCTTCGGTTTCTGACCACCCCCTCCGGTTCAGTTCAGAGCTCTCTCATCTTGAGGAGAGCTCGGGGAGCATTTCCCCCCAAAGGGCGAATAGCTATGTTACATTTTTCCAAAGTACGGTCCGATTTTTTTCATTTTTCAGGAATTTTCAAAATGCGGTCAGGCATCGTAGTTTGTAACATACTTTCGACGGGGGGAGGTGGCCAGAAACCGAATTGATGGAAAATATAAGTGTAGTAAGGACAAGCTACTGTACCTCCTTGCAGTTGATCACCCTCTGTTACGTTGAGAAAGCAGTGACCAATCACGTAGATTCTGAAATAGGTAACCACAAGCCAAATCTGATCAATAACAATGAAATAAAAAAAAATAAATCTTATCTAATCAAGAAAGATCCCATTTGTTTGTGTCCTCCCGGTTGTAGTTGGCTCCGTTCCGGCAGCATCCTGGAATAATTCCATTTAAAATTAAATAAATAAATTTATAACTTTAACTGATAATCACATGAAGTTCATGAGTTTGTGATACTAGTCTCCTATAATTCAACTCCCATCACTATAACTAGCATGGATATCATCCTAATTGATGTGTCATAACCCAAATTACAACATCCGATGCATTTGTTATGTCCATGGTATAATAAACATGACGAACAAGGTCTTGAACATAAACGAAAGTGACGAAGTAGGGGAGTACAAACCTTTCATCCATTGACTCCAGTTATAGACGTTCTGCGACGTGCTACGATCGAGCGAAGTCCTATAAAGCCAGTATTTAGTTATAAGTCTGGATTTGACAGCTGATAATTTGTCTTTGATCCCATATCAAGATGAATATTCACTTCAACAGGCACTAAACAATAATACTCTACTTTAGTAACAGTTACATAGTCAAACATTGCAATTTCGAGATTTGCTTGGCTTCAGTACAAAACCAACATGAAAAATACTTGTAATACTACCCTTACGGCACAACGGGAGAGCTATATAACTTCGTAATGGTATAATAATCCTCGTAACAACAATTGTGCAACAAACATTGTGGACATAGTCTTGGTAAAAAAAGAGTGATGAATAGCAGTAGGTCGGATGATAACCAATGAATGTGAACCTACTGGATGATAACCTATTGCATAAAAAAGAGAAACAAGAGGTAATGAATATACAAAGTAGGTGATAAGAATAGTTCTAATGCAGTCAGTTCCCATTCATCGGCTATCATCCGACCTAGTACCGTGATGAATAAGTTTTGAGAGAAGTACAAACCTTTCATCCATTGCTTGCACTTGCACACTTTAATCATCGCACAAGGACTGTGTAAAGCCCTGTAAAGCAAATATTTAGTTATAACTAAAGTTAACAGCACCACATTTGTCTCTGATGTCGTATTATAACGAATATTCACTTCAATAGCAACTAAACGACACAACTTTTGCCCCGAATATAGTCAAAGTTAAGTGGACAATCGGAGAAAATTCGCCATTTGCATGGCTTCAGTTAAACACAAACAAGAAAACTACGTGTAATGCTACTGTCAACACGTAATGGGAGGAATATTCAACCACGTTTTGCAGAAACAATGCTCGAAAAAGCTAAGAAACAAGTGCAAACCTTGCGGCAGCAGCATTCTCCTTTCAAATCACAGTTACTCCTCGTAATCCCCGTTTGCCACCTGAAACACAAGGTTGGAGTATGCTAACAGATGTAATAGACGTGAATAAACATGAAACGCAACAAGAGAAACAAGTAAAATGAAGTGGAAACAGCAGAAGTCAAAATTCTCAAACCTGCGAAATCTTACAGCGAAGCTGAATTTTGCAGCGCATAAATGCAGTATGCTGTTTTATTGTTCCGATAACGGGCCTGTTTGAACGAAAGGTTTGACCGCTTCCCTGTGGGACGCGACATCATTTTCCTTATTCAGGATCTCTGTTTTGCCAGTGGCTAGCAGCTCTTTTTTGAGATCCATTTTTTTAATACACAATGTGTACACATGTATCCTGGGGTATTCCTTTAATGAAATATTGATTGTTTACATTAAAGGAAGAATGACTTTCCTCCCGCCTGAATGAAGCGGATAGGGTATCTTGATACAATAATGATTGGACTGAATTTGAGAGTTCATAGATATAAAGATCAGAATGATAGAGATTATTATGAGTTTCTAGTGCTAGTAATAGAGCTAGAGTTTGATCTTTGAATTCACGAGGACATGTAGCCTTATCTAGTTTGACAGTAGCTGATCTCTTCTTATCAAATCTTGTCACACCTTTCTTGATAAAGTGATGATTTGATGGAGTCTCTGATATATCAATAACATGATTGATAGTTTGAGATGGGTCAATGTGACAGATGTACTCTTGACCAGTATTCTGAATGGTGTACATGAAATGATTCTCTATGATTGTATCGTCTCGTAGACGAGATTGAGATTCTGTCATGGAATCAACATTGGCTACTGGAACTAATGCAACACGATTTTCTGCCTCTTGATGGAATGATTGATGATTATCATAAATTTGATGATCTGTGATTGTATCAACATCAGTTTTGTTCACAGATAGAGATGAATCACTAATGATAGTTCCGAGGTCACATGACTGAAGTTGCTCACATTTCGTGGTAATATACTTTGGTTCATCATTCATGGGAAGAGGCTGAGTTGGATTTGAATTGAAGGACGGATTATTTGAATCAGGCTCCTTTTCATGAGTAATATTGAATAGAGTGGTGGACGATTGATATTGTGATTCGTCTGGTCCATCGAATAGACGAATATTCATTGAAGAAAATAGAGGGAGGGAAGATTGACTATTATTGAACGGTACGGTTTTATTAGGGTCAATATTGAGATTCGACCTTTTTAATTGTTTAGCAAACAATACTGATTCGTGACCCATTCTGATTGCATCTTGAAATTGATTGATTGATGATTTGACAAGATTGTTCACCTCTTGTTCTTTCCATATTGATGATGAATATGTGATGTTTGACACGGAATTGAACTCATTAAGTAATTGATTGAGTCTAGAAATTGCTAGATTAGCTTCAGTACAAAGAGGTTTGAACTGTTCGTCAGTCTCAATCTCGTTCATTCGAACTACTAAAGGAAGAATACTCTGAGTTAGATCATGAATTGAGTTCACGATGCTAACCCGTGACTGATTGGGTTGGTCTTGTTCACTCATGATGAAATATGTTTAGTGAATTGAATTGATGGAAGGAATTGAATATGGAACGAAGTTGAATAAAATTGAACTGAATAATTAATTTGATATTGAATTGATTGATTGCTGCCACGCGGGTCTTGAATAATTTGACCAATGCACCATATAACGACTTCCGACGGAAGCGCTGTTGAAAATGGTTAACACGGAGGAGAACTACCCTTGCCCTTTATTTTGGTACAATGATAGTGTGGAGACAAAGAGATTGATATAAATCAATTATATTTATTATACAATAGTTACAATTAATACGGGGAGGAATGATAGGCGATGGATTGTCGTTGACGACGAGATGGAGGCGAGAGTGCCTGTAGATGTAGTACGAAGAGAAGGAGAAGAGAAGGCTTGAATGCCGATGGGATGAAGTCGTAATGACGACAGAAGAGATTTGAGGCCGTGATACGGCAGTGAGATTGAAGCCGTAATACGGCTGATAAGAATTGAATTGGTTGGTGATACACAACCAATGAATGAATGAATGAATGAAAGGCCTGATGCCTGGGAAAGAAGACGGCTGATAGCCGGAGTTGACAATTCGAAAGAAATGAACTGAACTAATGAATGAATGAAAGGCCTGATGCCTGGGAAAGAAGACGGCTGATAGCCGGAGTTGACAATTCGAAAAGAATGAACTGAACTGAAGTTATGATGCTGTGATGGCTATTTATACGCGCCAACTCAATTAGCATATGAATATGCTAATTCAACAGTGTCTGGTGTCTGTAAGTCTGTTGTTGGGTACATCTATTATAATATGCAAATTAGGATAAGAAGTTTGATGTTTGAAAGTAGTGACAAGTCACTACAACATATGTTTCTTTCGGTTTGTGGTAAAGGTGTTTGTATGAGAAATATTTTGATTATCTAGAAGGTTTACCGCTTGTGTTTTATTTTTTCATAAATTATATTTTATTTTATTTTGTGGTAGTGTTACGAGGCTCGACAAGAGAATCAATAAATCAGTACATTCATCATTCAATATCAGGGCGACTGGGCGCGTGCACAACTTCTTCCCTTTGCGGAGACTTCGATGAGAATGGCCGTAGAGTATTACGGTGCATCGGCGGCCACCCAATCGATAGTCGCGTCGAGAACCGTCGTCGATGTGATTACGGTAAGTTGACGATTAAAGATTGTATTGATTGATTATCGCGTAGAATTGCTTGTGTTGAAGTAGATTGAATATGCGATGTAAGTGATTTAGAATGATACGGTTGATATCGATCAGTGGATATTTCTTAGGATACGATGGTTATCGATTGATGAATGTTCAGAAGGATACGGTGGTTATAATCAATCGATAATTCAGACGATCTCCGAACCAATGGCACTGAAGTATCAGTGTCTGGCGCCATCAACGTGGAAATTGGCCGCCTCTGGGTTCGTCAGCGCCCTCAAGCACGCACTGCCCATTGCGAGAGCTAACGGTGAGAGTCAGGGGATAGGGGTTTTCTTCGAACTTGGCGGATCCCCCCCCCCCCAAATGTTCTCTAAAAACTAAGGTCAAAGTGATGAGAATAAGAGTCTTTAGCCTACTTTTTTGGATGGATCCGTGTAATTTTGCTGCCTTAAGGTCCTTGAAACCATCGGACATAAATGGAACATATATGATTTATTCATTTGAAAATTGGCCTTATTGCTACATTTTGACCAGCATTATGATTTGTCACCGTTAGTAGAACGAATCTATTAAAGCAAATTGTGATTGCCATTGGATTGGATTTATCGTTTGCTTCATAGGTGGGCGCGTGAAAACCAATTCTTTTTGTTCACATAGCCTTGCCTTCCATTGCGGGGCCTTGCGCATAGCTTTGCCTAGCAAAAATTGGAAAATTTCCAGTCAAATCTGCTAAAAAATGGCCATGCGCATAGCCTTGCCTTACAATTCCCCGGTTTGCGCACAGACTTCCCCCAGCGTGCCCAACTATGGTTTGCTTAAATTGCTTGAATCTTGTTCCAAGCGCCTTCTAGTACTTTGATATGAGTGATTAATTAAGTTTCCTATCTTTGCAGTAGAGCACTTTGATCCACTGTGGATGGAGATTGCGGATACACTTGAGAAGTTTTTGTTCACTAACAAGTAAGCGAGTATTTAAGTTGTTCTATCGTAGGTCGGATTTATTTATTTATTTATTTATTTATTGCATCAAATCTATATTATGAGAATAGGATAGGATGAGAAAGATTTGCATATTTTGTCTATTAATTAGCATTTGTCTCTCATATGCAGATCGTTCTCATCCGACATAGTGCCATTGCACCCGCCACCTTCGCGTTTCAGCCAATCATTATCCTTTTCTGTTCAAAGCACTAATGATATGCTTCACACTTGTTCCGCTGAAATAATCCTATCTAATAAACTTTGTGAAAGAGATTATTGCTGTGCTCTTCATCGATAGAATGAGAAGAAGAGGCGGACCCCGAGCTCATTTGAAACTCTCCGATCTAACAACGCTCTTTCGCTTTATTTCTCTACGAGAGAACGAGAGAATGTGACCAGTGGCCGTATGCAAGAACCGTTTTCCGGGAAAATGTGACGTCATTAGCGTAGGCGGAGGCGTTTTCCCAAAATCCTCCGCCTACGCTAATGACGTCAAATTTTCCCGGAAAACGGTTTTCCGTTGTTCTTGCATACGGCCACAGAGCAAAGAGTTTCAAATTAGCCCCGTTTTCGCTTTAATTGATTTTCCACCCATTTTATATACGTATCCTTCATGCGTGATCAATGTAAAAAAACATTGACTGTATTCCAATTCAGTGTGAACGTTCGTCTGGCTCCGGATGAGCGACGTCGCGATGAGTTTATCGATTGTCAGATGATTGATCTACTCAGGACGGAGATTCTGCCCCATTCCGCAGTCCTGCCGGTTAGTGAGCGGTGAAGCAGTTGATTTCTTGTTACGTGGTATCGCTTTAATCTGGTGTGCATCGTCAAGTCGATAGATGCGGTAAATAGTCGAAAAATATAAATATAAATATCGTGTAAATATAAATAGTCGAATACTATGATTGTAAATATGATGGAAAGGGTGTTTTGATCAATCTTTGGTGTAAAACCAAGTGTTTACTACGTAATACAATGTTCATTATCAAGCACATAACCATTGGAGGCGGAACTGTTTGTTACTAAATGAATAAGTAGTCTGGACTTGCTGACATTGATACAAGGGGGTGGGCAATTAAATCTTGAATAAGTCCAGCGTATATCTCTGAATCAGCAAGTGTTTCCATTGGCGTAATTATAATATTAATTAAATTAAATTAAATTGTAATATAATTGTAGACATCGTTCATCACCCGCATCATCTCCATCCTGAATCGTGGATCGATATGCCAGATGGACTGCACTGACGTTCTAGGTAAGTGCTATTCATTGATTACGGTAGTTTTGGTTAAGATTACGGTAGACGCAACATTGATACTGTATCTATTGATCGATTATAGATAATCGTTAGTTCCCGTGATTATTGTGACTAACTTTGCGCGTGATCACTTATTGATTGATTTTGAAACGCGTGCATGCAAGGGTGGTGGTGGTTTTTTCGTTTTTGTTTCAATGCAATATTTTGTCAACACTAGGTTGAGGTTACGGCATTGCACTATTTCCCGGTGTCCCAACCACTACGGTAGATATTAGTGTACGGTAGAGGTAGCCGATATGGCTTGGTCTGTTCTCGTGCACGCCATGTGGAGGGTCGTTCTATTTGATTGTGGTGCCCCGTATCGGAGATTTGTTTCATGATTTTGATTAAAGAAGTAATTGTAAGAATCGGTTCGATACGGGACTCACTTACAGCCTTTGGTACTGTAATTCACAAGGGAATGATCTCTGCTCGCCGAAGTCTACGCGGATTGAACTTTTGCATAGGGATAGGTTACTGTATTGGAAAATGATATCTGAAGTTGAAAAATGTTGACGTGGAAAAGCAAGAAAAGAAAATCGATTCAAATTTCAAGCTCGGATCGGTTTAACACGATTTTAGACTCTTGATCTGGTATACATGGATTAGATTTGTAGAGTCGAAATTCGTTTTCAACCGTTCCTTGCTTGAAAAATTCTGACTCTGCATTTGCACGCCTACCTTTTGTAACTTCATTTATAATTTTCCAATACCTAGCCCTATGCGAAATTTCAACCGGATTGGCTTCAGCAAGCTGAGTGCATTCCCTCGTTACTAAGTATTACTACATAGTTACTCAGTAAATACTTAGTAATACTTAGCAAATACTTACAATTAGTATTACTAAGTATTCATGTAGTATAAGTACTTGGATACCACCCCCCCCCTAACATTTCGCTTTCTATCTATCTCTGTGTCCACGTATCCTCCCACTGATGGATCCTACGTAAACACTTAATATTATAGAAATACTTAACAAATGCTTAGTAATCCTTAGTATTCAGGTAGTATAAATATACTCACCTGGATACTCATGCCTATCTCCACCCCCTAACATTTCGTTCTCTATCCCCATGTCTGTGTCATAGGTCGAAAAGCTAGGTTATCGGTTTTGAAAATGCGGTCAGGTTTTTAGGTTTTTGGCAAATTTGGCTCAAAATGCGGTCAGGTTTTTCGATTTTTTGGGAAATTTTGGCTTAAAATGCGGTCAGGCTTGGTGCTTTGTAACATACTTTTCGACCTATGCTCTGTGTCCACGTATCCTCCCCTCTGATGGATCCACTTCAGCTTCAGATTCCTTTGCCCTTCGTCACGAACTCTCCCGAGCCTGCTTCGACGCCCTGCTCAGTATGACGAGAGATTCCACCCAGAGGTACGGTAGGAATTATTGATTGATTGGTATATTTGGGGTTAGGAACGCTGATCCCGCTACTTTGATGTTTCGGAAGTTCCTTAAAGGGACCAGGACACGGCGGTTCAATGAAGAGAAATCCCTACATTTAACTTTGGCTTGAAGCCTCTTGCATTACGAAAAATCGACAAAGTTGATTTGCACTGGGCGGGATTCGAACCTACGAGGTTCGGATAGATACACAAAAGCTCTACCCACTAAACCATATCGGCATGTCTCGCGAATCGTAAAACTCAATGTTAGGTCTAGTCAGAAGCGAGCGCCCAGATATACCGTAGTCAACTTTCGCGCTGGGAGAACCTAGATGTTTTAGTGCTTATCATCACTCAGTTTGCGATACTTTCTTTCTCCGGCAAGAGCTTCTTAGTTACTATCATTGAGCCGCCGTGCAGGAAACGAAAAATTAAGTTGCTCTCATATGATAGAGCTTTGAATTCTGCTTCGAAAAATGTAAAAATTAAATAATAATCTGTCTCTTATAAGGAAATAATGTAATCAGAACGTTGAAAAACTGCTGGTGTATTTCGCCGGGTTACTGTAGTTTATTCGACTTTTCCTAATGTGCACACCACAAAGATCTCGACACTTTTTTTCACTTACAGTGTTCACTTTTTCGTATATCTAACATTATAATTCCAATATTTATCCTTTTTCTGATATTTTGAGCTGTTTTTATATTTTATTTATCACGACAAGAAGATATAAAGAACAAAAATTCACAATGATCATCAATTCAATCGACAATTTTGCTCATCTCGCAGACAACATTCATTCAATATTATATAGTTTATTTATAACATATCCGATAATATAAGGATACAAAAGCAAGATATCGAATACAAAGAAATATACATCGGAATTGGGCGATATAGAAGACTTGTATCTGCATGAAATTATACAGTACAACCATAGAAAGCAAAGAATGAAATCTTAACGGTTTAAATCAATAGTCCACAATTGGCAGATAATTCTAATAAATGGTATCTACACCATGTCAATCAGTTGTGACGTCATCCTCATTGTCGATGAGGCCAGCATCAGACCATCGCATGGGACGCATGGCCGAGCCAGCCGGCTTGCGCCATGACCTGAAAAGATTTGGCGAGTTAAATCAGTAAAACAAAGTCCATTAGATAAAGGTTGTTAAATGAATAGTGAACAGGTAGATTCTTTTCTTAAAGTTGCGTTAAAGATGGGTCCCTCGAGTTTTTTCGTGACAAGACTGTCCGGGTAGAATGATAGAGATTTATCACACGAACCGAAAGACATATCTAATATTGATTCATGTTATGTTTAAAGCCCACTATGCGCATTGAAAGTACAACTTTCAAGTCATGTAGAGAGTGCCCATCCGATTTGCGTTCTGGCTCTCTCATTTCCTCATTATCCCTTACGCCAATTACCATATAATATAAACAATAGCCAACATGCTTATCGTGGCGGGAGTCAGTCATGCAAACTCGAGGATCCCCTTCTTTAAAATCATAGGTGGGCACGCTGTGTAAAGGCTGTGTGAAAACCGGGGAATTGTAAGGCAAGGCAATGCGAATGACCATTTTTTAGCAGATTTGACTGGGAATTTTCCAATTTTTGTGAGGCAAAGCTATGCGCAAAGCCCCGAAACGGAAGGCAAGGCTGTGTGCAAAAATAATTCGTTTTCACGCGCCCACCTATGGTTAAAGTTAATGTTTTAGCTACAATTCACGCTAACACGATAACGAATATTTTAAGTGTAAACAAGTTCTTCTCAACTCATTGTCAGGATGAAACGTATAAAATAAAATGCAAACTAAATGTAGAAGAGACACACCTTCTGGATCCAGAATAATTAGTGATAGAAGCTTCGGATAGCGTGTGCCGAAGGCTACTTGATCAATCTAAATTACAACAATACAGTACAAAACAATTATTATAACACTGTAATGGTTTCCTGTTGTCCCAGAGGATAGTACCCAGTGGGTCCCCTGTAAAATTAATCATTTTCGTTCGAATGCCCCCTGCAGAATCGAGCTCCAGGTACCCCGCCCATGTATGGTACCCACAATACAAGGGCAGAAACAGAATTATAAATCAATGAAATTTAATATAAAATAAAATAAATATTATACAAATAATGACATCGACTTACTCTCGCGGATCGTCTACTTGAAGTAGGGCGCTGAGCGACGCAGGTTATCATAGTAGACGGCGAAACCGATGTCGACGGCGCCTATCACAATAAAATGATATAATACGCTCGATTTACGCATAGAAAGTGCCGTTCAAAGCGGTTTCATTCATTTTTCTGCATTGCATGATTAAAAGTTATCGCGAAGAGAATGAAATGAAGCATTATCTGTGCATAGAATCGGTTTCAGCATAACGAAAGTTGCACCAAACGTGAAGATGTAGGAAGAAAACGAAATACCTACCAGGAATTCCGGCGACAAAGACGAGGTTGGCCTTTCCTCACTCGATGATGCCTCCAGACGAGCAGCCTGGCTGACCGAACCGTGCCATGTCCGCTAAATTATAGTTACGAAATATATAAGTATTTAAAACGACAATAATGAACGAAATGCGTGTAAAACATTTCCTAGTTTCCTAGTTAAACATGAAATTATCGCCGTTTTTCGCGTGAATAAATTACAGAAATGGAGCGATGGCATCCACGCGCGCTGCAGAAACATTTAAAAAGACAATAATGGAAAAATAAAGGACAAAAGGCGTACAAAACAAAGAATTGAACAAAGAAAAACAAGTGGAACGAAAGCGCGAAACGAAGACAAAATACCATAAGTCTTCTGCTTTTTTCCCACACCACAATTCCGTGGTGTACGAAAATACAGAATCTTTGGCGAACCTACAGTAACCCGTCAATTTTTTCATATGCGTTTTTATGCGTATTATATATATATTTTTAAAATTCTTTTTTATCAAATGTTTAATTCACACCTCGATAGACTCTATGGCGAAAAATTAAGAAAATTAAAAATGGTGAAATTTTGGCTGCATTTTCCCTTTAAGATCTCGAGAAAATGCTTTTCAGTGTTCGAAGGTCGACACAGTGAGAAAAGTGTAAAATGAAAATACAAATGAAAGAGTAACTCTCTGTGATATTTCGAATAATATAAGTACTAGTTAACCAAGTCGTGACCAAATGACTATCTAAGGTTAACACGACCAGGTTATCTTGACTTCTTTTGTCGCTTGTAATATTTCTTTCAGCATAATATAATCTATAATCTATAATCGATCTATAATCGTTTGGGGGAATACTAGACTCGTTGTTTCGGTATAGCTCTTGCAGCGAGAAATTTGTTTCGATAATTTACTCTACCGATGAGAAATAAATGAATAAGAACAATAAGCAATGTTTTTTTCCAGTCGTGGTCTGGGCAAGGCGGCGATCTGTTCTCTGATCGATCGTTGTCGTGGAGTGGTGACGTCGTTCTCATCGGATTCTCGATCTGGCGGAGAGATGAGACTACCGAGGACACGAGTGATGGAAGTGGTCAATGCGCTGAATGCTGTCGATGC
Source organism: Parapristionchus giblindavisi (assembly GCA_943737045.1). Taxonomy (NCBI): domain Eukaryota; kingdom Metazoa; phylum Nematoda; class Chromadorea; order Rhabditida; family Diplogasteridae; genus Parapristionchus; species Parapristionchus giblindavisi. The sequence goes on from CALSFV010000005.1 coordinate 1,775,673, forward strand.
ACTCATTGATAGGATGGCGCTGTGAGTTGGTTACGGTAGATATGGGCGGGATTATTGGATTTAGGATGGGTACGGTGGATATGGGCGGGATTATTGGAGTTACGATGAGTACGGTGGATATGGGCAGGATTATTGGAGTTACGATGAGTACGGTAGATATGGGCAGGATTATTGGAGTTACGATGAGTACGGTAGATATGGGCAGGATTATTGGAGTTACGATGAGTACGGTGGATATGGGCGGAATTATTGGAGTTACTATGAGTACGGTGGATATGGGCAGGATGATTGAGAATACTTTGGATACGGTATATATGGGCAGGATCATTGGATTTAGGATGGGTACGGTAGATATGGGCAGGATTATTGGAGTTACGATGAGTACGGTAGATATGGGCAGGCGGGATGATTGAGAATACTTTGGATACGGTAGATATGGACAGAATTAAATTGCATTGCTATGGGCGGTGCAATTGGATGCTCTAGATTAGACATTTAAAAAGTGGGGACCAGTGAGAATGAAGTTTCATCAAGCTGTTTTACTACTCTGAATATTAATATATTCGATTGATGTTCATTTGATTCTATGAATGGAATATAATTTATACGATATCGGCCAGATTGTTTATTGTTTGAGTATACCTTCTTAATTTAATTTTATTTTATTTATTCAATCGATAAATCAATAATCATTGATTACAGACGTTCGGATGCAGCCTCTTCCGATCTGCACTCTCAATTGGTGGGACTTTATCCATCTCTCGTCGACCTCGTACCCTGTAGTCATGCGGATCATGAGGTCATTTTGATTACTGTACTATCGATTGGTTTATGGACTACTGTATGCAGGCGTGTTATTGATTGATTTCAGATCGAGAAAAGCCTCATCGCAACGCTCAAATCGTACCAGACCCTGCTCCTGCTCAAGTCGCTCCCGCAAAATATAGGATCGTGATTGATTATCGATTGATTTTGATTGATTATCGATTTGTTTGCCATTTATCGTCATATCAATCTTCGCACTGTGATTGTCTGTTATTAGTGAATTCCTTCTATTCATCTAGCCAATCGATATTTTCCATTCCTCCTCTAACTGTTGATATAAGATCTTATATGTATATCGTACCGTGTACAGTAATCACATTCTAACATATTTATTTATTGATTTATTGATTTTCTTTTTCTTGATTGATTGTACCTTTTTATCCGACCGGTCTTTGCCCCAATCCCAACTGTGTTTCCTTTCCCATTAGAGTTGTGTGAGATACATAGTATGCATATTTATGTTTAATTGTATAATAATGTAATAATATGGTGATTATCATGATTAATGTGGACTTTGCCTCTCATTCGGTAGACTTACGCTGGTTAGCGCCCTCTCACTTGTAGACTTACGCTGGTTAGCACAAGCTCTCAGTCCCGATAAAGGTGCCTTATCTGGTTATGGATTTTAGAAAGGCATGATTTGCATCTACTCGTCAGTGTTGTTTTTGTTGACGCAATTGTACCGGGTCGATAAAAGCATTCTTATCATCGATTTCATGTTGAAACCACACCTAGTGGCTCCGAGCCAATTACCCGAATTTCAACCGTATAAACGAAGAATTACACCATCTTCATTAGCTAATAAACAAGTTAATCCATCCCGGATTCCATTCAGAAAATCTCGAATTTTTCTATTCATTTTACTACCACATAAACTACATACAAACTCCAGACTACCCGAAATCGAGTTGCCAGAAGATGATTGCGACCCCACGACATGGGAAACTATAAATCGACATTCGAAAGTCCACAACAGAAAAAATATAAGACATTGAAAAAATATTACATCTTACAATTAGACAATCATTAACTAGTACTGCTCTAGATTGTATTATGCAATTCCAAACTGATAATGAAGATTTTGAAGAGGATCAATAAAAGATTTGGAAATATTGGTTCCCTTATGCATCGTTACATTTGCTTCACATGCCTACGCCGTAACCTCCGCCGTAAGGAATGAGACGCGGAGGGGTTATGTGGTGTTACATTTTCAAAACGTGCGCACGGCGTGCGAACGTTTTAAAAATGTAACACCACATTACAGAGTAGGCACTTACAATGCAAGCACAACTGGAAACGGAAACGATTCCGAAATTAACCTATATAGGTGGATATTGTTAAGGGGGAGCTGTCCAGAAGTGGTTTCAAAAGTTGCACCGCTGATCTACTAATAGATATTTCTTTACCCATTTAAGTTTAAAAAAATCCTACGAGTTCCCCAACTTCATTTTCATTGTTTTTTCGTCATTTCCGAGCTTTAACATGGAAGTAGAACATTTTGAAAGAAGAGAAAAAAATTTTAGGCTAAAATTGATCGCGCGTGTTTAAATATATCGATTGAAAATATCGATTAGTAGATCAGCGGTGCAACTTTTGAAACCACTTTTGGACATCTCCCACCCTACCCTATCCACCTATATAGGTAAATTTCGGAATAGTTTCCGTTTCCAATTGTGCTTCCCTTGTCAGGTTGGAGATCATTTGTACAGTTTAGTGTTGTTGATCGACAGAAAGGGAAAGTGATGGGCTTATTACTAGGGAAGGTAGCACTTGGAAGATACTATTCATACAAATTGTCGGACCAACTTTTGAGAGATAATCATGATTGGCCACATCCAACTCTTGATAAAGGTGCTTAAATGAAAAGAAAACGAGTGAAGAATGAGAGTGCGAACGATCTCCTACGTGATCTGCTCGCTTTTTTTGTTGAGATGATCTCTAATTGTTACTTTTTTTTCCTTCGAACTCTCCATGATATCCATTCATCTTATCCTAAGATAAATTGAGTTGGGATATTTCAGCCTAATGTTTCCTGTTCTTTCCTCTGAGAGATCCGCCTCCTCTGCGATGATTCTCAGTTATATAAAGAGATCGAGCGATGTCATTCTCAACATGATAAAGTGCAGACGCATTTGCTCTATCCATTGTGTAAAGTGTTCCGAAAGATTCTTTACCGGTATTTATTTTGTTCTTTGTTTTTTGTTGTGTCCGACGAAGGACCAAAACAGTTTGAAAATGACTGTAATATTCATTGAAGATGACGCCGTACACTGGCGTTTTCTTCCTGCTATGCATCATTGAAAATACAGAAGCCTGTATAACACACTATCTGAGAGAATTCAACAACCGATTTTTTTCTTGGTATTGACGAAAAATGAATTTTCCGGTTTTATGTATGATAATTATAGGCTCCATGAGTGAAGTACATTGGTACTTGGAAATATCTTCCAATTGAAAATTCGCACCAGGGGGCGCGTTTGGTGTAGTTTGGCGACTTTTCCTAATAAGTTTACTTCGAATCCAATCGATTCGGGAGTGGGCGTAATCGACTTTTTGGCCAATTCTAAGAAACTATTGCCGAGGAGAGTTTTTCGAGCAAAGGACAACGAACGTTGGAATTGGAAAAATAATTACATTAAATTAATTCTCACTATTTTCCCATGGCGAACTACAATTTTTTATTTGCTTAATAGCTTCTTCATCTTCAATTTAAAAAGTATAATTTTTAAAAAATTACAAGTTTGTGTACGAATCAATTTTGTTCGCTGTATTCAATTGTGGTGAGGATTGGCGAGGTTTCCTAAAAAGTTTATTTCGAAACCAATCGATTCGGGAGTAGGCGCATTCGAATCCATGTCTAATTCTAAGAAACTATTGCTAAGGAGAGCTTTTCGATCAAAGGTCAACGAACGATGATATTGGGAATTTTCGAAAAAAAATGTTTACATTAAATTTATTCTCACTATTTTCCATGGCGAATGTAAACATTTTATTGCTCAATCGCTTCTACATTGAGAGAATTATGGAAAATAGTGAGAATTAATTTAATGTAAACATTTTTTTCGAAAATTCCCAATATCAGCGTTCGTTGACCTTTGATCGAAAAACTCTCCCTAGCGATAGTTTCTTAGAATTAGACATGGATTCGAATGTGCCTACTCCCCAATCGATTGGTTTCGAAATAAACTTTTTAGGAAACCTCGCCAATCCTCACCACAATTGAATACAGCGAACAAAATTGATTCGTTCATAAACTGGTAATTTTTTAAAAATTATACTTTTTAAATTGAAGATGTGTAATGACATGTAGAAGCTATTAAGCAAATAAAAAATTGTAGTTCGCCATGGGAAAATAGTGAGAATTAATTTAATGTAATTATTTTTCCAATTCCAACGTTCGTTGACCTTTGCTCGAAAAACTCTCCTCGGCAATAGCTTCTTAGAATTGACCAAGGAGTCGATTTCGCCCACTCCCGAATCGATTGGATTCGAAATAAACTTATTAGGAAAAGTCGCCAAACTACACCAAACGCACCCCCTGATGCGAATTTTCAATTGGAAGATATTTCCAAGTACCAATGTACTTCACTCATGGAGCCTGTAATTATCATACATAAAACCGGAAAATTCATTTTTCGTCAATACCAAGAAAAAAATCGGGTATATATAACCCTTACGGGTAAGGGTTTTGATACCCTTACCCATAAGGGTTTCAGCCCTTACATGCTAGGGTTTGAAACCCTTAGTGACCTCGAAAAGACGCAGAATTAAAGTTGCAAAAGATTTTAATCAGAGTAGGAATCGAACAGGCGGAGGCGCACCACTACGCGCACTACCCAAGCGCTCTACCCACTGCGCTACACGGACATGTTGGTACACTGACAGAACTCATATATCATACAACGGGGAGGCGTGGGCCTTGCAAATAAGGGTTTCAAACCCTAGTTGGCGCTCTGGTCAAACCCTTAATAGTAAGGGTTTTGTCTCTGCAATTCCTTAGGATTTGGGTTAGGGTTTACAACCCTTAGGGTTTTTTTTCTCTGAGTGCATTTAACTGATGGGTCTACTGTAAGATAATCATCAATCAATAATTTTATGTGTATTTATCTTCAGATAATATTAACTGGAGATGGCTTAGCTGATGATGATGGAACAATAGGAACTGATTGTGTTGATCAATCATTTACTCTTACTGTTCAAACACAACGAGTATTCTATCAACCTATTGATAGTATTCAATGTGCTAGTCAGAATTAGACTTCCTATTACATTTTCATTTATTTATTTATTCGTTTTCATCAATATTTAATCGGGTCAACATCTGTATTCAAGAAGTAAATGATTACGGTAGACTCATAATTCGTCATATTTTTCGAGAATGATCATTGTGAAGACCCGAATATTCAATTATTCTTTAGATTTATGTCTTTCATTAAAATTTTATTATTAGTAAAATATTCGATATATTCTGATCTATACAGTACAGTTCGACCTTTCTGTCAATTTTTTACTCTAATCAATAAATTCTTTTCGTGTTGGGGTGCGACTTTTAATTTCACAAAAAAGGCAGATGCATTACTTCCAAACTACTCATGGAACTTGAATCTGTTCTCATTTCCAATAAGAATCCACTTGCTAAATATTGAGTTAGCGAATTATGATTAAATATATAATTCATTCACCATGGCAAACAATGGAATAAAAGTGAAGATAAGATTAAAAGTATTATGATAGTTGTCTCTCAATAAGCGGAAGGTCTGGCAGCTGGTGCAGCGTAGGATGGAACAACGACACGTTTGGAGACCCGAATCTGAATAAAGGATGGTCATAACATAAAACATTGATCGATATAATTCATTTGTTCACTATTCTACTACAATTAATATAACTTTACTCAATATATTACTAAGTGCTATGATTTTCATTCCACTAAAGTTACTGTAACAGTGACATACCGGTTTGTATCCCCTTCCATGAAGTCCCCAATGAGGATAATCCTCATGAGAATCAGATGATGATGAATCAAGTATACGATGAGGTCGATGAGGACGATGCTATTGATAGATGATACTTATAAGTAAAGGTAAAGGTACAACCCGTTAATCAAGGCACACGAAGTCCTGCGGGTGATCACTCTCTGGTGTTGAAATCCTTGCATGATCACGAATACAAGTATAATCATGCATGATTCGATATTCCATGCATGATCATGCATGGAATATCCATCGTTCGTGATCATGCACGAATTTTCTGTGATCATGCATGGAATGACAGAATCCATGCATGATTCGAGTATTTTCCATGCATGATCATGCCATTAATTGCACGAATTCTACTTGGATCATGCAAGGATTCAAACACCTGTGCTGCTAGGCCAGTGATGATGCAAGGCCAATTCAGTCCGGAGGGCCAAATCTCTTCTTCGGACCTACTTTACCAGGTGAACTGGTCACCACCAATTCCCCTTTCTTATAAGTAGAGAATATAATTAATGAATATAATCACCTAAATGACAAAGTTTCGTAGGAAACATGTTTTAACTTTTTTTCTTCAATTTGCGCATTCGGATCAATTCTTAGAAGCATTGAAATAGAGTACCTTCTCTTCAGAAGAGTCCGAAACGAAAGAAGAGCGATATTTCTTGTATCCACTTTTTCTATGAGCAAGCGCAGCAGTGCACAAAAGAACTAGAAGGAATAGTACTGAAAGCTTCATTTCAAACTGTTATGTTTTTCAATGATTTTTTCTCTTTTATATGACCATTTGATGAATGATTCAAGATCATCTAAATATTTCCCTTATTCAAAATGTCAGAAGGATGATGAATTGTTTGATTTTAAAATATTTTCGGCATTCCGAAATAATTTTTTGCCGAAAACGAGAGAGATTTGCCGAATGCCGATGTTTTCGGGAAAAAGATTCTGATAAAAATACGGCATACTTACTTTTACACTACATAAAGTATATGCATTATTACTATTTCAAAAGCCGAACTATTTTATGGGAGAGCAAATCGATTTCGGCATGGTATCGTTTTCGTTTTTGCTATTTGTTTTTCCTTGAGCATCACGCCCAACCGACTAGCGAAGACACGTTAGTTCAGCCTCTGTAATAGCGGGGCAATAATGAAGGAAGGGTGTCACGCTCTCCGCCGTGCGACCAAACCTGTCTGAGGTGCGCCGCTCTAACTAATCAATTATCGTCTCATTATTAAGATATTGTGAAAATGCACCGAACACACCACGTTTGGGAAAAGTCGCCACAGCATCTCTTTTTGCCCGCTCGGGTATTCGACTTTCAAGACCCTTGCGTTGCTTGAAACCATAGAAAATAAATCACCCACAGGAGTTCTTGTGCCTTGAATAACGGATTGTACCTGTGCCTTTTGTAATCGCCGTTGAATAGCCAGAATGATTCAGAATGGTTCTGACGAATCATGATCCGATGATTTTTCAATGTAAGATAGTGATCGACTCATTATATTGCCCCATTTTGTCGTTGATGTCTAATCAGCTATTACTCATTTTACTCGTAATAAATTTGATCTCTTGATAGATCACATCTATTCCCCCCTATGAATTCCGTCATTCTAAAATCGATTATTGTTCCAAAATGTCGTGAACAGAGTTCCAAATAATTTGGATAAATGCATAAATTGCTCGAATATTTCGCAGCTTCGCTGGATCTGCATACACACAAGTAGATTGGGTAATCATTTGGGGTCGGACAAGTTTGCTCTCGCCATCTGAACGAACAGATTCAGGCATATTTTCGAATTTCCTGATTTTTCCTGATTAAGTGAAAAAAGATTCTTGCACCTTATGGACGACAATCATTGACAAACACTCAACATTAAACTAAAATTCTCGATTTCGTTACTTTATATTTCTCATTATCAAAATTCTTTCACGGTTCGTCATACGCAGTTTTCATTAGTTTTCATTAGTTCATTAGGGAGAGTAAGCATTTTTATGAAGGCCGAAAAAACTATATACTCAAAAAACTATATACAGTGGTGCACACTCTTCTTTCCTACAGGCGTGTCCCCGCGTGTCCCCCGATGTCCCCTGGCCGATTTCTCCACAAATAAATATCTGAAAAATATGTTCGTAGTATCGATTAATTAGTCTATCTGAGTGCTGCTAAACGCCATGTAAAAGAAATATATTGCTTGACTGTTGATAGTTTTATAGTAAAATAGATGTATAGGGCGAGGGTCTATTTTTTAATATCTCACATTTTATTTTTTTTCCTTTTGCTGATAATGCATATTTTTGCCTTATTTCGATCATGCATGAAGCCAATAAACAGAAACCACGTTTGCTAGATCAATCAAACCGAAAGGTACAAAAATTAAAAGAAAGAGTATACAAAATAAACCGAGATCGTGTAACTTGATTTTCCCAAAATACTGTACAGAGTCAAGCACTATATTTCTTTTACATGGCGTTTAGCAGCACTCAGATAGACTAATTAATCGATACTACGAACATATTTTTTAGAAATTTATTTGTGGAGAAATCGGCCAGGGGACATCGGGGGACACGCGGGGACATGCGGGGACACGCCTGTAGGAAAGAAGAGTGTGCACCACTATACATGTCTCCTAGGTGCAAACTTTGGGCAAAATATGGTAAACGGACTGGCAAAATTCAGGCTTAATCATTCTTGTTATTAAATGCGATGGCTCAAATCTGATTTTATGACAAACATTAGCACGAAATAAAATGTTTATCAGCTATTTACTCGTTTGATCATCGCTAAACGAGCTCTTCATAAAGGGTCATAAAAAGCCATTTTTACATTTCAATTCATGGAAAGCACGAATCAACAAAAGATTTGTTTCGGATTCTTCACAGTTACGGTCAGTTTAAACAGTTTAATATCGTATTTAACGGTAATTTTCTCCTACATTCCTTTGCCAAGTGCAGAACCATTTGGGAGAGAATGGCTGCCACTAAACGGCTGATTGTGAGATGCCATACAAGGGAAGGGGTACATCTATTTTGAATATTTTTTTGTTGTTCTTCTTTTGATCAGCTATTGAAAACGTTCATCCTCTACACGTGAGGCACGTTTAATCGTTATCGCAGCTTTCTGTCGAACTTTCCATTGAAAGTCTATCTCTATCAAATTCCGATCCCTCTCACCCGTCGTCTCTACGATCGAAAGTTACGAAAAAATAATTCAAATGAATGTTCCTATAAATGGACCGGTCAAATGTTTTTTTGGCAAATTCCAGGTTTGGTCGCAAATTCTAGCAGGTACTTTTGTAATTGCCGGTTTGCTCAATGTCATCACAGTTATCTGGACCGGAGGTGGGCATGACTGGGCTGCATGGCTGATTGTTGTGAGTTATATATTTATTCACATTTAGCGGGCAAATTGTGTGAAAATAAGTGATGAAGAACAATGAAATGAAATACTGAATACATATTAGGGTGTTCCAAAAGTCTTTGCACTTTTTTCATACTTCATATTTTTTCAAATAACAAACGAAGCAACTACATTCAAATGGTGACATACTGTCCACGTTTATGAACAACTATCCTTCATCTCGTATGCAACTGCGTGGCGCCGTTCTGGCAAAACTCATTAGGGAGCGAGGCAATCCAAAGGTCGATTTCACGTTTCACATCTGTCAGACTGCGGAAGGTTTTTCCTCTGCAGCAAGGCTCGAGAGATTGAAAAGCGTGGCATTCACAAGGGGGTCGGGGGAATACGGCGGATGGGGAAGCCAGCCAATATCTAAATTCTTAAGTTTGACCTGCGTCTTGTTAGTGTGATGTGTCCTCGCGTTGTTCATTAAAAGTAATACTTTTCCTCACACATATCGGCTAAGAAGGACTTGGGTCTCCATCTCCTCCAGTTGATCGCAGAAGGCATTGGTGTTAACAGTCAGCCCCTAAGGTAGCAGTTCGTAATAAACAACACCAAGAGGGCGGAAGAAGAATCATGGTGACTCTTTCTTTCCATTCGAATTGCGTTTAGGTAAGGGTTTTGCTTCCTTACAAGCATGCAGCCACTCCATCTTCATACCGGGGTTGTCGTACAACACCCACTCTTCATTGTGGTAGATAATGTACTTTACTCAATCAGTGGATCGAGAGCGGCCGATATTTGAAGTAGAGATGTCGACTCGGTTTTTGAGCTGTTTTGAGCATAGAACCGAGAGTGCATGGGGGACCAATTAAGGTGCCCTGGGACGAAGGGAAGACCGAATGGGGATGCGATGGATAGTGGATCGTGGAGTACCATTTGTCTGCTCCAGGTATCGCAACTAACTTCGGCTTCGGCTAACTTCTGCAACTAACTACGGCTTCGGCTAACTTCTGTCAGTTCGAAGAACCAGGCCTTCATTTTGGCTGGTAGGACGTCATGACCTTGGTTTTTCAACCAAAGAAAAAATGTTGTTATTGAAATGACGATACCAGGAGAAGACTGTTATACGACATAGCGCCCTTGGCTTCATCGACTGGGGTAGTTGGTGATACGTTTCTGTTGCAGTCCACTCCGTACGGTGCAATTCAAGAAGGATATGTCGAAGTTAGAGTAATGGTGTTATAAATAAAAATTTATATCTAGTCGAGGAAAGAGAGTTGGCAAATGAGACTTATAACATTTACTGATCAATACGCCTTCAATATAGGAAAAATGCCACAAAGCATAACGATAGCTCTCGACTGAGAAAGAGGAGTCCAAAGTACAACCATAAATAAGTGCAAAGACTTTTGGAGCACCCTAATAATATGTCTAATCGAGGATATCAGGGTTCTTAAAGGTGGAGACTCGTAAATGTTCACGCAAATCTCTTACATCTCGTTTATGCAAGTACCAATTGATATGATATAAGATAGAGTCAACACTCATCATTCCCTTAGCGCAGTGGTAAGACTTCTCACTAGATAGCGCATGGTCGTAGGTTCGAATCGTATTGCCGAACTTTCCTATTTTCAAAAAGCGATTGCAAGCCTGAATTAGCATAAAATGAATGGTGTACGGTATGTAGAATAACTTTTGCTAACTTTCTATCTTCACAGTTTGTTCACGAAAATATTCGCGGGTGTCCACCTTTAAGGCAATTTACTCACTGACAGAATGATGGTCCTTAATATCATTACTCAGCTAAAGCTGCCACTACCCAACCGAAATCGCTTAAGCGACGGAATTCCATCACTCCCTTACTGCTTCATTCATTCATTATTCTTGATTTTAACTGATGGATAAATAAATATAATATAATATAATTGTGCACTATAGCTTTGGAATCCAGAAATTAGAATTCGGATTGTTAAATCGCAGCACATTTGATTTGTTTAGATAATTGTCTTATTGTCCGTATAAGATGTGCTTGTGAAAATGCTTTGCTACTAGCTGATAAAACAGAAATATTCGATGAGTCCCAAAGTGTTCTCGCATATCTTCATCCTGATAGATGGTCGAGAAGAGTGATGCAACGATATTGTCCTCATAAAATGTACTTGTATAAGACAATGAACTGTATGTACATATCGAGACAACGGAAGCCTGCGCTCTCTCGCCTAACTCTCGATTACCTCTCCACTTCCTCACACCTAACCCGTCTGACCTTCGCCGCGCTGATTTGATATTTAAAAGAGATCGTTCTTGTTTCCGAACTATCCAAAACAAAAAAAATAGTAATTGCGGAAGCTCACGTACAAAGAAAACTTTTTTTATGCGCTCAGTATCCACAAGAATCAAAGCGTTAAATTTTCACATTATATATTCAGTTGTTCATCTCCCTCGCCGAATGGGTGGCCGGAGCTCTCGTTTTTGTCTCTATCCACAAGCGCAAGCCCTTACTTATGATTCCGATGATCGTCCTGACGGTGAGCATTAAAATATGTTCCTCATTTTAACAAAATAAACTTTTATTTATTTAATTTAATTTAAATGCATTTATCAGGCGATCTTCATATTTGCTTCAATTGTTCTGTTCGCACTCAGTTTGATGGTCATCTTGTTCTGGTAATTCGATCACAGTCAGATCAGGAGAAAGCAAAATTTGGTTTTGGCATGATCAGATATTGACTTCTCCTGATATTGTTATTTTTTTCTGGTCATTATTAATATTATAGAATTAAAACTGTCCGAACAATGCAAACTCCGCTCTTTTTGCAATACTCGAATAGTCGATTAATGTATCGAAATCGAAATTTAATCGACTAATCGAAATAGATCACCTCTATAGATAAAAAATATTCAAAAAACACAATGACACTACAATTCAGTATTCGCAGCTCGACATATCGAGCATAATATCACCAAAAAAACATTTCCGCCCAACCATGCATTCAATATATATTTTTGCATCATTAGACAAAGAAAACTAGAGAGCATTGTCAGAGTTATGTTTCTCCGAAAATTATACCATTATGAGTAATCAATTTGAGGATCCTCAGTCGAGTCGAGTCGAGTCTCTATGAAAACGAGTTTTTTACCCGGAGAGACAATGGAGAGAAAGGTGAGAGAATGCATGCGAAATATTTCGTTTCGAGTGTTATTCTTTTATACCAGTTGGTATTTACTTACATTTGGCATTTTCTTTTACAGGCACACGGATAAAAACGTCTACTTGGAGTTTCGATGGTATTTTTATGGGCCGTAATTGAATCGTAATTGAATTTCTGTAATCTTGCCACTTTGTAGATGTGTTAGGAAGATGTTTATGCACGTCATAGCAAATTCTTAGATTTTTAGAAAAGACCGGCTGGGGAAAAGTATGGGATTTTTTCGAATTTTCTCTGCAAGAGCCGGAAACCTTCCGAAATTGGCATGGTGATGCCCTATGACCATATGACAATACTCCTTGAATCGGAGGCCTGTAGCTCATCTGCAGACTGTCTTATTTCTTTTTTGACGGCATTTAGATGGGTCAGGAGAAAATAATTCATTCCTTATTGCGGTACGCAATTAATGTGGTTAATGGCTTAAAATGTTCACTGGTTTGTTCCTTCCAAAAAATTGGACTCACAGAAAAAATCTTCCAGAGAATAAACCTATTTTTTTGGATCACATCTCGGCATTTTAAGTATGATGAAATCATTTCATCACCGTAGGTAATAATCGATACAATCAAAATTTTCTCAAATGTATATACTATATATATTAGGTTGTCGGGAAAGTCTTGACAACTTTTTCGATGGATTATTTCTCGAAGCAAACAGAAGTACGTTATGGGTTATATCCTCCATCATGATCAGCAAATGTAATGCCAACGTTCGGTCAATGTGTGGTCTCCCTCTTTATAGAACCCAGCTGGGCGCGAAGTAAAGTATTGCTTGAGTGCAGACTCGACACTTCCACGGGACTTGAAGGTCCTATCTCGAAGGGCACGGGTCAGGCTTGCGAAAAGGTTGTAATCCGACGGGGTCAAGTCAGGAGAATACGGGGGGTGATGGAGAACCATCCATCCTCATACGGCCATTTTCTGCCTGACTTTATTGAAGACATGGTGACGGGGGTAATAGTGGTGATAATATACTTTTTTGTTCTTCTGGCTTGAAAGATCGACTGCCTTCATCATATTCCGTAGTTGTGGGGCGCACTTGGACCTGGTAATTGTCATGCCCTCGGGGATCAGCTGCCTGCTGATCACAACATCCATTCCCCACCACACTGACAGCATGGGTTTTTGGGGTCGCAGGTTGGGTTTGGGGGCATCCTGTGGTGTCTCTCGTTCTTCAACCCTCTCGGCTCACCTGTGGATGTTATCGTAGTAGACCCACGTTTCATCCCCCGTTATGAGCCGGCCCAGCCATTGATCCCCAGAGTGGAGAGTGGGGTGGGTAATGGAAACATCGATTCGACGATCAAGGTTGGTTTTGGTGTGATCATAGGGTATGAATCGACCGAAAAATTTTTCCATTCCAATGGATTTCCGGTGTTCCTCGACTGTGCTATGGTGGACTCCAAGTGTGAGGACCAATTTACAGACACTTTGAAATGGGTCCGATTCTACAAGTTTCTTCGACTTGTCAAAATCCAACTCACGGGGTTTGCCGTTTAAGGAAGGAAATGTCGTTTCATTTGAAGCGCAGGAAACAAATCTCGATGGTGTTGTAGTGTGGGCATGTCTGTCATAAAAAATCTTCAGGAGGGTATCCGAATCCTTCGTTGTGGTGTCGGATAGGAAGAGGTAAAGTGGAATATGACGGTTGTGAAAAGCACTAATGTCATACATCGTTGCACAACTAGAGCCTGACTGATGTGAATGGAATGGGGAGTTGTTTACTGCAAAGGCCCGTCACTGCTTGGTATACACTAGTAACGAGAGAAACCCAAAGTGCAACTGCGACACACAGTGGGAAGAAAAACAGAGGTATCAAGACTTTCCCGACAACCTAATATATACAATAATAAGGCCAAGGACGTAGATAGTTATAACAACTAGAATTTTTCGTCCAAACTTTTGCACGGTACTGTATTTAGAAATAGAAGTATAATTAAAAATAATGTTTTACTTACATTAATATTGACTGTATAAAATATACTTGTTTATTTGGTACGAGAGTAGCCAGCCACAGCCACAATGTGTTTCTATGTTTAGAGAGAGAGAGCACAAGTGAGATAGTAGGTAGATCAGAGAGAGATAGATAGTTATTTCTCTGTTTAGCAACTAGTAGCAAGGCAATGACACAAGTACACCTTATGCGGACAGTATACGCTATTATGTGATGTAAAAACTAATATAACATGTAATGTAACATTACATTGTCAAATTACATGTTACATTATTTTTTTAAAATTATCATTATAGCTTATTTAAGTTATCCATATGTATGTATGGACTACGGCGATTACTTTCTTCTCCGACGTCATCTTCTTTTGGATGTTCACCGTACATTTGCGCACCTACCGTACACTCGAGAATAAGCTGTTGTAAGTCGTTTTCTTCTCAGGATAATCTTTTACGTACACCCCAAGCTAGTTTGACTCTCCGCTCTGACAACACTCTCTCATCGCATACAAAGAAAGCGAGAGAGTGTCGAGGAGATTTACAACTTAGCTACGAGTGTGCCTTTAATTAATTCATTCTTGATTTTAATTCAATATGTCACTAGCATAATCAAGATTTTTCTTCAATCGAAACCGCCCTCGTTAATTTTTGCGCAATAAGCGCTTTACTTTATGGATTGTTGTTGTAGGCCATTTAAAATCATTTTTGAATTATTGTGTTTCAGGCTGCCTCAACATAGCGTATACGACGATGTCGCAGTGTCGCCCGCGCCCACGACGTACCCTGCGCCTACCGCACCGGTTGCCTCTTCTCCCTACCCTCCCGGAAACCAAGCTCCCCATGCATATCCAGATCAAGCTCCAGGAGCTTACGAGAGCGTTCCAGGATCCGTAGCTTATCCACTTCTGGGTGATCGTAATCCGAAGACCTAATCCGACAGAACTGGGAGTGACCCGGACGGTCATAAATATTCAATCCCTCTCATTTCCATTGTGTTGCATCATCATTCATATATATTTTTATTTACGATGTGGCATATAGTTGATATAGTTGATAATAAAGGTAGTAACAATGCAATAGGTCTATACTTTTAAGGCAATCATATGCACAAGAGTACTTTGAGTCAGTTGTTTATACAAGTTTCCATTAAAAAAAAACAATCATAAACATCATTGGTAAGAAAGAACTCGTAGAGAGAAATATAAAATATTTAAAATATTTTTTACACGAAGGTTTTGTTTAAATTGAGACATGTTGCAAGGCAACATTACATCTCATCTGAATCTCTCTTTATTCTGTCAAAAAGGTGTGAGCTGGGCAGTACGACAACAGTAGTTCTGGAACACATTTCATAAGAGAGACTATCTGACTCAGTGAACATATTTTGCTTATGGCTTGGCACTTGGCCAAAAAGTGATACGAACCGATCGGGCCCAAATCGTGCACAGTTGTAGTATGGGCTGACATGAGCTCACAGACGGAGTTTGGGTTCGTCATCAGGGCTGGGATTTTTTGAAAATAATTTCAAAAAATTTTTTGATCAAAAAATTCAAAAAAAGGCTCAAAAATTTTTTGAATTCAAAAAATTTTTGAATAAATTGTTTACTTTGATTAAAAGGATAATAAGCAATTCAGACACATCATTTATGCCTGAAAAGTGGTTGAAACAGTCAATTACGCAATAAACCGAATTCTGAATCATGAAAAACATGATACAATAATTTTTTAACTTTTTAAAAATTCTACGTCAGCGTATTGGGCAAACTAATCTACACTAAAACCCTTAGAATCCTCTTCATCAAGACCGTGAAAAATGATATAAATGGGAATCTTGTTAAGTTTTGTCAAATTTTCTCATAATTTTCCAAAATGTGACACTTTTTGTCGTTTTAACGGTACTTTTTTACGTTTAATTTTTTTTTGATTTTTTTGAGAAAAATTCAAAAAACTTTTTTGATTTTGAATTTTTTGAAATGGTCAAAAAATTCAAAAAATTCAAAAAATCAAAATCAAAAAATCACAGCCCTGTTCGTCATATCTGCACCCTCGCTAAATATCGTAAGTTCGATGAAGTGTCATCAAAATTTCAAAGTTTACGGATTCGTTTGATATGTGTATGCGACGAAGGGCAATAGTAAGCAGGTAAATTCCACCAAGTATCATCCCGATCCAAAACCGTGAGACCCAGAAAAAAATTTAAAAAGACATAAAAAATATTTTTCAATTTTATTTTATTTTTCCTACAATTGCCTATCGGTGAGGGTCATTTTTTATTCCTTCAATTTGACGAGTATTCATTAGTGTAACTACTGCATGAAAATGAATTAAAACAAATTGGGAAAAAGTTGCCTTATTCCCGAAAAACCACGATTAATTCGCCTTTTTATTGCAAACTGAGCCGATTAAGCGTGTGCCGGATACGGTAATGCAAATGAGGAAATTCAAAATTCTGCAATATCTGTTAGTTTTCATTCGATTTCGGTATTATATTATTGTTTTCTTTTATCATTTGTTAGTTATCTGAATATTTGAATAGTAATATCACACTATTTTTCGGAAAAAAATATCAATTTTGAAGTTTTGAATTTGCATAACCGTAACCGGTAAATGCTTATTCGCTCAGTTGGCGATAAAAAGGCAAATTAATCGTGGTTTTTCGGGAATAAGGGAACTTTTTCCCAATTTGTTTTAATTCATTTTTATACAATAGTTACACTAATGAATACTCGTCAAATTGAAGGAATAAAAAATGACCCTCACCGATAGACAATTGTAGGAAAAATAAAATAAAATTGAAAAATATTTTTTATGTCTTTTTAAATTTTTTTCTGGGTCTCACGGTTTTGGATCGGGATAATACTTGGTGGAATTTACCTGCTTACTATTGCCCTTCGTCGCATACACATATCAAACGAATCCGTAAACTTTGAAATTTTGATGACACTTCATCGAACTTACGATATTTAGCGAGGGTGCAGATATGACGAACCCAAACTCCGTCTGTGAGCTCATGTCAGCCCATACTACAACTGTGCACGGTTTGGGCCGATCGGTTCATATCACTTTTTGGCCAAGTGCCAAGAGAATGTCACTTGAGCCAGATAGTCTCTCATAAGTCATATTCGTATCCTTTAAATGTTTATGTACATTCTCTCATCCTCGTCCCCTTCTCTGTATACTGTTGATGTGTGAGATGTATTTCCACTATGATTCAATAACACATTAGAGAAGAACAAAGATGATGAGAGAGTATGCGATACATTGTATTCCGTTGCGCTTGAAGGCCTCTCTGCACTGTTGAAGAAGATTACAGTAACCTACTGTCTTACATACCGTAACCGCTGCATTCTCAACTAATCCAACCGTACACTACATATTCACAATGTTGTAAAGTTAGCGACATAATGGGGTATTAGAATTTTAAGAACTGTGCTTTGCTTGAATAGATTAATTTCATTCTTCATTCTTAATATTTATCAACGATTGTACATGCACGAAAAGAAACTCATAAAATTCTTACTAAACATGAGAGAAGCTGATTCGTTGACAATTTTGTGAGGCAGATTGGAGTATATTATACACTAGGCCTCTTGCCCACCGTATGTTTCACGTAGCAAGAGATGGCAGTGAAATGATTCATTTGCAGTCCATCGATATAGTATGGGAATTTGAGAGAGTGGAAAAATGGGGAGTGAGAAAGACGAGAGATCATTGTGAATGATGAGATCATAGGAGGATATAAAAGTTAAACTTTTGATATAAAATTTCATTCAATGTCTTTACCCTCTTGTTCGATCGAAATCCTCTTCGTCCTTGAGTCTACAGTAATCCACTGCATACCGTATTCCATAAATACCGTTGCCAATAACCGCCGTATCCTTCAAATAAACATCTACATTGGTCAGATATTTGATACGACTCGAATAGTTATTTTTAAAGTTCGAGAGTAACTCAAATATCCGATCGGTGAGAAATTAATTCCATTACAGTATCATAGTGTCTCAACGGGTCAGAGGCTTGGTCAATCTTCTGAACCGAAGGTCTAGAAGGTTTGTCAGTAATCTGATTTGTGCAGACTTCACATGAAAATTTGATCGTTCGTCGATGCAAATGCCTAGTCTTATCAAATTTTGTATAATGAAGCCATCGAACCCAACTAAGTGACATCTTCTTGATCGATCATCATTGATTTCGAAATCAATCAATAATCGATGGCACATACTACCTCATGTATCGACAGGCTCCACCTCCTATCCATTCCTTTCACCACAATATCTAATTATCGAACGACTACACTCGTCAACCAACCAATTCTACCTACAGTACTCCAATTTCTACCGTATTCTTCATAACTTTACAGTAGTCTCCAGGATCGGATATTGCGCTCATGTTCTAGCTAGTTCCGTAGGGCTAGAACTGATCCCAATATACGATCTGAACGAGCTCTTTATGTCAATCAATAATAATATGAATCATAAAAGAAGGCGGAGTCGTACACCCGACAGAAGACACTGAGACTTATCTAACAATAAGTATCTATAGCAGAGGTTGAAGTGCTTTGTGATTAGTTGTTTCGATTAAGCGCAAACTAATTGTTGAGTGTTTGAGCTGTGGTCCAAACAACTGATGACATGGATTTCACCTAAATAAGTAACACGCTTTAGATATAAATAACATGTATCAGTTCATTGTTATCGAAATACCAAAATGTGTGATTGTATTTTTGTATTCTGAGCAGTGTTCATTCATTTTGTCATTATTGTAAAATAAAGAAAAAAGATAAAAGGAATAAGATATTGTGAGGACATACCTTTTTCAACACTTAGAAAACGAATTACGAATTTAAAAAAAAAGGTTGAAAGTCTATCATCTGTATCGTACTTTTGAAAATATTGTATCATAATTTTGAAATTACAAATCTGAAAATCTTCATTTTCGTGGTGGAGCCAGAAGTTTAAAAAAATACATATTTTATGGCTTCATGATTCATAACAGTCGTGATATCAACACGAATCTCGTTCTAGGTAAGCGTACAACGGCGCTGGGTACGATGGTAACACTTGAAAAATCCTGAAAATCTGTTTTTATTGTCAATATCGATAACCGCTTGGAACATTTTTTCTTGAAAAAATCATCAAAAAGGTATGGAGAAATTCACTGAAAAATCTTTTTTTATATAATAACATTTTTAATCGATATTTTAACCTTTTTGAAGTATAGTTTACCATCATTTTCACATTAAAAATAGCCTGTGATCTCTTGCATACCCTCATCGCGTTTGTTTTTTCACATACGCTCACGAAAAAATTAAACAGGTTCCGTACCAAAAAGTTTTGCAGACTTTTACAGACATGGGAAAATTGATTAAAGGTGTTTGAAATAAAGAAACTAAAATTTTTAAGTATCAATTTTTGATTTTGATCGATTTTTTTCTCCTTGATATTTGAAGTGCATTATCGAATTTCAGTTGGTTAGTCTATATTTGATATTTTATGTTTTTTTCGAAGATCGCAAAAAATCCTTTCTTAAATTTTTCAACATCGAAAATCAACAAAACATTTGGACATTTCAAACATTTTAATTGCGACATTTTAATATTCCAAGATAAAATTTTTCAGCGCATCGCTATTTACTTTAACACAAAATATTTTTTAAATAATTTTAAACAAAATATTTTGTGCAAATAAATGTTTTGGTCATCAGGCTTGTTCTATTCCTTATGATACGCATCTCAATCGTGTTCATTTCTTGGATCTAATTAAACTCGAACATAGGCGCACAATAACCCGTTTTTCTTTCTTTACATAATTCGATCCCGCAAAATAATGAGTTCTTGATTTTTTTAAACGAAGCGATTCTTTATGACTGGGACAATTGTCTGCTTTCGGAGATTGGTAAATCGGAAAACATCTTCGGTTCAATGCAGAGCACCCATTCAGATACAGTATCCCTCACTTGATCCACCGTACCACTCCGAATAGATACGGTAACTGCTAACTACAGTATCGGTGCCGGGAGGAAGTCTAGTAATAGCTATCTTGACCAAAGGCTCGTCTTACAATGACAATCAATCAATATCCCAATTGGATTCATCTAGAATATTGTTTCTTTAGACCGTCAACATGTGTTTCTGGAAGAGGTCAGACAAAGAAAGAAGCGATGAGAGAACGGATGAATGGAGAGAGACAGACAACGAGATAAATGACGAGAGAATAAATGAAATGAGAGAGGCAGACAAGAGAGACTGTTCCTTGGCACATTGCCAACATCTGTATGTCCCCTTTTCCATTCTTATGTTGTTTACATCCGACCGCCACCCGACCATCTATTCATTCCTGTCTGATCAATCATATTTGGCTAGCTGACCTCTTTGCGATCTACCGTAATCTACAGTGTACTACAGTATAATCTACAGTATGCTACAGTAATCCATATGAGTGAGCATTGCTTGCATATGAGTGTTTCCAATTCGACGAACAGTACTTCGACTTGAATACAGTAAGGGTCTACAGTAAGGAAACCGTCCCAAACCACCCAATGCAGTATCAATACAGTACCCGTCCATACAGTACTCCTTCGAATCGATTTGCACTTCACTTCCGCCACTGCACAGTAACTATGAATCATAACTGTTACTGGCACCCGGCAGAGGTGACGTCAAAGGATTCATCATAGAGAGAAGCGAAGCTCGATCTTTGATCTTTGATCTTTGTCAATACTCATCAGTAGATGACACATACATATAAAAGAGAATATCTATTTTTTTTAATATTTCTGACTTCTCCTCCCATTTCATAATAAAACCGACGATCTTTTCCGGTAATTGAATATCTTTGATCTGGAGTATCTGTTCTCTGTAGACATCTTTGATTGAAAAAGGTCAGCCATTTATGCTCCAACCATTAGGTTAACATCGTGATGATATATTATTTCATTATTGGATATGATGGTGTGATGTTTATTGGAGGATTGGGTAACGGTATCTGTTCTCTCTAACTCTCCATCCTCCACTCTCCCTCTCCTTTTTCGCTCTCTCCCTCCTCCTCCTCCCTCTCCATTTCCATCTCCCTATGTCTATCTTACCACCTCAACCCCTCCCTCTCCTCTTCCTTTCATTGATATGACACATGTTACCATCCGAGGTGTAGTTATGAGGAGAGAGAAAAAGGAATAGACTGACTGTGCCAGAGAGAGAGAGAAAAAGGAAAGATAGAGACAAAATCAAAAACTGCGGTCCGATGTTTCGGCCCTCGGTTCTAGACACCGGAACCGCCCCGTGTGGGTTGGGCCTCATCAGTAGACGAGCCCACACAGGATTTTTGAAAGAGAATTTGAAAAAAAAATTATAAAACAATAGCAATTTCATAAGAGAATTTAATGTAATGTTAGTCAAGCAAAATAAACAAAAGTGAGTTGGGGAAGACAGACGGTAGGTCGGGATATACCTCATTGATTCTCCGCCGAAATCCATTGTTGTCTGACGCCTATTCTTGTACTAGCCAAATGATGATAATAATCAGAAATGTTTCGATCGGAAAGGAATATGCTCAATTGGCGCGAGAGCAAGGATGATAGAGTGCGTAGACATGAGAGAGTACAGATTGTAAAGTTAGATAGTGCGAAGAGACGAGAGAGTCGTTTGATCTACCTATATCTAGTCTGATATTGATTGTAATTCTATGTAGCACTTTCTCGTGACTATTATTTCTAACTTGATCTTTGCTCTTTCAGTTTAAGTATTTATGAAATGGATGTTAGTCTAAGATATATAAGCAAATTTCGGTATTGGTTTTGTTATATTTCAAGCTAATTATAGGATGTTTATTGAGTAACTTAAATAGGCTACTTTTAATTAATGTTTCGGGATATTGTATTTTCTTATTATATGCTATTAGAGATTTCACTCTTTCTACAAAGCTATCAAACCGAGTAGAATTTCTATAAATTCGAAGTACTTCGCCTGTAAAGGTGTTAACACCAATATATGTTGGAATATTGGAAAGATAGTGAGGATATCTGATCACATCAAAATTGTAATCATCCGTTTTGTTATAAAGCTCTGAAATGGCTGTACCGTCATGTAATTTAATATTAATATCCAAAAAAGCACATTCATAATCATTTGTATTTGTTTGTTCTAATGTAAGAGATGCATGATACATACTTTCAGTCATTTTTATAAATTGTTTAGTTTTATTAGAGATGTGTAGTAAGTCATCTATGTATCTATATGTTCTTCCAAGTGAATAAGCAATGGGGCTGTTAGATTTGACATGCTTTTGTATATACTGAAATTCCATGACTGTTAATGTTAGATCGGCTATTTGTGGGGATGCATTGTTTCCTTGTGGAATTCCTTTTTCTTGTCTATAGTAGTTTCCTCCATAGTATGCATAACTATTATTTAGTATAAAATCCAATATAGATTTGACATCGTTTTTATGATAAGATCTGCCATGAGGTGAACTATTGGTTTTGTCATATCTAACATATTTTCCATTAACGTTGATATATTCTGATCCAGCATTTCTAAACATAAGGTCTAGTAAATAAAATATCTTTTCTTTAACAATAGTATGCGGAAGATTGGTAAAGAGAGAAGCGAAGTCTGCGCAAAACAGTTTGGTATCTTTATTATTTATGGTAACAATGTTCTGAATAACTTTATAAGAGTTTTGTATTGCAAAGTGGTGATTGATTTTACAATGACTGGAAGTAGCACTACAGTACCTTTTGAAGTGATTTTGTATAAATTTCAGAATCTTTTGTAACTCTATGGATATTGGTTTCAGACTGCTGTTAAAAGCACCTGTTATGAATCTGAATTTGATTGGATTTTTATGCATTTTTGGAATACCGTATATTCTTGGCAGAGCTCCGTTAACTTGCGGTGTAATTCCAAAGCTTCTAGTAAATTTTACATGTTCATTTATCAGTTTGTCATAATTCATATTTTCTTTTAGAGCGTATGTTTGAGTTCCTCCATTGTTCGTGCCAAGTTCTTTTTCCATGAATTGAACATATAGTTTTTACAAGTGAATGCAAAATTTCCGGAAGCTTTATCAACTGTAGTTACTACGAAGTTCCTATGTAATTTATTTAAATATTTGAAATTAATTCTATTTTGTTTATTTGGTATTAAATGGTCGATTCGTTCAGATAATTTATCAAATATTTGATCTTTGATCTCCATTAGTACTTTATTATGTAAACTAGATGATTTTCTTAATTTCTTTAATAATCTATATATCATATTACTGATCTCATTTTCTATTGCATGCATAATTTCTGTATGACTTATATTACTGTCTATTCTAAATTTAGTTCCTTTTTTTAATAAGATCACGTAGCTGATCATCTTCCACTATGGACGTATCTCCCGTACATATATGCCCATAAAATGAATCAACTAAATGTGGAAAGTTATTACAATTACAATCTTCCATGAGAATTCTTCTTTTCTCCATAGATGAAAGATTTCGGAGAAACTTTCCGTAATTGCAAACTCTATTCATAATCGGATCATTCAGAGTATACCTTATGCAAATATATGGTATTTCTTCCTCTTTCATATCAATTTTTCTCCATATGTCTTTCAGTTTGTTATTGTTTAGTAGTTTTGAAAGGGGAATTTTGTCCACGAAGTTTCCAACAAATGGTATTTGTAATATAATCTCATTATTATGTTTTCTCGAAACATTTTCTTTTTGATGTTTCCAAAAGTGTGGACATATCACCGAATAGATTTTATATTTACTGTCGTGACTGAGTACAGCAAAACGTGGATCCGATGTATATAACTCTAACTGTTTTAATTGATAATGTGTTAATGATCTGCCGTATACAAATAGTTCTCTTGAATTAAATAGTGTAATATCAGCGACAATATCTTCTATTGATTGTGTGCATTTGAACTTTGGTTTTCTTCTTTTCTTTGTTCGATTTCCTCGAGATCTTTGTGGTTTATTCGTAATGGGAAGTGAGTAATACGGGTGTGATTTTTTCTCTAACGGATTAATATCT